>QJPP01002502.1:0-391457 GCA_003996215.1 Jaltomata sinuosa | reverse complement strand
GAGGGGGTTTTCAGATATTATTCCCCTACTATTTTAGTTCTCTGGGAGGCAGGGTCTAAGGGCATGCCATACTTGAGACTGTGTCATATCTGATATGAGATGGGACTCTATCTTTTGATACAAGTTCTGATAACTGAAGAATGTATGGGGGTCGAGACCTCCATGGACCTTCATCGCGGCCGAGGGCTACAGCTGGCGTGTGCAGAAAAAAAAAAAAAAGGGGGTTTAAAATAAACGGGGGAGTAGAGGTATACGGGCAGAGACCTTCATGGAACCTACCTGCCTGGGCCGCGATGCGGCGCCGGAGGGAGTACATACAGAGATACTATGGACTGAGATCTTCATTGCATCATATCATTCATGGTTCGAGTTCCACCTTGTTTGCCTGTTGTGCTTATTGTACGCTCCGGTAGTAGATTGGGATGCCGGACGGGTTTTGTTTTTCACTTGTTGTGTTCCTGTTTGTATGGCGCCGAGGGACTTAGTAGAGAGCTTGCTTTTTAACTTATAGAATGATTCTCATTATGGTGATAAGTATGAGATTGGTACTGTTAGGCGTTTAGTTGCTGATTGAAGGTGATATGATTAGTTGATATTGATTCATGTCTGAGCATGCTATGTAACTCTTTCTCTCTTTCTCTTACCTTGAGGTTACCGGGTATATCCGCGCACAATGTCCGTAAACTATTTTTTGTAAGCACTGATGATTGCAAGATCCCAGGTGCGTTGTTTCTACTTCAACCTGTGCCCTGTTGTGTTATATTTCTGCTGTACTACTCTCACATGTGGTTCTGTTGATTTTCCTCTGGGCTAGTTCCTGTGTACCTTTCGTTGATTTCTGTGACTGATTGCTTCTATTCTGTCTATTACTGCTCTTTTATCTTATATGTGCCCAGTCGGCCTATGATACCTACTGGGTACCTTATGCTTCGCATATGGTGCTCACCCCTACCCCTGCATCTTTGGGTGCAGATCCTAGTGTGGGCCATCGCCGGTAGATCGTTGAGATTCGTGCTTGGAGATCTGTTGAGGACTACTTCAGACTGAAGGTGGGCTCTTGGCGATCGGAGCTTAGCTTTAGTTTATCTTTTGCTTCATGTACTCTATTTCCATTCAGAGACATCTGTATATATAGTTTTGGTTTACTTGTACTCCATGTATGTAGTTTGGCTCTGTACTATGATACCAGGTCTTGGGGTTTGGTTTAGTTTCCGCATTTGTATATAGTTACATTCATATTATCCATTTTATTCGTCTTGTTCTCTTATTTGTTAGATAGTGGCCCATTACTAGCTGTTCTGGGCTACAGGGATTGGTTCACCTACCGGGGGTTGTAGGTGCCATCATGACCGAGAAATCGGGTCGTGACATCATCCCTTCATCCTCTCAGTACTAAGTCTACTCCCAACTGAATATAAGAAATGAAATGCAAGCTGAAATGCTGAATAACTCAAATACTGATAATCATCAGAGAATGCAACCTACATATACTGAAACTGAGGGCATTCTAGTTCTGAAGCATAATTGTCTGAATTATCTGACTAGCAAGTATACATTATGAGTACTGAAATTTACACAAGCTAGGGTTACTGAATTATGTACATAGAACTATACTAATTCTCCACAAAGCATGTAATAGTTATCAAACAAGCGATAAAATATGAATTTTAATGATTCCCTAAGGTGTGGGAACCCTAGGTTTGAATAAATCATGGAGAAACTGAAGAACTGAACTGAATCTATGGACTCAATGGATGGAAGGAACCCATTGATGAAATCCTATATACCTGGATGAGAATCTATGGAAAAATCCTTAGATTTTAGGGTCTAAGCTTGAAAAAGACCTTCTGCCTGCTCTTGAGAGAAATTGTTGCCTATTTTCTCCTTTTTCTTTCTATGTGTCTAATGATTGTAGGAGAATGGGTGATTTAGATAGTTTTTGACTAATTAAATAGGCTTAGACTAAGAAAAATGGCATATCTTAGGCTTTAAAAGAGGTAGGAAAGGTCTGGAATGCTGCTAGGAATTTTAAAAGAAAGCTGCTAAAAATTGCGACTCAGGTACCACGACTTGTATGACGGACCACAATCCTGGATGACAGACCATCAATTGAGTCGTGGTTCTGTCCATGAGCTTTGGGGGTTCTCTTATCTAAGGAAACCATGAGTTAAAAGACGCACCGTGGTTCTGGATGATGGTCTGTGTTCTGACTCATGGTCTTTGGGCCACAACTGAGGGCCTCTGATATTCTGATTCCACAAGTCCACAGGACGGACCGTGGTTCTGAATGATGGTTCATCATATGAATCGTGGTTTTTGGGCCCTGAACTGATGGTCCTCTGATTAAGGGGAACCACGAGTGACAGGACGGACCATAGTTCTAAACTACGGTCCGTGATCTGACTCATGGTTCTTGGGCCATGAACTGGGGGTCCAATGGAAATTGAAACTACGGTTGGAACGATGGACTGTGGTTTCAAACTACAGTCCATGATCTTGACCGTGGTTTCTAGAAACTTGAATTTTTTCTAATTTTTTCTACTGAGTACAGTCAAGTATCTAGTTCAGATCCTGAGGTGTTACAATTTTCATTCTGTAGCTTTCCAGTTCAGCAGGCCTTTGAAAAGGATCTAGTAATTCTATGTAAGAGTATTGGTGAATCATATGCAGATCAAGTAGTCTCTCAAAAGAGTTTTGAGTTCTTACAGACCTGATGTTCTAAAAAGTAATCTTATTAATGATTAATCAGATGTAAAAGAGAACCCCTTCTTGATCCTTGTATTTATTTCCCTTTGAGTGTCCCTATTTGTCTTGGTGATAAGTCACCACTTCTGCTAATGTACTCAATGTTGGCTTCCAAGTTTTCATCCTCCTCTGTGTTTTTCTTGTCTTTGATTTCCTGTTCTGATAGAGACTATATTTTAGGGGCCTTGTCTTCTGTTTCTCCTGTACCTTCATCATCTTTTTCTTTATCTCCCTTTGGATTTTCCCCTGCATGCTCATTGTCTGGTAATTTGTTTCCTTCAACTTATTCACTCTCTTTTCCTGGTTCTACATAGTGAGGTGTCTGACTACTCTACTCTAGTGTTCTTTCTGACTATCCTGTACTTTGTGCATTTGCTTCATTTCATGTTTTATCTTTCATAAAGTTGTGTGCATCAGTTTTGTTGCTAGAGCCCTCAGATTGATCCTTTGTCTCCTCTTGTGGAACAATGTCTTTGTCCTTATCCCCCTTTCCTTTCTCATTGTCATGTTTTGGCTATTTGCTTTCTTCATGGTCAATTTTCTCAGCAGGCTCCACATTGTATTCTTCTTGATTGTCCTCCAATGCTCCAAATTTGTTGCCAATATCTACCTCATGATCCTTGAATCTGGATTTTGGATTCCATTCAAACCTTCCCCTAAGTTGTGGTCTACCCCTCTTGTTACCATTCCTTCTTCATTGTTCTTGGTACTCCTCTTTCTCTCCTTGCTTTCCTTTGCCTTTGTCTTCCTTTTTTTCTCCTTCAAACTCTTTACTTGGTGCCTTTACTTCCTTATTGTATTTGTCTTTCTCTTCTTCTTTTCCTATATTCTTGTCTTCTCCTTCTTCCTCCTTTTTTGGGTATAATTCTGGATGAATAATGAAAAATTCCTTCTCATTGTGCCCCTACAGGTTGCAGGTTTTACAATATTTGGGAACATAATTATATTTAATTGGCACCTATTTCTCCTTTACTTCTCTAATTTTCATTCTCATCCCTACATTTATTCTCTTTGGGAACTCCCCTAGTAAATCTGCTTCAACCTTGACCCTCGCTCAACTTGGTCTTGTCTTGTTTTGAGTTGCTAGATCAACTTGTAATGGCTTTCCTACTGCTGCTGCTAGTGAAAAGACAGCCTCTTTACCAAAAAAATTTGGTAGCAATGATGGGAATGAGATCCATGCAATTGCTATTGAGGTTTCCTCCTTCAGATTGAACAGAGGGTCCCATTTGAGTGTTTTCATTGGGTAAGACCAATGTTTATGAGTTATGTAGAATTGTGGCTTTGATAATAGGCTTACATATTCATCTAACCTTGAGGCACAAATCAGAATATACCTATTGCTTAGTAAACCTATGTTCACTTCTCCCTTTAATTCACATTGCTTTGGTATTAGGTTCCTGAGATCCTAGATCTCCGGCCAACCATAAGAAAAGTTTCCTATCACAGTATATTGCAAATCCTCATTAATGATCATTTAATTAATCTCCTCTTCTTCCCAAACTATTTGAGGTTCTCCATGTAGGTAGGCAATTTGTACCGGTGGGGTGGGTTTTATGGTGTTAATATAAGACATCTTTGGTGGATCTTCAATAGTGTGGTTCAAGGTTGGCCCAGCCTCCATCGGAGGAGGCTGACCAACGGCTAAAGTGGCCATTTCCGACAGGTTTAGGCACAACTTAGGGTTTTGGAGGCTGGTTAAGTAGAGAGCATTTTTTTAGTGAAGTGAGTTCGAAATGTACTCTCAAGCTAGTAAATGGAGAGCTAAAGCAAAACAAATTGCTCTGAGTCGAAGATGGCGCCAAATTGTTTACCCTGAAAATGGTACAATTAAATTTGTTTGTAAGATCAAGAGCACACGTCTTAATTTAACCCTTTTTAGATCTGTTTACTAGCTATTTGAGTGCTTAACAGTAATGAAGCAAAAGTAATAGAGCCATTATGGAGAAAAAAAATTAGAAAGTTGATTTTGGATTTATCTAAATCCTTGTGAATATGTCTGAGAGCTAGGATCCTTCTTTCAAGAGTATCAAACATAAAACTGGTATAAAGCCTAATGCTCAAGAGAAATAGTATATCGCTTTCTGTAATATCTAGATGCCTTACAAAGTGAACAAAATCAACTATTTATAAAACACAAGAATTAGGCCATTACTCAGGAAATTCTATCTATGATCCTAAAATACAAAAACCAATTAAAGCATGCCATACAGAGATTATGTTGTTGGTGTCAACCAAAATTCCTGCAACGCGTAGCTCCATACGATGAATGTCTGTTCACCTAACTTTCTTGAAGCGTTGATACCTTTTGTCCTTTTCTCCACGTCATTGGAAGTATGACATACTTCTCGAGCCCTCTCGAGCATATCTCTTCGTAGAGTTGGTCGCTGAAGAATGCATGTCACCAGAATTTTTGCCACCGCATTCTACCATGTGGCCTAGATATGTTTTTTCCCCAATATAGTATTGTAGTATACTGTGTGACATACTACCGTGACCTTCCCCTACCTAATAACTCTAAGATCTCATGTGTTGTTCTTTTATTAGGTAATTGTAGAATCATGTCTTTAAATCTTTTATTCCCCTTCATTCTGTTAGGTCTGGAGGTGATATATAAGAACCCTCAGACCAAAGTTAAATGCAAATACAAGAGTTTATTGTAGAAATTAAGGACGAAAAACCAGATATGAGACATTTGCATTCAAGCTTAAACCTACTCATGTATTGTGATTTTATCATGCATTCCATAAACTTGTATACAAATTAGAATAGTTTGAAGATATTAGTGGTATCACACTGTCATAGACTATAGTTTTCCCCCAGATAAGAAAGTTAATTGGTTAATCTCCTTGCCTGCTAAATAAATTACTAGAACACAAGCATGTTACATTTATGAACCAAAAAAGCATGAAATATCTACAATGTAAACCTCAGTCACTCAAGACAAAAATGACATCCCACATACAAACTAAAAACACACATGGTCCTACTGTGATTGCATCCGTACTAAATCCTAAAATTAATATAAAAAGTTCCAAGATTCAAGATTACCTATACCAACATGCAACATCTAGCAGCACCCTATCACTGTTACATTGTCTTGCTATGAAGCTAGCACATGAACATTCAACCAATTCCAACACCCATTTTCAGCTACCAGAAAGAACTTGTCAGGCCTTAGTTAATAAGTCATACTTCCCTCCATCCTTGCCTCTGGCAATATTTATGATACTGATGATATTGCCTATCACTTCTCAAGAAGTCCTTACACCTAGAGAAGGACATAATAACAAATAGAAACATATAATCACTAGTGCAGGTTTTTCTTTGCTTTCATGACCCAACTACTCGAATCGTGTGGGCACCTACTCTAATCCACCTATATAGAAGAACCCTTAACACCCATTTGCAAAAATACATGGAAGTCAATAAGAAACCATAAAAATGCTTTTAAAAATTTACAACCGATTACAACCTTTAAATACAACTGAAACCTTTCCCAAGGAACTAGTCTACAAGTACAAGAGCTACTAAGAGGAAGTAAAAAATCAAGACACAACTTCCATCATAGGAACAATAACAGAAGCTGCTGGAGATCTTTACCACGTCAAGCCTGAAACATCTACTGAATCCTGTAACCAGAATATACTCCGAAAAGGGTATAGCAAGTGTACTATAAGTGCAAATAAAATATACTAGTAAGAATCATCGATCAACACAAATTCAATCATTTAAACATCACATAATATCCAGAAGGAAACATACAACTTAAAAGTTATTAGCCAAAGGGCTTTTACTAAAGAATTCCTTAACACCTTAAGATATACCAGCCTTGTAAATAAAAAGGGAGACCTTCCTTGTTATTATGATCAACCCTAGTCACTAACTAGCCATCATGTTATTATGTCATCTCTCATTTCATGGATACCGATGAATTCTATGTATTCAACCCCCAAGGTTCCTTATCCTTGACATTCTACCAACTTGGCACTTATCAAATACTTAGCCTTGTTCCACTAACCCAGTCACACATTGATACCCTAGCATCTCAAGGTCCACCTAAATTGATACGCTACAACAACAAGACAATGACACCCCACCTTCCCTGCCAAAAATGTAATTACTGCTAGACCACCGAATATACCCATGTCATAAATGCCAACCCAAACATTTCAAGTTAACCCTATCTCACATTCATAACACTTAACCTTGTAGACCCCGTTACCAAGCTAACATAGACAACGACTCCGGTTAACATGCTCCTCACAATACGATTCTAAGTCAATAATCCTGACCCAATAATTATATAATTCATGTCCTAGTTACACCAATAATTGACAACCTAGATTTGAGTCACAACTTACAATTAGCTCGAATCACTCAAGGATCCCAAAGACAACAACTAAGGCAATTTGCATGCATCTCGGTTTACCTAAAGAGACCACCCTTAGCAACTAAGTATCTAACCAGGTAAACAGTTAAGCCTAGTTCAACTTAAGAAACCAACACATATATCAGATAAATAGTGAAGCCCAGTCCAACTCAAGGAACCAACATGTATATCAAATAAATAGTTATGCCCGGTCAAACTCAAGGAAACAACATGTATATCAAGTAAACAGTGAAGCCCGGTTTAGCTCAAGAAACTAACATGTATATTAAGTAAATCGTTAAGACCAGTCCAACTTAAGGAACCAACATGTATATCAAGTAAACAATTAAGCCTGATCTAACTGAAGGAACCAACATGTATATCTAGTAAACAGTGAAGCCTAGTTTAGCTCAAGGAACCAACATGTATATCAAGTAAGCAGTTAACCCCAGTCTAACTCAGAAAACCAGCATGTATATCAAGAAAATAGTTAAGTTCGGTCTAACTCAAGGAACCAACATGTATATCAAGTAAACAGTTAAGCCCGATTCAACTCAAGGAACCAACATGTATATCAAGTAAATAGTTAAGCTCGATCCAACTCAAGGAATCGACATGTATATCAAGAAAGCAAATAATCCTCTGGTTCACTCAAGGAGCTATCACACCTACCAATTACCTGTACACACATTCTAAGGGTCTTATGGTCGCCCAATAGCCATAACCTGCAGAGGACGAGGTCTTATCCATGTACTAAATCCCAAAAATCAAGTGTCTTCCAACCTTATATCAACCAATCCCATAGAGATGTCCAAATACCAGTATATTCTATAATAATGACAGATATAAATACAATCACAACCACAATGATAACAGAAACAACACTTGTATAAGCCAACACGCTTTCAATTAAACAATTATTACATGTGATTAACACTTAGGATATCAAATAGTCATTCACTTTCCTTGAACATGCATTGTACAAGCAATACTAAGGAATGGTTATCATGTACACATAACACTAATTGGATTTTAACTACATTTAAACATCACCTATAACGTACATATGTACCCGATGACATTTTCCACCCTCAACTGTTCGTCCTACAATTGGCACATTACTAATTCCCTATTCCTCTAGTTACCACCATAGATTCTTTGGAATTCACCAACACTAACCACCCTTAAAGAACAAGCATTTATATTGGTTTAGCCAAAATTTTGGGTACTACTCCTTTTTATAGTCATGCAAGGACGAGAAACAGTAATATAAACACATAACTTCATGAACAATTTCAATATAACGACCTAACAACTATTTCCCACCAAATTAACCGGGTTTCCATCCATTTTATACATCCCAACGCCATGCCTGGAGGCCTAAGCATGCAATATCTCATCAATCTACATCATGCCCATGCTTTCTAACCCAGGTATAACTACTCAATTAAACCTAGCCTATCTAGATGCTAAACAACAACTACAGGGGCATGAATGCAAACTTTGACTCCATAAATGTGAATTCTAGCATGAAATCAGCGAAAAACCAATGGGTTTTTACCCCATTAATGTGAAATTTTTCCTCTCTATTACTCTAAGGCTATGAGGTAACCCTAGGTTTTTTTTAGAACAAGCCTCATCCTTTTTACAACTGAAGAGAAGAAAAGAGGATATAAAAATTGTTTTTTGGTTTCTAGTTTCGTCATCCCACTATAGCAACCTGCCGGCCGCTACCGCAATATCGGTATAGCGAGAAGGTTCTCATTATAGTGGGTGATGTTAGCCCGACCCAAAAATTTCAAATTCTGATTTTTTTCATCGTGTCACCCTATATTAATTTGAGATTGTATTTTCAAAAGTTCCCATAATCCATAACAGTAATAAGGTATCTTTTAATAATGATGGAATAAATTGTTACAACAGATACTAATTTACCCATCGTTCATCCCTGAATGATCATTGCTATGGAGAGTATGGTACGATCCTAAATTGAACTTTAATGCCCTTACCATGGCAACGTATTTATAGACTCTTGCAAACCACCAAAATTTTATTTTCCCTTGGTGTACTAACACCCAAACCGAATTTTGTTACTGATCTGCCCCATCAAGGAGTCTTCCTTCCTTCAATTCACATAAGACTAATTAGAGTAACCTTTCCCCGAGTTCCCCAGAAATCTAGAGATTCGTCAATATATTAGAATATAAAGATTTCAAACATAATGGATGAAATAAATTTTTGATGCTATGAGGGTCTGGATCCCATTATAGAGGGAATATTTTCTCGATAGCAACATCACTATAGTAGGAGAGGGCCCCTATAGTGGAAGCCAACAGTTTAAAGGGGTAAGAAATGAGTTTCTCACCAATTTGTACCTCTTTCACTCAAAAAACTTTTCTTCCTCCCCTAATCACTTCTCTCCCATCATCAAAAACAAGGTAACTTCTCTCCCATAATAAACTTCATTCCTTTACTTCATTATATGGAATTCTGCTTGTTTTATGCTTTAAATCATCGAATATAATAGGTTATGTTTTTGTTTGAAAT
Source organism: Jaltomata sinuosa (assembly GCA_003996215.1). NCBI lineage: Eukaryota > Viridiplantae > Streptophyta > Magnoliopsida > Solanales > Solanaceae > Jaltomata > Jaltomata sinuosa. Next base: position 381,793 of record QJPP01002502.1, on the reverse strand, counting down.
TTTGAACTTGGGGTTCATTTGACCGAAGCATTCAAGCATGGTTGCTTACCTTATATTTACAATGCTTCTATATTATTCTGGGGGTAAGAATTATATAGTTCACGGCTAAATTGGGCTCAAAATGGTAGGGAATGTGAAGGGTTATTCTCGGTTCAACATTGCTGATTTGGGAATGTTTTAGGGGTTATTATGCTTGAATTTTCATATAAAGTAGTGTTAGGGTACTTTAGAAACACCGATCTAAAGTCGAGATACTAAAAATAGAACTTCTCGTCAAGAGGTGCCATTGTTGCACCTCTTGAATTTTTGGAACGATGAAGGCCTCTATAGCGGCCTTGTCCCAATATAGCAACCTCGCTATAGAAAAAACATTTCCACTATAGTGGAATCATGGTAGTGGGATACAGCCTGCTATAGCGGGAGACCATAGGGAGTAGCATCCCAAACAGGCTAAGGTATTGGCCTTTTTTAAGAATTCGGTTTCTTAACACTTTATGAGTTCTAACTTGATCCCTTTTCAATGATTTTGCAGATAAACCATCCCAATGGTTGGAAACCAAGAGAATGCTCCAGCTTACTAGAGATTCCCTAATGATTCTTGTCGGGAGAGATTCCTAGAATACTTGAGGATGGGGTTCTGTTATGAGAGGACCTTTGCTATGAAAGGGGTGGTAGAAAAGGTGCATGCATTTTACAATTGGCTCTATGAGTTTGGATGGGGTCCATTAGTGGAGTCTCCCCCTTCTGGGGTCTCAGCCTAGGTCAGGGAGTTTTATGCCATACTCATGATTGTGCTTCAGGATGATCCTAACCCCACCATCCGCATCAGAGGAGTGGATGTCTCTGTGGACGTTCAGACCATAAATGAGGTACTAGGGGTGCCTCACATTTCAAATGGTGGGTACAAAGACAAGGTTTGGGAGTTGTATATGAAGTGGCTGCAGGATGTTCTGATAAAGGAGGAGTTCAGGGACCAGGTCTACTGGCCCACTACTGAGGGCATCACGAGCACCTATTTCTCAACCAAGGCTAAGAGGTGGCTGAACTTGGTGTCCTGGAGAATTTGTCTGTAGGGTAACCTTACCAACATGACCTACCCTCAGGCTCTGGTGACAACCTACGCTATACAGGGTATTCAGCTGAGTGTGGGGGAACATATCGTGTCAGACTGGAGGGACTTTTACAGGGGCAGCAAGAAAGGCCCCTACCTTCTCGATCTGGTATCTGCACTGTGCAGGCATACTGAGGTGCCCAAGGAGAAGACTAATACTGAGGTAGAGATGGACATCCCATTTCACCCCTTCTGAGTGAAGGTGATTTCGTCCTAAGGGAAGAAGAAGAGGAAGGTCAGTGAGGCCGAGAGTACCCATGACACAAAGGGAGCCGATGATGATGATGATGCTGCCCCTCTCTCCCAGTCCCAACCCCAGATTTCTAGAAGCCGTTCGGAGGTGGGCTTGACTGCGGTTAAGAGATATATGGAGCATGCCTCTTCTGACTCCACAGCCCCACCACTCCGCAAAGAGCTTTATGAGAAGAAGATGAGGTGCTCCCGGTACCACATGCTTGCACGGATGTGGAAGACCATGAAGGTAATATTCAGATGCACAGTCCTTGACAAAGAGCTCCCCCAGTTGGATCCAGAGGATATGCGAGAGTTTCCCTTCCTGAGTGATGCAGAGGGAGAAGACCCCGCCTTGGAAGCCCATGATCTAGCTAGGGCCCTTGGTGAATATCAACCCTGCTCCCCCTATTTTTTATACATTCAGGATAATTTAGGTTGAAATCGTTTGGGGCATGTACTAGACATTGTTTCTCCCCTTCCTTTCCCTTTATTTTATCGCACATGGATGCTAGTTTTTTGAAAATCTTTATATTGAATGCATGCTTTACCTTTCTATAAGCAATTTCAATAATTCATGTAGTAGCTCGTACCTCAAACTTACAATTAAAACAAACCGAGAATGAAAAGTAAAATAGGGGAAAATAGAGCAGGGATTCTACCTCGCTCATCCCACTATAGAGTCTTGCACGCTACTACTGCGATGCTGCTATAGCGAAAAAATTCCTGCCATAGCGGGTCAGTACCGCTATGGTGGCCCCAACAGCAGAAACACAAAACTTTACTATTTTCTGCAAAAGAATCCCTCATTCCCCTTCCCTATTTTCAACATTAACACATGAAATTGCATTATGGCCTTTAATATAATCCTAGACCGAATTCAGCAATGCATAAATAAGAGTTTAGCATCACATTATTTAAAATTCGTCATGAATCACACCAAGAAACTTTTCATAATAACAAATTTCGCTGTTATACAACAATAGCTCTTTTCCCCATAGTCCTTAACCAAATTCTTACTGTCCTGAAACCAGAGTTTCCCACAGTCATAAGCCATGGTTATCACCTTACCATTTTACCAGTGATAAGTCCATGCTCAACATTTAGCACATAGTTTCCAGTTAAACCACATAGCAAATAATCCCTTTAACCATCAACACATAACAAAGTTATGACCTTTCACTAACCACAAATTCCACAGTAATTAAAACAATCACATTTCACACATTCGTTGTCATTCAAGCAATGCTAATACACATAAGCATCAATCTCAAGTTTTATCACTACACATTCCCTTTTTATTATCCTTTATTCTCTCCATGGATAACCATTAGCCGCTTATCCATGTATTCACATAGCCTCTATGGCAAGATACCAATTGGAACCTTCCCAGTTCCAACTTCCCCTGCTTGTTCCATTTCAGCCAGAGTCAAACGACATCCATTTACCTCGCTGAGTACCAATTAGAATCAGGAGATACCAATTGGACTCAACTCATAGAAGCAAGCACACATACTGCACGAAAGGAGAAAATAAGTGGAATAATTTCCTTGAATACCTCATAGCTTCCCGAAGATTAGATATAGACGTTAACACACCAATTAGCAGGACTTTATTTGGCATTTGTTCTTATACTAGGAGACCAGTAACCTAGGCTCTGATACCAAATTTTCATGACCCAACTAGTCAGATCATGTGAGCACCTACTCTAATACACCTAGATAGGAGAACCCTTACCACCAATTTGAAATAATATGCAGAAGTCAATAAGAAACCATAAAAATGCTTTTAAAAATTTACAACCGGTTATAACCTTTAAATACAACTGAAACCTTTCCCAAGAAACTAGTCTACAAGTATAAAGGCTACTAAGAGAAAGCACAAAATTAAGACACAACTTCCATTGTAGGAATAATAATAGAAACTGTTGGGGATCTTTATCGCGTCAAGACTGAAACATCTATTGAATCCTGCAACCAGACTATATGTCAAAAAGGGTATAGTAAGAGTAGTATTAGTACAAACAACACGTACTAGTAAGCATCATTAGTCGACCCAAATCAAATCACATAAACATCACATAATATCCAGAAGAAAATATACAACTTAAAAGTTATTAGCAAGAGGTCTTTTTACTAAATAATTCCTTAACACCTTAAGATTTTACCAGCCTTGTAACTAAAAAAAGGAGACCTTCCTTGTTATTATGTTCAACCCTAGTCACCAACTAGCCATCACGTTATTATGCCAGCCCTTATTTCATGGATATCGGTGAATTATATGTATTCAACCCCCAAGATTCCATACACTTGACATCCTACTGAATCAGCACTTACTGAATTCTTAGCCTTGTTCCACTAACCCAGTCACACACTAACACCCTAGACTTTCAAGGCCCACCTAAATTCATACGCCACAATAACAAGACAATGACACCCTATCTTCCTGGCCTAAAATGTAATTACCGCTAGACCATCAAGTATACCCATGTCATAAATGCTAATATGAACATTTTTGATTAACCCTATCTCACATTCATAGCACTTAACCTTGTAGACCCTTCTACCAAGCTAACATAAATAGCAGCTCTGGTTAACATGCCACTCTCGATATGATTCTAAGTTAATAATATTAACTCAATAATTATATAATTCATGTCCTAGTTACACCAGTAATAGACAACCTAGAGTTCAGTCAAAACTTACAATTAGCCCCGACTACTCAAGGATCCCAAAGACAAAAACTAAGGCAATTTGCATGCATCCCGGTTTACCTAAAGAGACTACCCTTAGCAACTAAGAATTTAACCAGGTAACTAGTTAAGGCTAGTTTAGCTCAAAGAACTAACACGTATATCAGATAAACAATCAAGCTCAGTCTAACTCAAGTCTAAGTTTCATGAGTGGAGTCCACAGCTCATGGACTGTTCCACGGTCCGTGGTTCCACCTCGTGGTCTTGACCCCAATTTGACTAGTCTCTGTTTTGAGTTCCATGAGCCCAGTCCACAGCTCGTGGATATGGCTCATGGATTTGACTGCTACTTAGTCAGATTTATTTTCTGATCTTTCTGAGCTGGTTCTAGGCTTAGAATTTCTGGGGTGATATATATCTCTCCCTTGGGATCATTCATCCTTGAATGAAGTTTAAACAAGTTGAATTTGGAGGGAAGAGCTACAATCCCTACCAACTGAGTTCTAAAAGCTAATATCTAACTAGATTGGGTTCTAAGGACATAAAAGTGTGCTGAAAATGCTGGATTAGCTATAGAAACATGATATTGAGATTGAAATGCATAAGATTAAACTAGGAAACTGGAGAGGGACTATTATCTCAAGCTGAAACTAGATCAGGAGAAAAGAGGTGAGGGTACTTGGCCATCATAGCTGCTTCTGCTTCCCAAGTAGCTCCCTCAATGGACTGATTCCACCAAAGCACTTTCACAAAGGCAACCTACTTATTTCTCAATATGAACCTGACAGTCAAGGATCTCAATTGGAACCTTCTCATGGGTGATCTATCCTTCACATCTACACTCTCTAATGGCATAATTGACATGGGATCACCAACACACTTTTTCAACAAGGAGATGTGGAAGATCGAATGAACTGCTGCTAGTTTGGCTGGCAACTTTAAATCATAAGCCACATTACCAACCCTCTTCAGGATTATGTAAGGACCTACATATTTGTTACTGATCTTCCCTTTCTTGTCAAATCTCATCACACCCTTCATGGGTGATACTTTCAGGAAAATCCAATCATCAACCTCAAACTCTAAATCCCTTCTCCTTACATCTGCGTAGGACTTATGATGACTCTGAGCTATTTTTAGCTTCTCCGTAATAAGCTGAACTTTCTACATAGCTTCATGAACAAAATCTGGTCCAATCAAGGCTGCTTTACCTACTTCAAACCAACCAATCGGTGATATGCACCTATGCCCATAAAGTGCCTCATACAGGGCCATCTAAATACTAGAGTAGATACTGTTATTGTAGGCAAACTATATAAGAGGTAAGTGATCATCCTAACTACCCTTAAAATAGATCACACAAGATCTCAATATGTCCTCTAAGGTCTGAAAGATATGCTCTTCCTAACCATCCGTCTGTGGATGAAATGTTGTGCTGAGGTTTACCAAAGTACCAAGACCTTTCTAAAATAATCTGAAAAAATGAGATGTAAACTGAGTATCCCTATCTGAGATGATTGACAAAGGAACCCCATGCAACCTGACTATCTTGCTGATGTAGAGTCTGGCATAATCTTTTGCTGAATCTATAATCTTAACCGCTAAGAAGTGGGCTGATTTAGTCACCCTGTCAATAATCACCCAAATATAGTCATGCTGTCTGCGAGTGCGAGGCAAACCTGTAATAAAATCCATATTGATTACTTTCCACTTCCAAGTAGGAATGTTAATATCTTGAGTCACACCTTCTGGTCTCTGATGTTCTACTTTCACCTGCTGACAATTGGGAGATTTGGCCACAAAATCTGCAATGTCCTTCTTCATGCCGTTCCACCAATAGACTTACTATAGATCATGGTACATCTTAGTGGAATCAGGATGAATGGAATATCTAAAACTTTGGGCCTCTATTAGGATCTAGTGCCTCAACTCATCCATATTAGGAACACATAAATGACCCTGGTAGCAAAGCATACCATCTCCCCCTTGGGAGAAAACCTCTATCCTTTGCTGATGAACCGCACCCTTTAACTAATGTAAGATGGGATCAATGTCTCTTTTCTCTTTCACCTCAACTACTAGCAAAGATTCTAACCCATTCTAGACTATCACACCACCGTCTGTCGTATCCATAAGTCAAACTCCCAAGAGAGCGAGCCGATAAAAATCCTTGGCTAATTCTTTCTTCTCTTCTTCAACATGAGACACACTACCCATGGAAAGTCTACTGATTGCATCAGCCACTACATTGGCCTTACCCGGATGGTAGAGCACATTCATATCATAGTCTTTGAGGAACTCAAGCCACCTTCTTTGATGAAGATTCAACTCTTTCTGGGTGAACACATAAGGCTCATATGATTTGTGAACACATCTACATGGACACCATACAAGTAGTGTCTCTAAATCTTTAGGGAAAGAACAACTGCCGCAAGCTCAAGGTCATGAGTCAGGTAGTTCTTCTCATGAATCTTAAGCTGTCTAGAGGCATAAGCTATGACCTTACCATGCTGCATAAAAACACAACCCAAGCCGACTCTAGATGCATCACAATATACCACAAAATCATCTATACCCTCTGGAAGAGTCAAAACGGGAGTTGTAGTCAACCTAGTCTTCAACTCTAGGAAGTTTTTCTCACATTCATCCAACCATTGGAACTTAACCTTCTTCTGAGTCAATCTGGTCAATGGGGCAGTTATGGATGAAAATCCTTGAACAAACCTCCTGTAGTAACCAGCCATACCCAAGAAGCTTCTGATGTCTATCAGAGAAGTGGGTATGGGCTAGTTCTTTGTTGCCTCTATTTTCTGCAAATCAACTTGGATGCCTTCACTAGACATCACATGACCAAGGAAAGCAACTGACCTCAACTAGAATTCACACTTACTGAACTTAGCAAATAACTGGTGATCCTTTAGAGTTTGCAGAACAACCCTCAAATGATTCACATGTTCTTCCTCGCTTCGAGAATATACAAATATATCATCAATGAAGATGATGACAAACATGTCCAAATACTGCTTGAACACCCTGTTCATTAAATCCATAAAAGCTGCAAGAGCATTTGTTAGTCCAAAAGACATAACTACAAATTTGTAGTGATTATACCAAGTTCTGAAGGCTATCTTCAAAATGTCACGATCTCTGACTTTGAGCTGATGATAGCCAGATCTGAGGTCTGTCTTAGAGAAAAAACTGGCACCCTGAAGCTGGTCGAACAAGTAATCAATCCCGTGGATACGATACTTATTCTTGATTGTGACCTTGTTCAACTGTCGGTAGTTGATACACATCCTGAGAAATCTGTCTTTCTTACGCACTAAAAGAAATGGATCACCCCATAGAGAGATACTAGATCTGATGAAGCCCTTGTCTAAAAGGTATTTTAGTTATTCGTTCAATTATATAAGCTCAGCTGGATCCATTCTATAAGATGGAATTGAGATAGGATGGGTATCTGGAAGGAGATCTATTTCAAAGTCAATTTCCCTTTCAGGAGGAACTTCAGGAGGAACTTCAGGAAGATCTTCTGGAAACACTTTTGGGAATTCGTTAACCACTGGGACTGACTCAAGAGTTGGGTTCTAGGAGTCTGAATCTATAACCCAAACAAGATGATATATATGTCCTTTGCAAATCATTTTCCTAGCCTTAAGGTATGAGACGAATCGACCTACATGCACTGAGGTATTACCTTTCCACTCTAAGACTAGTTCATTTAGAAGCTGAAACCGAACAATCCTAGTTCTACAATCAACTGAGGCATAATAAGAATGTAACCAATCCATGTCTAGAATAATGTCGAAGTCAGTCATTTCTAACTCTACAAGATTGGCTGAGGTGACTTTTTAGGAATCTGTGACATGACACTTTCTGTATACCCGTCTAGCTATAACTAGGTCACCAACAGGAGTAGAGACTAAGAAGGGTTCTTAGAGGATTTTTGGACTGACACTGAAGCCTACTACTATGTATGGAGTAACAAAATAAAGTGTAGCTCCTGGATCCAACAATGCATATACATCAAGATGAAAGACTCATAACGTACCCATGACTATATCGAGAGAATCCTCTTGGTCCTGTCGAGTCTGAAGAGCATTATGCCTATTTTGGCACTGACCACCATCTATACTAGAAGAGGCACCCTACTGAGTCAGGAAACCTACTAGAGCTGCTGTAGAATTAACCTAATTCTTGGGCACGTATCCCTGTCCTTCTGAGAAGTCACTAGACAATCCTTCATTCTATGGCCCGGCTTACCACACCCAAAACAATTTCCACTACCTGCCATATATTCCCCTTGGTGGTTCCTACCAGACTTTCTACAAACTGGATAAGTATGCCTATTAGTGACACTACCTTGGGACTTAGAGCCTGGCGTCCTATCTCATTGATCCTGTCTGAACTTAGGCACTGGGGCGCTAGCATAAGATGGGGTGTGAGCTGAAGGTTTCTGATGGAATTGAGAGCGGTTACCACTATCTGACCTCTGCTGAGAATAGCTGAAGTCACATGTTCTAGCTCTCTTACTGTCTCCTCCCCGCTCTTTGATCCTTTCCTTTTCAATTTGCTAGGCGTGACTCATCAACCTAGAGATATCCATCTCCTTTCCCAGCATAGTGGTCCTGCACTTCTTGACCACATCATCAGACACACCAGACACAAACTTACTCACACGGGCTATAGTATTTGCTACCATAGCCAAAGCATACTTAGACAATTGAGTAAACTTAAGAGAGAACTCCTTCACGCTCATATCATTCTGCCTTAAATTGATGAACTCTTGAACCTTGGATTACCTGAGTTCAAGTGGGAAAAACTTTTCCAAAAATGCAGTCTTAAAGTGATTCCAATCCACTAGGCATGTATTAGCACTTTGAGATGCCTTCCACTGCTGATACTAGGTATGAGACACACCTTTTAGCTGGTAAGCGACTAACTTTGCACTCTCGATTGGAGTGACACCAATAATCTCTGTCACCTTCTGAATGTCCTCAAGAAATTCCTATGGATCCTTCTCAGACTTGGAACCATGGAACTCTGGTGGATTTATCCGAGTGAAATCTCAGACTCTAGCTGTAATGGAGTTATTCTGAGGTAAGGCTGGTGCCACAACTTGCTGGTTAACCTGAGCGGTCATGGCCTAAGAAAGCACCTGAAAGGCAGCCCTGAACTCTGCAAGAGTGACTTAATCATTTAGAGGGTCCGCTGGAGCTGGCGGTGCTTGTTGATTTTCGTCTCTATTTCAGTTTCCCCTTCCATTCGCTCTTCTGGAGGCATTTTCTGTAACGCAAAAAACTCGAGTTAGAAGGAGATTAAATAGAGTTCACACTCTATAGCACGAGATGGAAAATAAAGAAGGGAAGTTTTTTTCCTAATGACATGTTATAGACTCTCCCTCATACGTGTGGCACGCTTCACACCCATAAAAAAGACTGTACTCGATGTAACTTTCAGAGACCCTAGGACACTTGAACCTGATGCTCTAATACCAAGTTTGTCATTCCCCGAGGCTACCCCCTAGACGTAACATGGTGCTTAGTGTTATAGGTGACCCCTAGCTAACCCATAGTTTAGCATAACTAAATATTTCTGATACAAATGTAAACTGTGTGGAAGCTAAATTTATTTAAATAAACAAGTCTGGGGAAAATAATCCAATAGTTATCTGAATATGAGAGAATATCTTAAAAGTCAACAACCACTAAAGGTACAAGCTGAAACTAATGCTATGTCTTAAAGTCTCTAACTGAAGTGAGTTGCTAGGACAAACCCCCAGCTAAATCCAAAAGTCTGAAACTAAAAATAAAGATTGAATAAATAAACATAACTGTGTCCTCGAACAATAAGGACTCACTACTAGGTTGTTGAGTAAGGACTGGAGAATCGCACTAAGCGTGGTCAGATACTGAGCACCTGAGCCTACATCATGATAAGATGTAGCACAAAACTATGTGTTAGTACTTGGAACGTACTGAGCATGCAAGATATATGAAAAGCTGTATGTATAAGTCATGAACGTGAATAATATACAGAGCATGAAACTAAAACCTAACCTGATGCAATGACCAATTATTAATCATGAACTGTAAAGAACTAAAATGAACTGAAATAACTGAATACTGAATAAATGGTCAATGCACATATTGAGTCTAAACTATGGGAGCTACTGTTAATCGACATACCCCAAGCTGAGCTAACTATGGGGCCAACCTGTAACCCTGGCTGGGAGGGTGTTCATACCTTACCAAGGGTACAAACATATTTTGGCGTGGATCCACTAATCTGATGTCTAACAAGGGACTAGGGTGTCAAGCCTAAACTGATGGGTGACCCCTTTAGAACCTACGGTGGTGCTATAGTTCTGGGACTTAGGGACTGCTACTAAAGGTCATCAGCCTAAACTAATGGGTGAGATTTCTTCCCTTAGTCCACTCAGTGCTAAGTCTATTCCCAACTAAATGTACAAGCAATGAACACAACTACTATAGATGCTGGATAGCTCAAATATTGATAAAACTTAGAATACACAATAATACCAAAAATTGCTATGGCATTCAAACCGTGAAGCATGACTGATTGAATTATCTGACTAGAAAGTATGAATTTAAGGACTGAAATTAACACATGCTAGGGTTACTGAATTCTGAACATATGACTATCCTAGATTCCCAGGAAAACATATAATGAACCTCATACAAATAATAGAATCTAATTGCAATGATTGCATAATGTTTAGGAACCCTAGGTCTGAAGAAAATAACTGAAAAGCTAAGAACTTAACTAAATCTAGGGATTCAATGGGTGAAAAGGGGCCATTGATGAAATCCCACATACCTGGAAGAAAATCTACGGTGGAAATCCTGGGATTTAAGCCAGAACTTGAGAAAACCCTTCTGTTTGTTCTTGAGAGAAAGGACGCTTCTTTTCTTCTAATTATTCTAAGTGATGACTTAATCTGATGCAATGAGGGGGGTATGGGTAGTTTTAGGCTTAAAGTTATGCTTAAGTTAAACACAACATCGTGGCTTAGTCTTTAAAGAAGATAGGAAAAGTCTAGAATACCCCTGAGAATTTAAAGGAAAACTGCTAAAAAATTCGCGACTCTAGTTCCACGGACAGGTTCTATGGTCCATGGATGCTTCCATGACTCGTAGAACCCTGTTGTGGTTCCTGAGCCTTTTTGTCAAGCTACAGGTCTGAGATCTACGAACGAGGTTCACGACTCATGGAACCATCCACAGCTCATGGAACCTGTCCGTGATTCTTAAGGGATTGATGAGTCTCAGGTCTGAGATTCATGAGACCATTCCACGGCTCTTGGATCATTCCATGATTCGTGAAACCTGGTCATGTTTTTTGGGGATTTGCTGGGTCTCAGGTCTAAGTTTCATGAGTGGAGTCCATGACTTATGGACTATTCCATGGTTCGTGGCTCCACTTCATGGTCTTTACCCTAATTTGACCAGTCTCTATTCTGAGTTCCACGAGCCCAGTCCATAACTCGTGGACTGTTCCACAAATCATGGATATGGCTTATGGATCTGACTGGTACTTAGTCAGATTTATTTTATGATCTTTCTGAGCTGGTTCTAGGCTTAGAATTTTTGGGGTGTTAAAATATCTTCCCCTTGGGATTATTAGTTCTTGAATGAAGATTAAACAAGCTAAATTTGGAGGGAAGAGCTGCAATCCCTACCAACTGAGTTCTAGAAGCTGATATCTAAATGGATTGGGTTCTAAGGACAAAAAAGTATGCTAAAAATGCTGGATTAGCTATAGAAACATGATAATGACACTGAAATGCATGAGATTAAATTAGGAAACTGGAGAGGGACTATTACCTCAAGCTGAAACTGGATCGGGAGAAAAGAGGTGAGGGTACTTGGCCATTATAACTACTTCTGCTTCCCAAGTAACTCCCTCAACAGACTAATTCCTCGAAAGAACTTTCACTGAGGCAACCCTCCTCATTTCTCAACCTGTGAACCTGACGGTCAAGGATCTCAATTGGAACTTCCTCATAGGTGAGGCTATCCTTAACAGACACTCTCTAATGGCACAATCAATGTCAGATCACCAACATACTTTTTCAACAAGGAGATATGGAAGACTGGATGAACTGCTGCTAGTTCCGCTGGTAATTCTAACTCATAAGCAATATTACCAACCCTCTTCGGGATTACTTAAGGACCTATATATCTGGGACTGAACTTCCCTTTCTTGCCGAATCTCATCACACCCTTCATGGGTGATACTTTCAGGAAAACCCAATCATCAACCTCAAACTCCAAATACCTTCTCCTCACATCTGTGTAGGACTTCTGATGACTTTGAGCTATTTTTAGCCTTTCCCTAATAAGAAGAACCTTCTCCATAGCTTCATGAACCAAATACGTTCCAATCAAGGCTGCTTCACCTACTTCAAACCAACCAACTGGTGATCTGCACCTATTCCCATAAAGTGCCTCATACGGGGCCATCAAAATACTAGAATGGAAACTGTTATTGTAGGAGAACTCTATGAGAGGTAAGTGATCATCCCAACTACCCTTAAAATAGATCATGCAAGCTCTTAACATGTCCTCCAAGGTCTAAATGGTACGCTCTGCCTGACCATCCATCTATGGATGAAATATTGTGCAGAGGTTTACCTAAGTACCAAGACCTTTCTGAAATGATCTCTAGAAATAAGATGTCAACTGAGTACCCCTATCTGATATGATAGAAAAGGGAAACCCATGCAACCTGACTATCTCACTGATGTAGATTCTGGCATAATCTTCTACTAAATTTGTAGTCTTAACCACTAAGAAGTGGGCTGATTTAGTCACTCTGTCAACAATTACCCAAATAGAGTCATGCTGTCTGCGAGTGCGAGGCAAACCTATAATGAAATCCATGTTGATTACTCTCCACTTCCAAGTAGGAATGTTAATATATTGAGTCATACCTCATGGTCTGTGATGTTCTGCTTTCACCTGCTGACAGTTGGGATATTTGGCCATAAAATCTGCAATGTCCCTCTTCATGTTGTTCCACCAATAGACTTCTCGTAGATCACGGTACATCTTAGTAGCACCGGGATAAATGGAATATCTTGAACTATAGGATTCTGTTAGGATCTAATGCCTCAACTCATCCATATCAGGAACACATAAACGACCCTGGTAGTGAAGCACACCATCTCCCCCTTGGGAGAAAACCTCTACCCTTTTCTAATGAACCGCACCCTTTAACTAAAGTAAGATGGGATCACTGTCTTGTTTCTCTTTCACCTCAACTACTAACAAAGATTCTGACCTATTTTGGACTATCATACCACCGTCTGCCATATTCATAAGGGCAAACACCCAAGCGAGCGAGCCTATCAAGATCCTTGGCTAATTCTTTCTTATCTTCCTTAAAATGGGACACACTACCCATGGACAATCTACTGAGTGCATTACCCACTACATTGGCCTTACCCTGATGGTAGAGCACATTCATATCATAGTCTTTGAGGAACTCGAGCCACCTATTCTCTAACAAAAATTCATCTCTTTTTGGGTGAACACATACTGGAGGATTTAATGATCTGTGAACACATGTACATGGACACCATACAAGTAGTGTCTCCAAATTTTTAGGTCAAAAACAATTGTTGCAAGCTCAAGGTCAGGAGTCGGGTAGTTCTTCTCATGAATCTTAAGCTGTCTAGAGGCATAAGCTAAGACCTTACCATGCTGCATTAAAACATAATCCTAGCCGACTCTAGAAGCATCACAATATACCACAAAACCATCTAAACCCTCTAGAAGAGTCAAAACAGGAGCTGTAGTCAACCTAGTATTCAACCTAGTAGATACTGTTATTGTAGGCAAACTCTATAAGAGGTAAGTGATCATCCTAACTACCCTTAAAATAGATCACACAAGATCTCAATATGTCCTCTAAGGTCTGAAAGGTATGCTCTTCCTAACCATCCGTCTGTGGATGAAATGTTGTGCTGAGGTTTACCAAAGTACCAAGACCTTTCTAAAATAATCTCAAAAAATGAGATGTAAACTGAGTATCCCTATCTGAGATGATTGACAAAGGAACCCCATGCAACCTGACTATCTTGCTGATGTAGAGTCTGGCATAATCTTTTGCTAAATCTATAATCTTAACCGCTAAGAAGTGGGCTGATTTAGTCACCCTGTCCATAATCACCCAAATATAGTCATGCTGTCTGCGAGTGCGAGGCAAACCTGTAATAAAATCCATATTGATTACTTCCCACTTCCAAGTAGGAATGTTAATATCTTGAGTCACACCTTCTGGTCTCTGATGTTCTACTTTCACCTGCTGACAATTGGGAGATTTGGCCACAAAATCTGCAATGTCCTTCTTCATGCCGTTCCACCAATAGACTTACTATAGATCATGGTACATCTTAGTGGAATCAGGATGAATGGAATATCTAGAACTTTGGGCCTCTATTAGGATCTAGTGCCTCAACTCATCCATATTAGGAACACATAAATGACCCTGGTAGCAAAGCACACCATCTCCCCCTTGGGAGAAAACCTCTATCCTTTGCTGATGAACCGCACCCTTTAACTAATGTAAGATGGGATCAATGTCTCTTTTCTCTTTCACCTCAACTACTAGCAAAGATTCTAACCCATTCTAGACTATCACACCACCGTCTGTCGTATCCATAAGTCAAACTCCCAAGAGAGCGAGCCTATAAAAATCCTTGGCTAATTCTTTCTTCTCTTCTTCAACATAAGACACACTACCCATGGAAAGTCTACTGATTGCATCAGCCACTACATTGGCCTTACCCGGATGGTAGAGCACATTCATATCATAGTCTTTGAGGAACTCAAGCCACCTTCTTTGATGAAGATTCAACTCTTTCTGGGTGAACACATAAGGCTCATATGATTTGTGAACACATCTACATGGACACCATACAAGTAGTGTCTCTAAATCTTTAGGGAAAAAACAACTGCCGCAAGCTCAAGGTCATGAGTCAGGTAGTTCTTCTCATGAATCTTAAGCTGTCTAGAGGCATAAGCTATGACCTTACCATGCTGCATAAAAACACAACCCAAGCCGACTCTAGATGCATCACAATATACCACAAAACCATCTAAACCCTCTAGAAGAGTCAAAACAGGAGCTGTAGTCAACCTAGTATTCAACTCTAGGAAGTTTTTCTCACATTCATCCAACCATTGAAACTTAACCTTCTTTTGAGTCAATCTGGTCAATGGGGATGCTATGGATGAAAATCCTTCAACAAACCTCTTGTAGTAACCAGCTAGACCTAATATGCTTCTGATGTCTATTAGAGAGGTGGGTCTGGTCCAGTTCTTTACTGCCTCTATTTTCCTCCAATCAACTCGGATTCCTTTACTAGATACCACATGACCAAGGAAAGCAACTAACCTCAACCAGAATTCACACTTACTGAACTTAGCAAATAACTGGCAATCCTTGAGAATTTGAAGAACAACCCTCAAATGATTCGCATGTTCATCCTCACTTCGAGAATATACAAGTATATCATCAATAAAGACAATGACGAACATGTCCAAATACTGCTTGAACACCATGTTCATTAAATTCATCAAAGTTGTAGGAGCATTTGTTAGTCCAAAAGACATAACTACAAATTCATAGTGTCCATACCGAGTTCTGAAGGTTGTCTTTGGAATGTCACGATCTCTAACTCTGAGATGATGATAGCCGAATTTGAGGTTTATCTTAGAGAAATAACTGGCACCCTAAAGCTGGTTGAACAAGTCATCAATCCTCAGGATGGGATACTTATTCTTGATTGTGACCTTGTTCAACTATAGGTAGTCGATAAACATCCTGAGAGAACCATCTTTCTTACGCACAAAAAGAATTGGAGCATCCCATAGAGAAATGCTGAGTTTGATAAAGCCCTTATCTATAAGGTCTTTCAGCTGTTTCTTCAATTCCTTAAGCTCAGCTGGAGCCATTTTGTAAGGTTGAATTGAGATAGGTCGGGTATCTGGAAGGAGATCTATTCTGAAGTCGATTTCCCTTTCAGGAAGAACTCCAAGAAACACTTTTGGGAATTCATTAACCACTGGGACTAACTCAAGAGTTGGGGTCTCAGAGTTTGAATCCTTAACCAAAACAAGATGATAGATATATCCTTTGGAAATCATGTTCCTGGCCTTAAGGTATGAGAAGAATCGACCTACGAGCACTGAGGTATTACCCTTTCACTCTAAGACTGGTTCATTTGGAAACTGAAATAGAACAATCCTAGTTCTACAATCAACTGAGGCATAACAGGAATGTAACTAATTCATGCCTAGAATAATATTGAATTCAGTCATTTCTAACTCTACAAGATCGGCTGAGGTGATTTTCTGGGAAACTGTGATAGGGCAATTTATGTATACTCATCTAGCTATAACTGGGTCACCAATATGAATAGAGACTGAGAAGGGTTTTAGGAGGATTTCTGGACTGACACCAAAGCCTACTACTATATAAGGAGTCACAAAGGAAAGTATAGCTCGAGGATCCAATAATGCATATATATCAAGATAAAAGACTCATAACGTACCTGTGACCACATCGAGAGAATCCTTCTGGTCTTATCGATTCTGAAGAGCATAGAGCCTATTTTGGCACTGACCACCACCTGTACTAGAAGAGGCCCCCTGCTGAGTTGGGTAACCTGTTGTAGAATTAGCCTGATTCTGTGGGCAAGTATCACTGCCCTTCTAAAAAGTCACTAGACAATCCTTCATTCTGTCGCCCCGCTTACCATACCCAAAACAATTTCCACTACCTGCCATACATTCCCCCTGTTGGTTCCTACCACACTTCCTACAAACTGGATGAGTATGCTAATTAGAGATACTACCTTGGGACTTAGAGCCTGGTGCCCTATCCCGTCGATCCTATCTGAACTTAGGCACTAGGGCGCTAGCAGAAGATAGGGAGGAAGATAAAGATTTCTAGTGGAATTGAGAGCGGTTACCATCATCTGACCTCTATTGAGAATAGTTGAAGTCACCTGTTCTAGCTCTCTTATTATCTCCTCCCCACTCTTTGATTTTTTCATCTTCAATTTGTTGGGTGTGAGTCATCAACCTGGAGATATCTATCTCCTTTACCAGCATAGTGGTCCTACACTCCTTGACCACATCATCGGACACACCACACAAAAACTTACTCATACAGGCTCTGGAACCTGCTACCATAGCCGAAGCATACTTAGACAATTGAGTAAACTTAAGAGAGTACTCCTTCACGCTCATATCATTTTGCCTTAAGTTGATGAACTCTTGAACCTTGGCTTTCCTGAGTTCAAGTTGGAAAAACCTATCCAAAAATGCAGTCTTGAAGTGATTCCAATCCACTGGGCCTGCATTAGCACTTCGAGACTCCTTCTACTGCTGATACTAGGTATGAGCTACTCCTTTCAACTGGTAAGTGGCTAAGTCTGCACTTTTGACCGGAATGACACCCATAATCTCTGTCACTTTCTGAATGTCCTCAAGAAATTCCTGTGGATCCTCCTCAGACTTGGAACCATGGAACTCTGGTGGATTCATCCAAGTGAAATCTCAAACTTTAGCTGCCATAGAGTTATTCTGAGGTGGGGCTGGTGCCACAACCTACTGGTTAAACTAAGAGGTCAAGGCCTGAGAAAGAACTTGAAGGCATCCCTAAACTCTACAAGAGTGACTTGCTCATTCAGAGGGTCTGCTGAAGCTGGCGGTGCTTGCTGATTTCCATTTTTGTTTCCATTTCCCCTTTCGTTTGCTCTTGTGGGAGGCATTTTCTGTAACATAAGGAACACGAGTTATAAGGAGAATAAATAGAGTTCACACTCTATAGCACGAGATGGAAAATAAAGAAGGAAAGTTTTTTTCCTAATGACATCTCATAGACTCTCCCTCATAAGTGTGGTGCGTTTCACACTCATGAAAAAGACTCTACTCGATGCAACTTTCAGACACCCTAGGATACTTGAACCTGATGCTTTGATACCAAGTTTGTCATGCCATGAGGCTACCCCCTAGATTCAACACAATGCTTACTATCACAGGTGATCTCAAGCTAACCCATGGTCTGGCATAACTAAATATTTCTAATACAAATGTAAACTGTGCAAAAGCTAAACTGGTTTAAAAAAACAAATCTGGGGAAAATAATCCAATAGTTATCTGAATATGAGAGAATATCATAAAATTCTGAAACAACTACTGACAGTAAAAGCTGAAACTAATGCTTTGTATGAAAGCCTCTAACTGAAGTGAGTTGCTAGGACAAACCACCAGCTAACTCCAAAAGTCTGAAACTAAAAATAAGGACTGAATAAATAAACATAACTGTGTCCTCGAACTATGAGGACTCACTACTGCGTTGCTGAGTAAGGAATTGAGAATTGCACTAAGCACAGTCTGGATACTGAGCACTTGAACCTACATAATGATAAGATGTAGAACAAAAGTATGTGTTAGTACTTGGAATGTACTGAGCATGCAGGATATATGCAAATCTGTATGTATAAGTACTGAACATGAATAATATACTGAGCATGAAACTGAAAACTAAACTGATTCAATGACAAAGTATTAATCATGAACTGTAAAGTACTGAAATAACTTAATACTGAATAAATGGTCAATGCATATACTGAGTCTAGACTGTGGGAGCTACTGTTAATTGATATACCCCAAGCTGAGCTAACTATGGGGCTAACCTGTAACCCTGGCTGGGAGGGTGTTCATACCTTGCCAAGGGTACAAATATATTCTGGAGCAGATCCACTAATCTGATGTCAGGAGGGTGTTCATACCTTGCCAAGGGTACAAATATATTCTGGCGCGGGTCCACTAATTTGATGTCCAACAAGGGACTAGCGTGTGAAGTTAAATTGACAGGTGACCCCTTTAGAACCTATGGTGGAACCATAGTTCTGGGACTTAGGGACTGCTACTAAAGGTCTCATCCTAAACTGATGGGTGAGCCTTCATTCCTTAGTCCACTTAGTGCTAAGTTTACTCCCAACTGAATGTACGAGCAATGAACACAATTGCTATAGATGCTAGATCGCTCAAATACTGATAAAATGGAGAATGCACAATAATATTGAAAACTGCTATGGCATTCAAACTGTGAAGCATGACTGACTAAATTATTTGACTAGCAAGTATGAATTTAAGTACTGAAATTAACACATGCTAAGGTTACTGAATTCTGAACACATGACTATCCTAGATTCCCAGGAAAACATGTAATGAACCTCATACAAATAATAGAATCTGAATTGCAATAGCATAAGGTTTAGGAATCCTAGGTCTGAAGAAACTAACTGAAAATCTAAGAACCCATTGATGAAATCCCACATACCTGGAAGAGAATCTATGGTGGAAATCCTGAGATTTAAGCCTGAACTTGAGAAAACCCTTCTGCTTGTTCTTGAGAGAAAGGACGCGTCTTTTCTTCTAATTATTCTAAGTGATGACTTAATCTGATGGAAGAGGGGTCTGGGTAGTTTTAGACTTAAATTTAGGCTTAAGTTAAACACAACATCGTGGATTAGTATTTAAAGAAGACAGGAAAAGTTTAAAATACCCCTGAGGATTATAAGGAAAACTGCTAAAATATTTGCGACTCTGGATGCTTCCACGACTCATAGAACCCTATCATGGTTCCTGAGACCCTTTGTCAAGTTGCGAGTCTGAGATCTACGAATGATGTTCATGACTCATAGAACTATACACGGCTCATGAAACCTGTCCGTGGTTCTTGAGTGATTGATGACCCTCAGGTTTGATATTTACAAGACCATTCCACGGCTCGTGGATCACTCCATGATTCGCTGAAGCTGGTCGTGTTTTCTGGGGATTTTCTGGTTTCACGAGTGGAGTCCATGGCTCGTGGACTGTTCCACGGTCTATGGTTCTACCTCGTGGTCTTGACCCCAATTTGACCAGTCCCCGTTCTGAGTTCCACGAGCCTAGTCCATGACTTGTGGACTGTTCCACATCTCGTGGATTTGATTGGTACTTATTCAGATTTATTTTTTGATCTTTCTGAGTTGGTTCTAGGCTTAGAATTTCTGGAGTGTTACAACAATAAAGCCCAATTTAGTTCAAGGAACCAAAATGTATAAGTCTGCTCCAACTCAAGGAACCAATATGTATATCAAGAAAGAAAAGAATCCCCGGTTCACTCAAGGAACCATCACACTCACCAATTACCTATACACACAAGCTAGGGGTTTTATGATCGTCTACTAGCCATGACCTGTAGGGGACGAGCTCTTGTCCATGTACCAAATCCCAGATATAAAGTGTCTGCCAACCTTATTTCCATAAATCCCGTGGAGATGTCCAAATAACGGTACATTTTACAATAATGAAAAATATCAACACAATCACAACCACAATGATAACATAAATAACACTTATAAAAACCAACAAGCTTTCAATTAAACAATAATTATATGTGATTAACACTTAGGATATCAAATAGTCAATTCACTTTTCTTGAACATGCATTGTACAAGAAACACTAAGGAATAGTTATCATGTACACATAACACGAATTGGATTTTAACTACATTAAAGCCATCACCTACAACTTGCACATGTCCCCGATGACATTTCCCACCCCTAACTGTTCATCCTACAATTGGCACATTACTAGTTCCCCATTCCTCTGGTTACCACTATAGATTTTTTAGAATCCACCAACACTAATCACTCTTCAAGAACAAGCATATATATTGTTTTAGCTCAAATTTCGAGTACTACTCCTTTTAATTAGTCATGCATGGAAAAACAACAATAATATAAACATATAACTTCATGAACAATTTCAATATCATGACCTAATAGCCATATCCCACCGAATTAACCGAGTTTCCATCTGTTTTATCCATCCCAATGCCATGCCTGGAGGCCTAAGCATGGAATATCCATTAATCTATGTCATGCCCATGCTTTCTAACACAAGTCTAACTACTCAATTAAACCTAGCCTACCTGGATGTAAGCATCTGCTACAAAGGCATGAATGCAAACTTTGACTCCATGAAGGTCAATTCTAGCATGAAATTAGCAGAAAACCCATGGGTTTTACTCCATTAACGGGAAATCCCCTCTCAATCGCTCCAAGGCCATGAGGTAAGCCTATGGATTTTTTTAGAACAAGCCTTGTCCTTTTTACAACTAAAGAGGAGAAAAGAGATATAAAAATCGTTCTTTGGCTTATGATCCCGTCATCCCGCTATAGTGACATGTCGTCTGCTACCGCGATGCCTCTATAGCGAAAGAATTCTCGCTATAGCAGGATAACATCATCCTGACCTAAAAATTTCAAATTCCAAAATTTTTTATCGTGTCACCCTATATTAATTTGAGATCGTATTTTCAAAAGTTTCCGTAATCTGTACCCATAATGAGGTATCTTTTAATAATAATAGAACATGTCGTTACATTTGCGTTCGTTGACCCTTTATATCATTGAAGTTAAATGGTTGCACAATTTTGACTAGTTCACAAAGAGGATGGTTCGGGTTATGGAATCAATGGAGAAATACCAAAAGTCAAGCATACAATTCAATGGAGGGTTATCTGCTTTTGTTGAAAAAAGAAAAAAGGAAAGAGCCCGTGAAGCCCAACATTGCAGAAAAAGTTACAAGCCCTCAGTCCCATCTGGAATTCACTGATAAACTTTATAAGGATACATTTTCTAGAGTTAAGCCTTGAAATCTTAAGGTATACACATTATATATATATATTATTGTGTTGTGAGGCTCATGGCCTGAGTTTGACAGTGAAGGCTATCCCTGAGGATCTCCGTTTGATTTATACATACATATTATATGGATATTATTCTGTTATATTGTACGTATTTATGCATATTTATACTTATATATTTATATACATGGATCATGGTTATGGTACTAACGAAAATACAGATTTTCAGGGGTTGAACCAGGGAGCTATGATTGAGGCACTTTTTGCGTACTTCTTGTATGATACATTTGTATGTGAGTACAAATTAGCTTTAGTAATTTTGTAAAGATACCCATTATTTTCATACTTAAATTCATGGTTATGAATATGGAAATTGTGATTTTTACCCTAGGTGTAAAAGGTATGATCTTTGGGTGATGTTGGAGGCAACCTTCGAGATTTTTATTGTGGCGGTAAGAATCTAACTTCCTAATTGATATTTTCTTATTGATTTGTCAATAATTATATCATTTAAATCGCGTATGAGTATGTAAATTGGAGATTCATATCTAAAGTTAAGGGATCGTATTCTGATATTTTAAGGGTCAATTTGAACTCCATTTACAATTATATTTCATATTTGGACTTCTTACCTTATGGTAAATGAATTTCTTTTTAAAATTATTGTTTCGACCTTAGGGCTCGGGATTAATTCTTAGGTTGACATTTTGGGCTCGGAATAGAATTATAGAAATATGGGTATCATTAGACTCGTATACTTATGTAGAATATGATTTAGACTAGATTGAGATTGTTCTGATGCTTTGATGAAGGACATAACTATAATTTGACCTTTTCAATTTAAATTAAGGCAAGTTAAAACTTTCTTTGACTATTTTTGAAGTGTTAGTGTATTAGTGACAGTATAATAGGGTAACGGATAATAGGGGTCCCATATAAATAAAATAACGAGCATTTATGCCGCTACTGATGCCATGTTATGGATAATTAGAAACTTTCTTATTGACTTCTTGAATTATTTTATTAAATGAGCTTAAATTTCTAGTTGAAGCATTGGCGAAATGCTTGTGTTTCTCACTAATTATTACCAAGATGATTGATAACTTAAAGGTTACATATGAATTGTATATTTTATTATTCATTCATTGTCCTACCTTCATTTTGGTTGTTCTAGACATTTTTATAATCGCATGTGCTGATGATTGAATTTGGTATAGGTTTTATTGTGTGTTAGCATTGCATCTCATGCACATGGATATTGAAAAAGTGAAAGGGCAAATCTTGGTAAAGGGTCATCTAGAATATCTTTTCATAAAGGGCTATCCGTTATATGATGTTTTCACCCACGATATTTCTCGGTAAAGGGTTGTCCAGTATAGAATGGGTATATGGATCTCGCGAGTTTCCCATGAAACCCAACTATATATGCATACAATGAAAGCGAGTGTATAAAGGTTTTTGACCATGTAGAAGGAATTTGCACCATATTCATACACCATCTCACTTTTCTTATTATTGTGTATATATGGTGTGATAAGTGATTGAGTATTTAAGAAAGTGATTTTATTAGTCTTACTTGATTTGGTTGTGATTCAGGACTATCAGGATTTGATATATATATATATATACACACACACATGGTTGTTGATATTAGCTACTAGTCTGGATATGTATTTCATTAAAAATGAGTGGTATATGTGATTTGATATCGGATATGTAAGTATAGGGCTGATCCTCACCATCAGTTTGAATTTGGGAGAGTCGAAGATGTTGTTGAGTACACGTGAATTTTCATAATCACTTTTGCTTCTTTTTGCACCTTTGATATGCAGGTTCTGAGCTGAGTACAAGTGGCAGTTGATCCTCGTAGTAGTTGACTATTTCTATATTCTGAGGTAGCTGCTTGGCTGATCTGTAGTTCTTGAATCTATTCTATTTTTGCTTTCATTTATGTTGTTTCATTTGTAGATATTGTAGATATTGTTTTTTTACTTTAAGATTTTTAGAGGTTTTTACTTGCAATACTAGATGTTGGGGGATTTTGTAATACTTTCTGCTTTTCATTATGAATTTATGAAAAAAGTTATTTAAAAATTTGTTTTGTGTTTATATTTTACTTTCGCATATATTATTCTTCATCATGTGTTTAACCGAATTCATATACTATAGAAGAACTGTATTTGAAATTTCATACTTATATATTTATATTGAATGTCACACACTAAATTTTATACTCTGTTTGACTTTATTTAACTACTAAAATGTATAAAATGGTAGAACTATTGATACAATGAAAACAAATGAGAAGGATTTAATTTGTTTTACTTACTTTTATAAATTATTAGATATCTATCAATGAAAAAAATATTAGAGTAAGTTTAACTCTTAATACACCTTAGATGTTGTGTAAAAATTTGTTCATTTATATTTGCCAGCTCAGAATATAATAATTATGAAAATAAGATTATTTAATCTTGAACTTCAAGATTGAGTAATCAGATTTTAACTACATCTATTTAAGAAAGTAATTAATAAATACCTTAAAGATCAGATTGTGCAATTAATTTATTCTCAAATTTTGTCAAATTATGTGAACCAACTTTCAATTATTTATTATCTTGTCATATCAGGCATCTATATATTTAAGTCAAACGTTCTTATTATATATTCATAGAGAGGTACTCACTCATATATTCCGCTCTTTTGCTTGTTTTTGTACTTGAATATGACTAAAAAAGGGGTTAGAAGCACTAGGAATCTCGATACGAGAATGAAAAAAGCCATTTTAGATAAAAAAAATTAGACCTACTATTTCAGAAAGCAGAAGAGTTGTCTATTCTATGTGACATAGAAATTGGTCTAATTATTTTTACTCCTAGAGAAAATAATATTTTTGCTTGGCCATCTCCGACCAAGGCTAAAGACAGAATGAAGGAATATTTAGCTAGCATAAAAAATCAAAGTCTACATAAGTTGGTCAAACATGACAGACACCTTCAATTAATAGTGAATGCTCAGGAAAAACATATTAATAAAATAGAACAAATTGCTAAGGAGAAGGAAATGGAGAACCTCTTCAACCAATTTGTTGATACGAAAAGAAGAATTAATGAACTTGAGGTTACAGAAAGTAAAGGTTTGTTAAATATATATGTTGTTAAAAGGACCCAACTTGACGAGAGGAAGAAACAACTGAATGAAAATGTTGAAAATGAAATTGGTCCAAATGACAACAATGATGGAGAAGAGAATGATGGAAAACCTTAGGATGTTCATTGACCATGTAATACTTTTATTTTATCTTATCATTATTTTGTCTTCTTATCTTTTAGTAACATTTCTTAGTTTGAATTTGTTTGTCGTTGTTCATCTATTTATGTTACTAGGTAATTTATCCGCGCCTCGTGCGATAATGTTATGAATAAATTAGAAATTTTATATTGCCAGATATGTCAAAAATTAATAAATTATTACAAGAGTCGTCTTCTTTAATTCTTTTGCCTTCTACATATTTTTCA
The DNA here is from genome assembly GCA_003996215.1 of Jaltomata sinuosa. Taxonomy (NCBI): domain Eukaryota; kingdom Viridiplantae; phylum Streptophyta; class Magnoliopsida; order Solanales; family Solanaceae; genus Jaltomata; species Jaltomata sinuosa. Next base: position 356,501 of record QJPP01002502.1, on the reverse strand, counting down.
ATTATAATATTTATTTCGTGATATAATTAGTTTGTGAAAACTGAATGATCTTTTATGAAATAATCAAACATATCATTTCTCTATTTTTTGTACATAGAAATACTAGTTCCCATGAACTTCATGATATAAAAATTTGCATAAATAATCACTATTAAGATCAAGTGTTAATTCAAATAAGTTTGGACACTTAATAAATAACACAACAAAAATTAAATGAATTAAGTCAATAAAATTTTAATTAAAAATTATTTAGCACAATAATTTTTAATAATCTTTCATTGAATAATCTACACCCTTCAGGTCATATCTTGAAATCCTTGTATTAGTTGTCCGACTAAAGAAAAACATAAAAGAACAAAAGAGAAGAGAATAAGACAGAATATATCACAAAGAAAATGAAGATCAATAGATTTCACATACTAAGCAATCATGACATATTATCCCAAAATTACTTACAAAATTGAACCAAATAAATTGTAGGTGGTATGGGTTCCTCCTCTTTCTCAGCTTTTGCTCCAACCATTATTTACTTCTCCTTCAGTATATCAGTTTGTGACTTGTTTGATTTCTAGTTAAGCAAATCAAAACTTCTATTTTCTTAACAAACCTCAAAACCTAGCCAACAAAGCCTACAAAACTCACCAGTTAAACGAATCAATCTATCCTTTCAACTTGATAAACTCGGTGTGATGATTTTAAGAGAAATTTATTTTATATTTGTTCCTTTATCTATTAACTAGTTTTCGTTCCCGCGCAATGCGCGATTATTATCAAATGAAATTATTCATAAAATATTATTATATTATTTATTTGATATAATAAAAAATTTCATATCCAATTAACATATTTAAAATTAATAACTTTGTAAAATATAAAATTCTAAATTTGACGTCCAATAATATATACTTAACTTTAAATATTTCAGCATTATGACTTTTATATAGCCAAAAAATTGCATTGATAATAAGTTACCCTATGTGTATGAGTTATCAAAATTTTAAGAGATATATTCAAAATCGCAGTTATGTTTTGTTGAATATGAAACTTTAAATATTTAATATTAATTTATTTTTCTTTTCAAATTAACTTTAACATTGTACTATAATATTTTGCTCAAATTCAAATAGTTTTATCATTTAATTTAAATTCAAAAGTTTCTCATAGTTTCAAATTTAAAGTCAAAATAATTTCTTTTTTTATTTTTATTTGCATTTATGGCAGTTACCGATTTGAATTTTACAGTTACTTATAATTGTCAATTTTTTTATTTCAAATTTTAAAATAGAATTTTAAAGGAAGTTGATCAGTTTTCGTTTTTATAGGTTTGATGTTTTTTTTTTTCATTTCAAATGTTTGATTGGATTTACATATTTATTTATTTTTAGATTTTGTAATTTCATGTATAAAATTTTCTAGTGCTTGCACTTGGCAACTTAGAAAACTTTTGCCTCTCTTATTTTATATTAAAGTAAATCAATTCTTCTCTTTTATTTCTTAATTATTTATTTCAGAAATTTGTAAACGTGAGAATGTAGTGAAATCGTAAGAGTGTATTCTTCTTTCCTTCGTAAATCACCTCCACTCTTATTTTTTTTTTTGCCTTCGTCTCTTTTCTATTCTTTGGTAGAGTTTAAAAGTTAAATGAATTAAATGATTCTTGACAATTTTAATAGAAACTATTTTTCTTTGTGTTTGAAAACATGGTAGGACGTTAATTAATAGTATTCAATTTTTCTGATTTTGCATTTTTTAATTTATTTTTATATTATATTTTTAAATTAAAATTTATGGTGCTTACACTTGGCATTCTAGAAGTTTTTAGAATAAAGTTTTGTAACCATCTCAAATTCAAAGCTGCCAGTCTTTATTTTATCTCATTTTTTTGTGGTGTAATTTTTAAATTGACAATTTATTTTTTTAAAAGAAAATTCAAAAATTGTAATTAACTACTTGTTCTTGTTTCTAATAAATATGTTTATTAATAAAACCAAATTTAAATAATTTATCTTATAATTTGAATACTCCCCCCCCCCCCCCCCCTCTCCCCCCCCCCATCCTTCCCCCCAAAATTATCATGTATTTTTTTACTAATTTAGAATGTATAAAAATATTCATTTTTTAAATTTAAATTTTAAAAGAATCTTCAACTTACATCTTACAATTCAAAGTTTGAATGAGGCAAAAAAATATTTTAAATTTCTAAAAATAAATAAAAATCAGGAAATAACAACTCACTTTGTAGTTGCTTATAAAAATGAGTAATTGCTATAAAGGAGGAATAAAAAAACGTGATTTGTATATGATTTTGTGAATTTATTATTTTTTGTGGATTAATATTTTCTTTTAATTTATTTTTTAGTGAATTAACATTTGTTTTTTGATTTTTAAAATAATTTTTTTATTGGGATGTCATTTATCAGTATAAGAATGTTTTGCCTTTCATATTCTACATAGATAAAAGATAGACTCTTCAACACTATCTATTCATAATTTCAAATCGGAATGTTATACTCCTTATTAGATAATTTGAAAGAAAAAATTTCCTAACTAAATTCGTTAGAACCTGTTTCATCTTTAGGAACTGAATCTTCTAAAATCAAAAGACATATTCCCTCTAATATTTTATCTTTCATCTTTTATTCAAAATCTCAATAAATCACTCAATAGTTCTTCCTTTAGCCTACTTTTATTATTCCTCTTATTTGTTTCTTCTTTGTTAATAATGCGTTGATACGTATAATTGATATAGTTACACTGTCATATAATTTTTTACTACGTTGAAATACTTAACATTGATAGTACTTATTTATCAATTACTTAAGAACATTCGTTGTTTTCAGTCATAGCCCTGAAAAATAGCTAAACCACAATAATTTCACCGTTTAGTAGCATTAAACTATCCCACCATCTAACCATTTAGATAAGAAAACGTTAAAGACAATCTATTAAGCTTTTAAGTTTTAGATAGATTCTTAATAACAATATAATTTTTTTTAAGATACCTATGATGACCAATATATAAACTATAAACCTCAATCACTCAAAAATATATTGTATTAGGTCAATATATCCAAGAAATTACAACAATAAATGAATTAAAAGTAAAAAAATTATATATATGTAGAACTAAAATGTAAATTGATATGTGTTATATTTTCATTCTGTAAAACACAATTTTAATAGATATCTGTAGAATGGAGTAAAAAGAATTATACAATATGTTTGCATTGTATAGGATTATACAATTCGTTTTCGTTTTTAGCCTTATAAGTGCCAAAGATCTTCAAAATAATAAAAAAAGAATCAATAAATATGGATACAATAAATTATAATAATTTAAGAGCTATAATATTTTTTACTTTTTATTGTATTAAAATTTTTATTTGAAATGTAGCAAAAATCATGCAAAAAATAAGTTGCTGCAAATGTATATTTATTCAAATTTTAGGAGATATAATTAGTTACCAAAATTTTAAGAGATATAATCAAATATTTATTTTTATTTCAATAGATATTCATCAATAATATAGCCAAAATCTGTCAAATAATATAACTTACCTCATATATATTTGTTATCAAAATTTTAGGAGATATGATTAAGTTGTTATTTTTATTGCATGAAAATTCACTGAAAAGATGGTCAATACCTGCACACACACAATTTTGTTTTTATCGAATATTATATCAGCGTACCAAAATTTTAGGAGATATATTTAGTTACCATAAATTGAAAAGTTATAATTGTTTCTAATTCAAAATCTTAGTATAAAACTTTTAATATTCAATACTAATTTATTTTCCTTTTCAAATTCTTTCAAAAATCTTAGTATATAATTTAGGAAAATTATATATTTCAAATACCATAGAAAATTTTATATCTCAATTTCAATTAAATGTTATTACATAACATATTGAACATTCTCTCATAAACTCTATTAATATTTTAGAAAGTTCTAAATGATTATAGTATCTGTTTGTTTATTTGATATATTTGGTTGATGAAATATTTATTTATATGAAATAATTTTTATTTATTAATATATGTATAAAAATATTTGTTGAATACCTGATTCTCTCTTCCTCTTTATATTTTAACAATCAAAATTAAATTTTAACCGAAGACATAACTAAGAACAAAAGAAAAGATTGAGAAAGAATAGATGATCAAATGCCATACTACTTGATTATACTCCTATATTTTTCATCCTTACCATATTCTTAGTTGATTTTCAATTGTCAAACTTGTTTTTCATAAGATTTTACTAAAATTTAATATAAAAATAAAAAAAATACAAAAAGAAAGGGAAAAATAGTAAGCCAAACTTATTCTTTAGTAGTGTAATAACTCAATTTGAATTCACCATCATCAAAAAGATAAATTATTCCTTTAAACTTGAACCCCGAAACAGTAAATAAGTGTCTGGATCTGCATTAAATTATAATACATATCAAGTAAGTATAAGAAAGTATGAAAATTTTCAAATTATAGAACATAAAAACGGAAGAGAGAAATTGAGAAGAAGGAGGGCTAGAAATGTGCCAACTAAATGAAAAATTCAATTCAAAGTATCCTCGTTCATTTAGAATTATTATGTGTTTGAAACCTTAAAATTTTAGAAAAGGAGTTTTTGAACTTTAAAAACTCCCACAATTAAGATAAAGTTGTTATAAATTATTAAATTAAGAACAAAAAGAACAAGGTAGAGAGAAGAGAGAGCTTCTTATTTCTTTGGAGGGATTCTTCTTAAGGATTTCAGGATGAATTACATTGAAGAAAAACTCATTTATTTATAGGGGAAAACTGACTTGGTCCCAAAGTTAGGGTTCCTAACTTTTCTCCAAAGAAACCTAAATATATATACATTCACTACAATAAAAATACTTTATAACACTCCCCCTTGAATGTCTATTTGATAGATAATGTGCCTAGTTAAAAACTTACTAGAAAAAATCCAGTGGAAAAATATTCTAATGAAGGGAAAAGAGTACACATATCACATATACGCATTTTGACTGCCTCATTAAAAACCTTACAAGGAAAACCCAGTAAGACAAAATCTTGTGAGGAAAAAAGAGTACAACGCGTATTAACTCCCCCTGATGAGAACATCAATCTAAAACTTGAATCTTCGCATTCCAATCTTATCATCATCTTCTCGAAAGTTGTAGTTGATAAAGACTTGGTGAATAAATCAACCATATTATCATTCAAACGAATCTATTGCACTTTGATAGCAACATTCTTTTGCTATCTCCCTTTATGAATCTTCCTTTTAATTGTATTATGCATGTTGCATTATCTTCATATAAGATTTTGGGAACTTTATCACATTTCAAGCCACACTTTTCTTGACTTCTTCATGAATAACTATTATCTCAACACGATTTGTTTATCATGTAAATTAACATAGTATGACAGTAATACCTTCATGAAATAGATAATATGTTTGTATCGAACTCTTATGTCGATCAAGTGAATATCCTGCATATTCAAAAACTTGACAATATTCATTAAGATAAACACATTCATATCACGACTTGTAATTGATCTTGTTTCAGTATCTCCATGTAGGAGTACAACTATATCAAACTCATAATTATAGCAAGATGTATACATGCATCAATTGCACAAGATATGTTACTTCAGGACCAATCCAATTCTGCATGTTTCTTATTTCTACTTCTTTCAGCAGCTAATCTATTGCTTTCGAAAACTTTCCAAGAGTTCCAATTCAAGTCATCAATTTGCACAATATGAAGACCGAATGATAAATAATGTCATATTGTATATAGATCAATAAATATTCATTAAGGTGATTCTAGTACATCAATCTCGATTCATTTAATCCATATGAGGATTACAAATAAGTTTTTCAAAAACTTGTATATGCTTCAAGCATTTTGAATTCTTCAGGAATTTTCATATCAATTTTTTCAAGTGACATAATGACATCTTCTAGTGTCCAGATAGCAAGTCAAATAAGCTTTACGCTTACCAAAATGCATCCTTCTATGTTACTTTATAAATATTTCTACGTCAGCATGCTTTAGTAGACGTAGAATTCAGATCCTCATAATCTTTTACAATATTCCGCTATATTGTATCAAAGATACCATTGATGATATATCATTTGTATCGGTTCACAATGCGACATAACTTATTGAAATCTCATTACTTCATTATTTTTCAGGTACCTGAACCTCTCATAAGGTTTCATGAAGTGTTATGTCATAGGCTCTTCAAGAGCACATTGCCTCTTATTATGGTCATTTACTCCTCTCCCCTTTTCAAGGATTATTGCAATTTGAACCGATTGGTCACCATGTTTTATGCATGCCATAGACTTTGTCCTTCAGGGACATTCAATATAAACATTTGCAGCTACATATGAAATTAACTTTTGGTCAGCAAGTACTTCTAGCATTTTACTTGAATTGGAGATCAAGTTATAACCATCTCCAAATAAGTTGTAACCACAATTTTTATTTTATTTTTTAAGGAATTTTTGAAACGCAATTTTTGTTCATTATTTCTAATTTAAAATAATTTAAAGAAGTTGCGTAGTTTCATTTTTTTTGTGAGTTTACGGTTTTATTTTTTATTTCAAATTTAAAACTTTAAGGAAGTTGGACTGTTTTTTTTGTCTGAGTTGACAATTAACATTATTCGGAATTTTAAATATATTTTACTCTTGAAAATATATTTGGTTTACTCTTGGGAAGTGTTTCCTTAAATATAGTTAATTTATTTTGTAGGAGTTATTTTTCTCCCTAATATTTAGGAACTACCATGTATTTTTTTTTTAATTTTAGATTTTATTTTAAATTTTATATATATAGATAACCATTACTGTAATTTAAAAATCGTCAGAATTTAAATTTTATATATTAAAAAAATGGTAAGAAATTAAAAAAAAAAATTAATTATATATTTTTAATTTAGTTACTCATTTTAGTTTTCACATTTTCTGAATTTAAATTCAAATATTTAAGATTTTGTATTTTTTGTTTATATTTTATTTTTTTTAAACAGGAATTTCTTGGTGCTTACACTTGTCATTCTAGGAGTGTTTTGTCTCTCCTATTATACATAGATAGATGTATAGAAACTACCATGTATTTTTTTTTAATTTTAGATTTTATTTTAAATTTTATATATATAGATAACCATCAGTGTAATTTAAAAATCGTCAGAATTTGAATTTTATATATTAAAAAAATGGTAAGAAATTAATTTTTTTTAATCATATATTTTTAATTTAGTTACTCATTTTAGTTTTCACATTTTCGGAATTTAAATTCAAATATTTAAGATTTTGTATTTTTTGTTTATATTTTATTTTTTTAAAATAGGAATTTCTTGGTGCTTACACTTGTCATTCTAGGAGTGTTTTGTCTCTTCTATTATACATAGATAGATGTGCTACTAATTACTATTTAAAGACTACATCATTATGTTCCTAATGATTATATAAGTTGTAGGCGAAGAAATAAAGAATGAAGAGTGTCAGGCCCCGAGCCTACACCCTAGACGTAACGGTGCTTAGAGTCACAAGTGACCCCAAGCAACCCATGGCATGTCATAAACAAAACTAAAATAATTCTGAGTAATAAAGACTGAGCAAACGCTAAATTGATAAAACTGCAAGTTTCAATAATAACTGAAGAATATCTGAATATAAATAAAGTTTGTAAACCGAACCAATTAAAACAAGCTGAGTGTCTAACTCTATGTCTTAAAGCCTTTACTACTGATGAGTAGATGGGACAAGCCCCCAGCTAACTCCAAATAGCGAAAACTGAAATAAACTAAGATAAAAGCATCATAAAAGTCCGTCCTCGGATAATGAGGACTCACCACTAATAGTTGCTGAAGTGGTACTGGAGCATACTGGTCATAATACTAAGACTGAGCGCCTGAACTTGCATCACGATAGGATGTAGCACAAAGAGTATACAGTCAGTACTTTGAATATACTGAGCATGTGAGATATGCAAGCTAAAAGATAACTGAATATGTTAAAATACTGATAAGCTATTTAAACTATAAACTGAATCTATAGTACAAAGGCCCAAACATGATATGCATAAACTCTGAAATGTAGAAATATTTTAAAAAGACATAATAAAAATAGTAAAGCTGATCTGGGGGCCAAGTACGTATCTACTGAGTCTAAATCTGTGGGAGAGTCTGTTAATCGATATAAATCACGTGAACTTAATATAGAGTTCGATGTATAAGCCCCATCGAGAGAACCCAATATACCTTGCTAGGGTGTAGAGGCATAGCTGGCATGATCACTAATTCTGAGGCCCAACTGAGGGGCTAAGTAGATTTATGGTGGCACATAGTTCTGGAAATTTGGGTGTAACTGGGCCCTAGTTCAACTCAGTGAGTACTACTCCCAAACTGAATACTGATAGCTCATTTAAATATGAGGTTCTGAAAGATGGGTCAGAACCTAACTGATCTGGAAACATTTTTATGAAAGGCTGTAGACTGAAAATTTACTATGTTCTATTTAAAACTGAAGGCTAATACCTTGAGTTAAATTATGAAGGAAAGCCAATTCATGTGAAAATACTACAATTTCAGGATAAATTTTTGATTTCTCAAATCCTTGTAAAAGTTCATCCAAATCATTGAGATTATGGTATAAATCTTCTAAAACAGGATATAAATCATATAGAACTCATAAGGGCTAAAATCTTGTAAAGATCTACATAATAGGGTATGAACCCTAGTTTCACAAAATCATGAAATTTGAAGAAAAGACTAAATTTTTGGGCATAAGGGAAAACAAAACCCTTACAAAATATCCGCATACCTTGCTGTTGAAGATTCTTGCACTTGAACTGAGGTTTGATGCTTTGAGGAAGAAGACCTAGGTCTGTAGCTTAAGAGTTTTTTTTTCTTTTTCTAAAAATTAATTGATGGAATGAGAAAAAAATATTCTAAGTCTGACTAAAACTCCTAAAAAATATGTCTAAAATGACTTAGTATTTGATTTAAAAGAATAGGAAAAGTCTAAAATACCCCCAAGATCAAAACTTAAAAACTGCAAAAAATTCTGAAAATAGGGTTCCACGGTTGGGAACCACGCTCCGTGAATGATTCCACGAGCCATGGAACCCTCTTGTGGTTCCCTTGGATTTTATCAGGAAGCATACCTGAGTTCCATGGTTGCAAACCACGGCTCATAGACTATTCCACGGTCCGTGATTCCAGGCCATGGTTCTCAGGCCAGATGCAAGGTCTTTCGTATAACTTTAATGGCTGGATTCCACCACTTGTGGACTATTCCACTGTCCATAGAACCACCTTGTTGACCTGAATAAATTATAGGGTTCTCAGTCAGAGTTCCACGGGTCCAGTCCGTGGCTCGTGGACTATTCCACGGTCCGTGGATCTGGCTCGTGGACCCTGCTGTCACTTAGAAATCATAAGACTTAAATTTTCTGGTTTGGTTCTTAGCTTAGAATTTTTTGAGTGCTATAATATCTCCCCCTTGGGATCATTTGTCCTCGAATGAAGACTAAACAAGCTGAGTTCTGAGAGAAAGAGCTACAATCTCTACCAACGGAGTTCTAATTAAATTCTAACTTAACTGAGTTCGTGAGACATTAAGGCATGCTAAAAATGCAAGAACAACTGCTGGAAGATGAAACTGAGGGAAATACTGATGAGGAAACTGAGATGATATTACTAGAGAGGAAACTATTACCTCAAGCTAGAACTGAATCATAAGGAAAAAGGTGAGGTTACTTGGTCATCATGACTGTTTCTTCTTCCCAAGTAGCTCCCTCAACTAACTAGTTTCTCCAAATAACTTTCACCAAAGTTACTTCTTTATTTCTCAACCTACGAACCTGATGGTCAAGAATCTTAACTGGGACCTCTTCGGAAGAGAGACTATCCTTCAAACCCACACTCTCTAATGTCACAACTAAGGTTGAATCACCAATGCACTTCTTCAATAAGGATACATGAAATACTGGGTGCACCGATGCAAAATCTGTGAGCAACTCTAACTCATAAGACACTTTTCCAAGTCTCCTCAAAATCCTGTAGGGACCTACATAGAGAGGACTAAGCTTTCCCTTCTTTTCAAATTTCATTACTCTCTTCATGGGTGAAACCTTCAAAAACACCCAATCACCAACTTTTAATTATAAGTCTCTTCTCCTTACATTTGTATAGGCTTATGATGACTATGAGCAGCCTTCGATCTCTCCCTAATGATCTGAACCTTCTCCATAGTATCATGAACTGAAATTGGCATTATCAATGCTGCTTCACCTACCTCAAACCAGACAATAGATGTCCTATACCTCCACCATAAAGTGCCTCATACGGAGCCATCTGAATGCTAAAATAAAAGTTGTTATTGTAGGCAAACTCTATAAGAGGAAAGTGATCATCCCAGTTACCTTTGAAATCGATCACACAAGCCCTCAATATATCCTCTATGGTCTGGATGGTACGCCCTGCCTGGACTTCCGTCTGCAGATGAAATATTGTGGTGAGATTCACTTGAGTACCATGACCTTTCTGGAAAGACGTCAGGAACTAAGATGTAAACTGAGTGCCCCTATCTGACTTGATAGATAAGGGAACCCTATGTATTTTGTCTAACTCACAAATGTAGAGTGTGGCATAATCCTCTGCTGAATCAGTAGTCTTGACAGGCAAAAAGTGGGCTGATTTAGTCATCCGCTCTACTATCACCCAAATAAAATTTTATTGTCAGCGAGTACACGATAAACCTATAATAAGGTCCATAATGATAATTTCCCACTTTCAAGTAGGAATGTCAATATCCTAAGTCATACCTCCTGGTCTCTGATGTTCTACCTTTAACTATTGGAAGTTTCAACACTTAGCCACAAAATTTGCTATATCCCTCTTCATGCTATTCCCTCAATAGACTTATCATAGATCACTGTACATCTTGGTGGAACCAAGATGGATGTAATATCTATAGATGTGATCCTGTGTCAAAATCTGCTATCTCAACCCATCTATGTTTGGAATGCATAACTGTACCAGATAACAAAGCACACCATCTCTCCCTCGGGAGAAAACCTCCACTCTCTCCTGATGGACTGCACCTTTCAACTTATGTAAGATGGCATCACTATCTTATTTCTCGTTCACCTCCACTACCAATGAAGATTCTGACCCATTCTGAACTAGCACACCACCATCCCCTGAGTCTGTACGACAAACCCCTAAACGAGCAAGCCTATGAACATCCTTATCTCATTCCTTCTTTTCTTCCTCCACCTGTGACACACTACCAATAGAAAATATGCTAAGTGTGTCAGCAACTACATTAGCCTTACTCGAATGGCAAAGAACACTCATGTCATAATCTTTAAGGAGTTCCAGCCATCTTCTATGACTAAGATTTAACTCCTTACGAGAGAACACATATTGGAGGCTCTTATGGCCGGTAAACACATCCATATAGATACCATACAAGTAGTGCATTCAAATCTTTAAGGCAAAAAATCACTGCTGCTAACTTAAGATCATGAGTCAGATAGTTCTTCTTATGAACCTTAAGCTGTCTAGAAGCATAAGCGATGACCTTGCGATGCTGCATCAAAACACAACCAAGGCCTACTCTGGATGCATCACAATCAACAACAAATCCATCTGAACCCTCTGGTAGAGAAAAAAATTAGGGCTGTGGTCAACCTAGTTTTCAATTCCTGGAAGCTCTTCTCACACTCATCTGACCATAAAAACTTAACATTTTTCCAAGTCATCCTTGTCAATGGAGAATCTATGGATGAAAACCCCCCAACAAACCTCCTATAGTAACCAACCAAAACTAAATAACTCCCTCATCTATAAAGACAATGATGAATGTATCCACATAATGTTTGAATACCCTATTCATCAAATCTATAAAATCTACAGGAGCATTCGTTCGTCCAAAAGACATAACTACAAATTCATAGTAACCATACCGAGTTCTGAAGGCTATTTTAGAATGTCTTATTCTCTGACTCTGAGATGATGATAACTAATCTGAGGTCAATACTGGAGAAATAACTGGCACCCTGAAGCTGATTGAACAAGTCATCAATCTTGGCGATGGGATACTTATTCTTGACTGTGACTTTGTTCAACTGATGGTAGTCGATGCACATTCTAAGAGAACCATTTTTTTTACACACGAAGAAGACTGGAGCATCCCATGGAGAGATGGTGGGTCTGATGAAGCCTCTATTTAAGAGGTCTTTCATCTGATATTTCAACTCCTTGAGCTCAGCTGGAGGTATTTTGTAAGGAGGAATAGATATGGGCTTCATATATGGAAGATTATCTATCCCAGAGTCAATCTCCCTCTAAGGAGAAACTCCCGGCATATCCTCAGGAAACACTTCTGGGAACTCACTAACTATCGAAATTTACTGGAGAGATGGGGTCTCGACTTGGAATCCTTGACCCAAACTATATGATACATTTACCCTTTTGAGATGATTTTTCTAGCCTTAAGGTAAGATATGAAATAACCTTTTGACATTAGAGGACTACCTCGCCACTCTAAGACAGACTCATCTAGGAACTGAAATGTTACGACTCTAGTTCTGCAGTTGATTGAGGCATAACAAGCACGTAGCCAATGCCAATCCATACCAAGAATGATACCAAAATCAGTCATGTCTAATTCTACTAAGTAAGACGACGTGACTCTATAAAGGACTATTAATGGGTAGTTTTTGTACACTCTCTAAGATAAGACTGACTTACAAACTAGGGTAGAGACTGAGAAGGGTTCTAGAAGTTGTTCGGGGCTGACGCTAAATTTACATACAATATAAGGGTCACAAAGGATAATGAAGACATGGGGTCTAGTAAAGCATAAATATCAAGAGAGAAAACTTGAAATATACTAGTGACTACGTCAGGGGAACTCTCATGATCCTTATGGAATGACATGGCATAGAGGCAATTTTGGCGTTGACCACCATCTATACCAGAAGTAGTACCCTACTAAGCTGTGCAACATGCTACGGCTTCTGAAGTAGTGGACTGAGCTTAATTATTTCATGTCCTTGCTTTGTTTAGGGACACTCCTTCAACCTATGTCCAATCTAACCACACCTAAAACACTTCTCTCTGCTAGTAAGGCACTCCCCTAGATGATTCTTACCACACTTAGGGCATGCTGGACAAGTGCGGTTACCTGAAACATTGCCCTGAGAGTTAGAGCCTGATGCTCTATTTTCCTGGTGATGAGGAGGTCTTGGAAATATAGCGCTAGAGCTGACAACCTCTTCTAAGAATGAGAGCAATTTCCACCGCCTAACCTTTGTTGAGAGTAGTCAAAGTTACCTATTCTAGCGCTCTTATTTTCTCTCTCCTTCTCCTTTATTTTCTCCTCCTCCATCTGCTGATCATAAGTCATAAGTATGGAGATTTCCATATTTTTAGCCAATATGGCAGTTTTACATTCCTTTTTAACAAGTTAGAAATACCCAAAATGTACTTACTCATCCTGGCCCTAGGCTCGACCACCATCTTTGGAGCATACCTGGAGATTTAAGTGAACTTCAACCTATACTCCAGAACATACATGGATCCCTGCCTCAAATTAACAAGCTCCTCAACCTTGGCCTCCCTTAACTCCCCTAGGAAGAACCTATCCAGAAAAGCCCCAACAAAGCAATCCTAAGTCAGTGGAGCTGCATTCCTGCCTCTGTTATCTTTCCACAGAATGTACCGGATGTGAGCCACATCCTTGAGCTGATACGATGCTAGCTCAACACTCTCAATTCCAGTCACCTACATCACTATGAGAATCTTCTTCACTTCGTCAATGAAGTTCTATTGATCCTCATCAACCTTCGACCCAAAGAACTCTGGTGGATTCATACAGATGAAATCTCAAACTCTAGCGGTAGTTGACCCACTATTTGGGTTAGCAGGAACATGTGCTTGCTGATTAGCGTGAGCAGTTATAGCTTATGCAAATATCTAGATGACACATCTAAATTCAGCATTCATGACCTCGTGGTTCAGAACTTGAGGAATTGCACTACGGGCATTATTTCTGTGAGGAGGCATGATCTAAAATGCATAATGAATAGTCTCTATTGAACAATACTAAACATGAAAGAAGTGGAGTTTCCAAAAATCATCTGATAGCCTCCTTCCCATAAGTGTGGCTCGCTTGACACCCATGAAAGAGACTCTATTTAACGCGGCTTTTAAAAAACCTAGGAAACATTAAACCTGAGGCTCTTATACAAAGTTTTTCATGCCCCGAGCCTACACCCTGGATGTAACACAGTGCTTCAAGTCACAAGTGACCCCAAGCTAACCCATGGCACGTCATAAACTAAACTATAACAATTCCGAGTAATAAAGACTGATCGGTAAATTGGTAAAACTCCAAGTTTCAATAATAACTGAAGAATATCTGAAAATAAATAAAGTTTGCAAAACTGAACCAACTAAAACAAGCTGAGTGTATGACTCTATATCAAAAAGCCTCTACTACTGATATGAGTTGCTGGGACAAGCCCTCAACTAACTTTAAATACTAAAAACTGAAATAAACTAAGAGAAAAGCATCATAAATGTCTATCCTCGGATGATGAGAACGCACCACTGATACTCGTTGAGTGGAACTGGACCATTATGGTCGTGATACTAAGACTGAGCGCTTGAACCTGCATCATGATATGATGCAACACAAATAGTATGTGATTAGTAATTTGAATGTATTGAGCATGTGAGATATGCAATCTAAAAGATAATTGAATATACTAAAATACTAATACGCTGTTTAAACTGTAAACTGAATCTGTAGTACAAAGGACCAAATATAGTATGCATAAACTCTGAAATGCAAGAATATTCTAAAAAGACATAATCAAAATAGTAAAGATGATCTGGGGGCCAAGTGCATATCTACTGAGTCTAAATCTATGGGAGAGTCTGTTAATCAACATAAACCACATGATCTAAACGTGGAGCCTGATATATACGCTCCATCAAGAAGTCCCAATATACCTTGCCAGGATATATATGCATAGCTGGCGTGATCACTAATTTTGAGGTCCAACTGAGGGGCTAAATAGACCTATGGTGGCACATATATCAGGGACTCTAATTGTAACTAGGTCTTTAGTCTAACTCGGTGCTAAATACTACTCCCAAACTGAATACTGATAGCTCATTTAAAATTGAAGTTCTGAAAGCTGTCCCAAAACTTAAATTGTCTGAAAATATTTTTCTGAAAAAGTTATAGACTAAAAATGTCACGACCTGATTTCTCAAGTCATGATGGCACCTACAACCCCCTGTAGGTGTACCAATACCCGTAGCCCTGAACAATTAGTAATGGGCTACTATATTCTAAGCATGCAGAAGAAGTAATATATAAGCGGAAGTAAAGGATAAATTTAAGAAATTAGCAACTAGAATATATATAAATATAGGAAAACTAAGCCATCCCATGACCTGGCATCACAGTATAAAAGCTGCTACTACATAAACAGAGTACAATAAGGTCCAAAAGAATATATACATATGTCTATGAATAATAAAAGAGTACATAATGGAAAAAAGGAGATAAAAGCTAAGCTTTGGTCGCCAGGAGCTCACCCTCAGTCTCAGATGATCCAAAAGCATTTCGCACGAGTCTTCATGAGTCAACGGTGATGGCCTACACTAGTATCTGCACCAAGAAGATGTAGAGTATAGTATAAGCACTAATTGCAAAGTAATGGGTACCCAGTAGGCATCATAGGCCGACTGAGCGTATATAAGATATAAAAGTAATAATTACCAAAAATCAAAGAAGGTAGCCACAAAATCAAATGGATAAGTACACGAAAGCTAGAACAGATAGAATACAAGGAGAAAATAATCATGCTCGGCTAGCTACTAGAATTATATATCACAAAACATAGGTGAAGAAAAAAGAATTCCCTGAATCCTAGCAACAACAATATATAATAAAGAGAGTTTAGGAAGAAAGGTGATATATACCGGTAACCTCAAGTAAAAAGGGGAGGAAGGAAAGCAAATAACATAATCATGCTAGAAGAAATACTACCAAACAATTAATGCTAATAACACGACTTTCAAATATGAAATCAAATAATAATCCAATTATAACCGTAATAAGAACCAGTACTATGATAGGATAGTAATAATAAATCTACCAACAGTCCCAACGGGCCCCATACACCCAAGGAACACATACAAGTGAAAACAAATGCTCTGAGATCCCATACTACCAGAGCGTACACTGAACACACAACAAACAAGGGTGGAAGCATACACAAATGAATGATATGATTCAATAGTGTGATAACAAGGTGTAACCATAGTACCATATGTAACTCCTCCATTGTCGATAGGCCAGTAGGTAGGATCCATAAAAGGACACACCCGTATACCTCAACTATATTGTATACCCCTTCTCTGGCACACTCAGCAAGTCACCTCTGGTCTGGATTGGCAAGGTCCATGGAGTTCCTCGACCACATACTAAATCTTAGAATCTCAAATATAACTGTCCGGAGTGTATTCAGATCAAAACTAGTAATCAAAATCTCAAAATGAGTGCCCAGAGTCTATCCAGGTCCAAAACAGTAAAAACAAGTCTCAAAATCTCCTTAAAGAGTGCCCATGGTGCATATGGGTCTAAAACAGTTGTAAAAACAAGTCTGTCGCTCGGCTCGATCGAGTCTAGTATCATCTCAAATCAGTAGTAAAACATGTCTAGCACTACGGCTCAGCCGAGTCTAGTATAAGTAAGAAATATGGTGATAAATCATCCTTTAGTCTCTCTTACCCTAAGAAAATCCATAAAAATTAGTTCCAAACCCTTTTATAACCATCTTTACCAAAAATGGGCCCTCGGGGCCATGCAAGTTTTTAGAAAACCATTTATAGTAGGCCCGTAACCAAAATAGTAGAAAAACATTCAGAAAATCTCTTTATATGGATGATAATGGTATGCCAAACACAAACAATAGCCCAATGGCTCACAATCAACCTATTGGCCCTGCACAGGCTCCAATCGCTCTACAACATAGATAATCAGCTCTACAATCATAATATCGATGTCAGGACCTACGAACATTCCCAAATAACCCACCTTATATGATCCAGAGTCAAATAAAAGGCCACACAGGACCACAAGGGTAATACTACCAACTACAACGAATACTACAACGATACAAGTGAAATAAGATGGACAAAAATAAAGCGAACAAGGTCTGGGGTACTAAGCTAATAAAACCCAATCCAAGGATGCTATTTAGTATGATTATAGCCTATATACACAAAGTCTAATATAGAGAAGATCGTAACCTACCTGTCGTTCGACGATAAGCTACTGGAATGACGATGTTCAAGCTCGAATTGCTCCGAGAAGTCCCAAAAAGTGATCACACTATCAAAAAGGAAATATACATGTTAAAACAAGACTAATGATACCTATATTGCTAAAAGTATAGCCGAGTTGAAATTTGGGTCACAAGCAAGCTTGTGGGCTTCACAATTCGAAGCTGAAAATGAAAAACAACACGATGTTCCCCACATTCTCAGGAGTTTATGCTCAAAAATTGAGTGGAAATGGACCAGCAAAGAGGGCCAAAACAGCCCACCAAACTAAATAAACAAAGAGGGAAAAATTACCGAAAATTAACAAGGGAACTTACCAATTTTAGAAGCCAAGAACGAACATGAACCGAAATTATGTAAGCCTCCAATGTTTTGGAATGATCAGAGTGAAGAATGGACGTTTTTAGAGCTAGTTTTAATGGGGAAAACATTTGGGGATGATGATGGAATGAGCAGGAAAATTAAAAGGGGCCACCTATGTAGGCTGCTAATGCCCAGGCGTTGGAGCGGCCATGCAGGCACAGGTGTGCTAGCGCTACAGTGGCCAAATGCCGCAGGTGCGCTGGGCCTTGGCGGGATGGCATTCTTAGGAGCACTGGCTGCTGAGGCCTAGCAGGTGTGCAGCCGCGGCGCCCAGGAACTGGAGCGCTAGCGCAGGTGCGGCCCAGGTGATTCCCTAGCACCATACCAACAAACAGCATATGTTGCAACAAACTTAGGTAGATTTTCAAAGGATGGACCTCCGTGAATGCATCTGGGGTCCCGCAAACATAAACAAGCTGAGCTATTTGACTAAAAATGACATTTTGGACTCAACCAAATCAAAGAAAATCCTAACGGAGGTTGATTTAATGAAAAGTGGCCCCCACACCCAAAACCAACTTTTAGGCCAACTTTTCCAAAATGGAAGCCTATGGCCTAAAATGATTCTGGAAGCCTCGGGACCTAAACCAAAGATCCCTCTATCCCAAAGTCGACATTCTGGAGCTCCATCATTGTAGGAATTGTAGGAATTTTCATCCAAGGCCATCTTTTTCGAATATTGACCAAAGTTAAACTTCTAAGTTCAACTGGCTAGAAAACACAAAATACAAGACATAACTTAACCAGAAGCTCCCAGACCCTGACCAAGGATCCATCCAAATCAAAATCCACGCTCCGAAGCTAATGAAATGGTCAAAATTCAATTCCGAGCATGTTTACTAAGAATGTTGATCGAAGACAATGATACCGTAAGTTTAAGCTCTAAAACAAGAAAACAACCATAAAGACCAAATGAATGGCCAGGGCATTGAACTACCAATCTCATCAAGACATAAATGACTTGGGTCCGTTACATGCAAGCTCTAACAATACAGAGAAAGCATAAACGTGGGAATGACCAGAAGGGTCATTACAAAAGATTTACTAAGTTTTGTTTAAAACTTAGTGTTAATACCCTGAGCTAAATTCTAAAGGAAAGCCAATTCATGTGAAAATACTACAATTTAAGGCTAAATTCTTGATTTCTTAAATCCTTGTAAAAGTTCAGGAAAATCATTGAGATTATGGTATAAATCTTCTAAAATACGATATAAATCATATAGAATTCATAAGAGCTAAAATCTTGTAAAGATCTACATAATAGGATATGAACCCTAGTTTCACAAAACCATGAAATTTGAAGAAACAACTGATATTTTAGGGAGAAGGGCAAACGAAACCCATACAAAATACCCACATACCTGGTTGTTTAAGATTCTTGAACTTGAACTGAGGTTTGAAGCTTTGGAGAAAAAGACTTAGGTTTGTAGCTTGAGAGAGTTTCTTTTCTTTCCTGGAAGCTTAACCGATGGAATGAGGGGAAAATATTTTAAGTCAGACTAAAACCCCTCAAAAATATGCCTAAAATGACTTGGTATAGGATTTAAAAGAACAAGAAATATCTAAAATACCCCTGAGATCAAAAAATAAAAATTGTAGAAAATTCTTAAAACATGGTTCCACGGTTGGGAACCACAGTCTGTGAATCATTTCACGAGTTGTGGAACCCTCTCATGGTTCCCTTGTATTTTTGTCAAATTATGGACCTGAGTTCCATGGTTTCAAACCATGGCTTGTGATCTATTCCACGGTCCGTGGTTCTCATTCCAGATGCCAGGTCTATAGTCTGACTTTCACGGGTAGAGTCCATGGCTCATGGAATATTCCACGGTCCATGGAACCACCTCATGGACTTGAATCAATTATGGGGTTATCACTCTGAGTTCAACGGGACCTGTCCATGGCTCATGGACCCTGCTGTCACTTGGACAACTTAATACTTAGATTTTCTAGACTGGTTCTTAGCTTAAAATTGGTAGGGTGTTACAACGAGTTACAAATATATCAATTAATTAAGTATTAAGTTGTAACAGTGTATAACCATCATACTGAGTCATTATAATTATGTTTGGATCAATAATACAAGAGAATACACTTCTGAAAATGATTTATATTTACAACTGATTTTAGTCTCAAATCTCAAATATAAAAAATAATTATTTTCAAGAGATAAACACATAAGCTTGGTGTCATCCAGGATAATATACAACATTAATAATTAGAGTATGGCACTCCGCTACTCATCTAGCAGATGCATTTTAAAAATGTGTCAAAATAAAAAAAAACTCTACTATAATAATCAAAAATTCAATTGAGACAATGTCCAAAATAACTAACAAATGTAACAAAATTCTCCAAAGTAACAGGTTTAAGATAGAATCTTAGAAATTTATTGAGATATTATTGTATGCTAGTTGTTTTTTAATTGTCCTCATTAGGTGAAGAATTGCATATCTATATCTTACTAAATGGATATAAGTACACATGGAACTATATTGTTTGTAAAATGGTTGAATGAAACATGGCTGAATGTGAACATTCTAAAATGTGAAATAAACTGCATAACTGAAGACCATAAGTAAAGCATAGAGTAACTTCAAAAGCTTTTAAATTATGAGGTTGGCCTTGACAAAATATCATCTTTCGTAAATCATAACTTCTACTAGGGAGTTTCTCAAATAAATATCATAACACTATGTAAGCTCATTATGTATAATCGATACCCGATCGGCTAGCCATCCTTTAGCTTGCTAGGGTGTAGGTTGTACCATGACATGGGAGGCCATAATGAGCCCTTACCAGGTGTCATACCCCAAGTCTACACCCTAGGCATAACTAGAAATTGAAACCACTAATGGCTCGAGCGAACCATTGGCCTGGTTATTACAGAGTTGAATATGTAAATACTTTGCGAAAGCTTTAAAATAAGTGAGCATGCAATGCTTTAGTAAACAAAACTCAAATAACTTTATATGTGAAATCTGGAAATAAGAGTGTTTGTAAAATAAGCTGATAACTGCTACTAAACTGACTCATCTGTGAAGCCTCTAATATACTGAAAGTAGGTTGCCGGGACAAGGCCCCCAGCTACCTAAATAATCTACTTCCAACTTTTAATGATAATAGATGATTGGAGTCCTCCTAAAATCAAGGAGGTCTCACCAATGCAGAATGTAAGAGATCCTAGTGATATGTCTGCTGCCGATCCTGAGTACCTGAATCTGCATAATTAGAGGATGCAATGCCAAATGGCGTTAGTACGTGCAAAGTACAGTATGTAAAATAGTTGAATGAAATAATAAGGATAATACTTAAATACTGAGCTGGAAGAAATAAAACTGATTAGTAAATCATGCATATTCAATTTTAACAACAAAAGCTTTATAACAGAAAGGGTGAATCAAAAACAAACACTTGAAAATACAACTTTAGTTTCTTCAAGAGATTCTTTTAATCGATAACCATCACGTGACCCTCATGATGATACAATGTCTTGCCCACGTATCTAGAGTCATCCTATACTTTACCAGGGTATAGAACAAAACTTATTCTATGGATCCAAACTAAGCGAATTTAGGGATAATGAGGAATTGCCTCTCTTGCTGAATGACCCTATCCTATGCTGGAAATATAGTTTTGGGGACTGTATTATTTGAACCCTTACCCATCTGGATGCTCAGTAATATTTTCAAAATAACATAATAATGCTCAATAACTGTAATAACCCTCTAGGTTATTTTCTCTATTTTTGTGCATTTTCTGTGTTTTGAGCATTCCTATGGTGGCTACAGGTCATTTAAGACTTGCCAGAACTGACAGTTTGGTTTTTGGCCCAGTTCGTTTGAGTTGCCAGAAAGAGTCGACTTTGGTTAACATTCATTGAAGATGGGCTCAGATGGAAATTCCGTCAGCACTGTTAGCTCTGAAATATTGACTTTGGGCTAGAGGGACCTTTGGTTTGGGTTTTGAGGCTTTCAGATTTATTTTGGGCTATCGGGTTACTTTTGGCTAAATATTAGTTTCTAGGCATAGGGCCCATTTTCATAGAAATGATCTCCGTAAATAATTTCATTGATTTTATAGAGTCCTAAATGTTGTTTTTGGTAGGATAGCATAGTTTATTTTCATATACGGGACCCCAAATGAATCCCGAATGTCCAACCGAGCATTTTTGGGTTGATGGAGTGCTGGTTTTTGCTGCATCTGGTGCAACCAAACCCAACCCTTCGCTATGGCATGTCATAAAATAAACTAAAACAATTTGGAGTAATAAATACTAAGAAAAAGCTAAACTGATAAAACTGCAAGTTTCAATAATAATTGAAGAATATCTGAATAGAAATAAAGTTTGCAAAACCGAACCAACTAAAACAAGCTGAGTGTCTGACTCTATGTCTTAAAGCCTTTATTATTGATGAGTAGCTGGGACAAGCTCCAAACTAACTCCAAATAACGAAAACTAAAATTAACTACGAGAAAAGCATCATAAAAGTCTGTCCTCAGATAATGAGAACACACCACTAATAGTCGCTGAAGTGGTACTGGAGCGTACTGGTCATGATACTAAGACTGAGTGCCTGAACTTGCATCATCATAGGATGTAGCACAAAGAGTATATAGTAAGTACTTTGAATATACTGAGCATGTGAGATATGCAAGCTAAAAGATAACTGAATATGCTAAAATACTGATAAGCTATTTAAACTATAAGCTGAATCTATAGTACATAGGCTCAAACATGATATGCATAAACTCTAAAATGTAGAAATAATTTAAAAAGACATAATAAAAATAGTAAAGCTGATCTGGGAGCCAAGTACATATCTACTGAGTCTAAATCTGTGGGAGAGTATGTTAACCGATATAAATCACATGAGCTAAACATGGAGTCCGATGTATAAGCCACATCGAGAGAACCCAATATACGTTGCCAGGGTATAAAGGCATAGCTGACATGATCACTATTTCTGAGGCCCAACTGAGGGGCTAAGTAGGTGGCACATAGTTCTGGAAATTTGGGTGTAACTGGGCCCTAGTCCAACTTAGTGCTAAGTACTACTCCCAAACTGAATACTAATAGCTCATTTAAATATGAAGTTCTGAAAGATGGGTCAGAACCTAACTGGTCTGGAAATATTTTTATGAAAGGCTGTAGACTGAAAATTTACTATGTTCTATTTAAAACTGAATGCTAATACCCTGAGTTAAATTCTGAAGGAAACCCAATTCATGTGAACATACTACAATTTCAGGCTATATTCTTGATTTCTCAAATCCTTGTAAAAGTTCACCCAAATCATTGAGATTATGGTATAAATCTTCTAAAACAGGATATAAATCATATAGAATTCATAAGGGCTAAAATCTTGTAAAGATCTACATAATAGGGTATGAACCCTAGTTTCACAAAACCATGAAATTTATAGAAAAAAAAAAGTTTTGGGCATAAGGGAGAACAAAACCCTTACTGAATACCCACATACCTTGTTGTTGAAGTTTCTTGAACTTGATCTGAGGTTTGAAGCTTTGAGAAAGAAGACCTAGGTCTGTAGATTAAGAGAGTTTCTTTTCTTTTTCTAAAGCTTAATCAATGGAATGAGGGAAAAATATTCTAAGTCTGACTAAAACCGCTCAAAAATATGCCTAAAACGACTTAGTATTTGGTTTGAAAGAATAGGAAAAGTTTAAAATATCCCTAAGATCAAAACTTAAAAACTGCAAAAAAATCACAAAATAGGGTTCCATGGTTGGGAACCACGGTCTGTGAATCATTCCATGAGCCATGGAACCCTCTTGTGGTTCCCTTGGATTTTGTCAGGATGCCGACCTGAGTTCCATGGTTGCACGGCCCATAGACTGTTCCATGGTCCGTGGTTCCTGGCCATGGTTCTCAGGCCAGATGCTAGGTCTTTGGTCTAACATTCATGGTTGGATCCACGATCCATGCAACCACCTTGTGGACCTAAATCAATTGTAGGGTTCCTAGTATGAGTTCTACGAGCCTATTCCATGGCTCATGGACGATTCCATGGTCCATGGATCTTGCTCGTGGACCCTGCTGTCACTTGGAAAACTTAAGACTTAATTTTTTTGGTCTGGTTCTTAGTTTAGAATCTTTTGAGTGTTACAATATCTTCCCCTTGGGATCATTTGTCCTTGAATGAAGACTAAACATGCTGAGTTTGGAGGGAAAGAGCTACAATCCCTACCAATGGACTTCTAACTGAATTCTAACTTAACTGAGTTTGTGAGACATTAAGGCATGCTGAAAATGCAAGAACAATTGTTGGAAGATGAAACGGAGGGAAATACTGATGAGGAAACTAAGATTACTGGAGAGGAAACTATTACCTCAATCTAGAATTGAGTTCGGAGGGAAAGAGCTACAATAATGACTGTTTCTTATTCCGAAGTAGCTCCCCCAACTGACTGGTTTCTCCAAAGAACTTTCACCGAAGTGACTTCTTTATTCCTCAACCTACGAACCTGATGGTCAAGAATCTTTACTGGGACCTCTTCATAAGAGAGACTATCCTTCACACCCACACTCTCTGATGGAACAACTAAGGTTGAATCACCAATGCACTTCTTCAATAAGGATACATGATAGACTGGGTGCATCATGCTAAATTTGTGAGCAACTCTAATTCATAAGACACTTTGCAAAGTCTCCTCAAAATCCTATAGGGACCTACATAGCAAGGACTAAGATTTCCCTTCTTTTAGAATTTCATTACTCCCTTTATGGGTGAAACCTTCAGAAACACCCAATCACCAAATTTGAATTCTAAGTCTCTTCTCGTTGCATCTCAATAGGTTTCTGATGACTCTGAGCAACCTTCGATCTCTTCCTAATAATCTGAACCTTCTCCATAGTATCATGAACAGAAACTAGCCTTATCAATGTTGCTTCACCTACCTCAAACCAACCAATAGATGACCTACACCTCCGTAATAAAGTGCCTCATACGGAGCCATTTGTATGCTAGAATGAAAGTTGTTATTGTAGGTGAACTCTCTAAGAGGAAAGTGGTCATCCTAGTTACCTTTGAAATCGATCACACAAGCCCTCAACATATCCTTTATGGTCTGGATGGTACGCTCTGCCTGGCCTTTTGTCTGCAGATGAAATATTATGCTGAGATTCACTTGAGTACCAAGACCTTTCTGGAAAGACATCAAGAACTAGGATGTAAACTTAGTGCCCCTATCTGACATGATAGATAAGGGAACCCTATGAAATCTGACTAACTCATAGATGTAGAGTCTGGCATAATATTACTGAATCAGTAGTCTTGAAATGCAAAAAATGGGCTGATTTAGTCATCCGGTCTACTATCACCCAAATAGAATTTTGTTGTCAGTGAGTACGCGGTAAACCTTCAATGAGGTCCATATTTATAATTTCCTACTTTCAAGTAGGAATATCAATAACCTAAGTCATACCTCCCGGTCTCTAATGTTTAACCTTTAACTGTTGGCAGTTTCAATACTTAGCCACAAAATCTGCTATGTCCCTCTTCATGGCATTCCCTTAATAGACTTATCATAGATCATGGTACATCTTGGTGGAACCAAGATGGATGTAATATCTGGAGATGTGAGCCTCTATGAAAATCTACTGTCTCAACCCATCTATGTTTGGAATGCCTAACTGACCCAGATAACAAAGCACACTATCTCTCCCTTGGGAGAAAACCTCCATTCTCAGCTGATGGACTGTACCTTTCAACTGATGTTAGATGGGATCAATGTCTTATTTCTCATTGACTTCTACTACCAATAAATATTCTGACCCATTCTGAACTAGCACACCACCATCCCCTGAGTCTGTAAGGCAAACCCCTAAACGAGCAAGCCTATAAACATCCTTAGCCAATTCCTTCTTTTCTTCCTCCATCTATGACATACTACCCATAGACAATATGCTAAGTGTGTCAGCAACTACATTAGCCTTCCCTGGATGGGAAAAAACACTCATGTCATAATATTTAAGGAGTTCCAAACATCTTATATAATGAAGATTTAACTCCTTACGAGAGAACACATATTGGAGGCTCTTGTGGTCGGTAAACACATCCACATAGATACCATACAAGTAGTGTCTCCAAATCATTAAGGCAAAAATCACTGCTGCTAACTCAATATCATGAGTCGGATAGTTCTTCTCATGAACTTTAAGCTGTCTAGAAGCATAAGTGATGACTTTGTAATGCTGCATCAAAACACAACCCAGGCCAACTCTGGATACATCACAATAAACAACAAAGCCATATGAACCCTCTGGTAGAGTAAAAATTAGGGTTGTGGTAAACCTAGTTTTCAATTCCTTGAAGATCTTCTCACACTCATCTGACCACAAAAACTCAACCTTTTTCTAAGTCAACCTTGTTAATGGGGAATATATGGACGAAAACCCCTTAACAAACCACCTATAGTAATTAGCCAAAACTAAATAACTCCTAATGTCTGACAGAGAAGTGGGTCTAAGCCAGTTCTTTACTGCCTTTATTTTCTGCAAATATACTCAAATTCCTCCTTAGACACCACATAACCCATAAAAGCAAACGACTGCAACCAAAACTCACACTTATAGACTTGTTGAATAATTGGCAATCCTTGAGAGTTTGTAGCACAAATCTCAAATAGTTCACATGCTCCTTCTCACTCTGAGAATAAATAAGGATGCAATCTATAAAGACAATGATGAACGTATCCACATACTATTTGAATACCCTATTCATCAAATCTATAAAAGCTACAGGAGCATTCGTTAGTCTAAAAGACATAACTATGTATTCATAGTGACATACCTAGGTCTAAAGTCTATTTTAGAATGTCTTATTCTCTAACTCTGAGATGATGATAACTAGATCTGAGGTCAATACTGGAGAAATAACTAGCACCTTGAAGCTGGTTGAACAAGTCATCAATCTTGAGGATGGGATACTTATTCTAGATTGTTACTTTGTTCAACTGATGGTAGTCGATACACATTCTAAGAGAAACATATTTATTACACAAGAAGAGGACTGGAGCACCCCACAGAGAGATAGTGGGTCTGATGAAGCCTTTATCTTAGAGGTCTTTCATTTGATCTTTCAACTCCTTGAGCTCAGCTGGAGCTATTCTGTTAGGAGGAATAGATATGAGTTGCATATATGAAAGATTGTCTATCCCAAATTCAGTCTCCCTCTCAAGAGGAACTCCAGGAAGATCGTCAGGAAACACTTCTGGGAACTCACTAAATATCAAAATTGACTGGAGAGATGGGGTCTCAGACTTGGAATACTTTTCCCAAACTATATGATAGATGTACCCTTTTGAGATTATTTTTCTATCCTTAAGGTAGGATATGAAATAACCTTTTAACGTTGGAGGACTACCATGCCACTCTAAGACAGGCTCATCTAGGAACTGAAATGTTATGACTATGGTTCTACAGTTGATTGAGCCATAACAAGCACATGGTCAATCCATAGTAAGAATGATGTCAAAATTAGTCATGTCTAATCCTACTAAGTTAGATGAGGTGACTCTATAAAGGACTATTACTGGGTAGTTTCCGTACACTCTCTAAGGTAAGACTGACTCACCAACTAGGGTGGAGAATGAAAAGGGTTCTAGAAGTTGTTTGGGTCTGATGCTAAATTTACATACAATATAAGGGGTCACAAAGGATAATGAAGACACAGGGTCTAGTAAAGCATAAACATCAAGAGAGAAAACTTGAAATATACTAGTGACTATGTTGGGGGAACTCTCTTGATCCTTACGGAATGACATATATAGAGGCAATTTTGGCACTGACCGCTGCCTGTACTAGAAGTAGTACCCTACTAAGCTATGCAACATGCCAGGGTTGCTGAAGTAGTGGGTTGAGCTCAATTACTTCCTTTCCTTGCTTGGTTTAGGTGCAGTATTTCAACCTATGTCCGATCTAACCTCACCCAAAATACTTCTCTCTACCAGTAAGGCACTCTCTTGGATGATCTTACCATACTTAGGGCATGCTGGAAAAGTGCGGTTACCTGAAATATTGCTCTAAGAAATAGAGCCTGATGCTCTATTCTCTTAGTCATGAGGAGGTCTGGGAGATGGAGCACTAGATGAAGAAGGTGCTAGAGCTGACAACCTCTGCTAAAACTAAGAGCAATTTCCACCGCCCGACCTTTGCTGAGAGTAGTCAAAGTTACCTATTCTAGCCAACTTATTTTCTCTCTCCTTCTCCTACATTTTCTCCTTCTCCATCTGCTGATCATAAGTCATAAGTATGGAGATTTCCATATCTTTGGCCAATATGGCAGTTTTGCATTCCTTTTTAACAAGTCAGAAACACCCAAAATGTACTTACTCATCCTGACCCTAGGCTCGACCATCTTCTCTGGAACATACTTGGTGAGTTGAGTGAACTTCAACTTATACTCCTGAACAGACGTGGATCCCTGCCTCAAATTAATAAGCTCCTAAACCTTGGACTCCCTTAACTCCCTTAGGAAGAACCTATCTAGAAAAGCCCCAACAAAGCAATCCGAAGTCAGTGGAGCTGCATTCCTGCCTCTGTTATCTTTCCACTGAATGTACCAAAAACTAGACACATCCTTGAGCTGATAGAATGCTAGCTCAACACTCTCAACTCCAGTCACCTATATCACTACGAGAACCTTCTTCACTTCATCAATGATGTTTTGTGGATCCTCATCAACCTTCGACCCGAAGAACTCTTGCGGATTCATACAGATGAAATATCTAACTCTAGCAGCAACTGACCCACCATTTGGGTTAGCAGGAACATGTTCTTGCTGATTAGCGTGAGCAGTTATATCTTGTGCAAATATCTGGATGACACATCTAAATTTAGTATTCATGACCTCATTGTTCAGAACTGGAGGATTTGCACTGCGGGAATTATTTCTGCGAGGAGGCATGATCTGAAATGCATAATGAATAGATTATAAGGGAGAAATATAGTTAAACTCTATCGAACAATAATAAACATGAAAGAAGTGGAGTTTACTAAAAATGTCTGATAGCTTTCTTCCCATAAGTGTGGCTCGCTTGACACCCATGAAAGAGACTCTACTTAACGCGACTTTTAAACACTCTAAGACACTTTAAACCTGAGGTTCTTATACCAACATTTTCATGCCCCGATCCTACACCCTGGATGTAGCACGGTGCTTCGAGTCACAAGTGGCCGCAAGCTAACCCATGGCATGGCATAAACTAAACTCAAAAACAATTCTGAGTAATAAAGACTGATTGGAAGCTAAATTGGTAAAACTCCAAGTTTCAATAATAACTGAAGAATATATGAATATAAATAAAGTTTGCAAAACTGAAACAACTAAAACAAGATGAGTTTGTGACTCTATGTCTGAAAGCCTCTACTACTGATGAGCTGTTGGGATAAGCCCTCAACTAACTCTAAATACTGAAAACTGAAATAAACTAAGAGAAAAGCATCATAAATGTTTGTCCTCCGATGATGAGGACTCACTACTGATACTCGTTGAGTGGCACTGGACCATACTGGTCGCGATTCTAAGACTGAGCACCTGAACCTGCATCATGATAGGATGCAACACAAAGAGTATGTGATTAGTAATTTAAATGTACTGAGCATGTGAGATATGCAAGCTAAAAGATAATTGAATATACTAAAATACTGATAAGCTGTTTAAACTCTAAACTGAATCTGTAGTACAAAGGCCCAAATATAATATGCATAAACTCTGAAATGCAAGAATATTCTAAAAAGACATAATCAACTTAGTAAAGATTATCTGGGGGCGAAGTAGATATCTACTGAGTCTAAATCTGTGGGAGATTCTGTTAACCAATATAAACCACGTGATCTAAATGTGAAGTCAGATGTATACGCCCTATCAAGAAGTCCCAACATACCCTGCCAGGATATAGAGGCATAGCTGGCGTGATCACTAATTTTGAGGCCCAACTGTGGGGCTAAATAGACCTATGGTGGCACATATATCAGGGACGCTGATTGTAACTTGGGCCTTAGTCCAACTCGGTGCTAAATACTACTACCAAACTGAATATTGATAGCTCGTTTAAATTGTAGTTCTGAAAGCTGGGCAAGAACTTAACTTGTCTGAAAATATTTTTCTGAAAAAGTTATAGACTAAAAATGTCACGACCTGATTTCTTAAGTTATGATTGCACCTACAACCCCCTGTAGGAGTACAAATCCCTGTAGCCCTGAACGATTATTAATGGGATACTATCTACTAAGCATGCAAAAGAAGTAATATATAAGCGGAAGCAAGGGATAAGGTAAAGAAATGAGCAACTGGAATGCCTATAAATCTAGGAAAACTAAGCCATCCCATGACCTTGCATCACAGTATAAAAGCCGCTACTACATAAATAGAGTACAATAAGGTCCAAAAGAATATATACATCTGTCTCTGAATACTAAAAGAGTACATAATGCAAAAGAGGAGATAAAAACTAAGCTCCGGCCGCCAGAAGCTCACCCTCAGTCTCAGATGATCCAAAAGCACTCCGTATGAGTCTGCACAAGTCAACGGTGATGGCCTACACTAGGATCTGCACCAAAAAGATGCAGAGTGTAGTATGAGCACTAATTGCAAAGCAATGGGTGCCCAGTAGTAATCATAGGTCGACTAAGCGCATATAAGATATAAAAGTAATAAATATAAAAAATCAAAAAAGGTAGTCACAGTAGCAAAAGGATAAGTACACGGAAGCTAGAACAGATAGAATAAAAGGAGAAAACAATCATGCTCACCTAGCTAATAAAAATATATATCACAAAACACAGGTGAAGAAAAGAAGAACGCACCTGAATCCTTGCAATAACAATATATAATAAGGAGAGTTTAGGAGGAAAGACGATATACCGGTAACCTCAAGTATAAAGGGGAGGAAGGAAAGCAAAAAACATAATCATGCTCGAAGCAATACTACCAAAAAATTCATGCTAATAACACGGCTTTCAAATATGAAATAAAACCATAATAAGAACCAATACTATGATAGGATAATAATATTAAATCTACCTACAGTCCCAATAGGTGACCATACACCCGAGGAACACATACAAGTGAAAACAAACCCTCTAACATCCCATACTACTAGAGCATACACTCAATAAATAACAAAAAAGGGTGGAATCATACACAAATACTAATACTACTCAGTCCAACTCAGTGCTAAGTACGACTCAAAAACTAAATACTAATAGCTCATTTAAATATGAAATTTTGAAATATGGGTCAGAACCTAACTGGTCTAAAAACATTTTTATGAAAGGCTGTAGACTGAAAATTTACTATGTTCTATTTAAATTTGAATGCTAATACCCTGAGCTAAATTATGAAGAAAAGCCAATTCATGTGAAAATTCTACAATTTTAGGCTAAATTCTTGATTTCTCAAATCCTTGTAAAAGTTCATCCAAATCATTGAGATTATGGTATAAATCTTTTAAAATAGGATATAAATCAGATAGAATTCATAAGGGCTAAAATCTTGTAAAGATCTACATAATAGGGTATGAACCCTAGTTTCACAGAACCATGAAATTTGAAGAAAAGACTAAAGTTTTGGGCATAAGGGTGAACAAAACTCTTACTGAATACCCATATACCTTGTTGTTGAAGATTCTTGAACTTGAACTAAGGTTTGAAGCTTTGAGGAAGAAGACCTAGGTCTGTAGCTTAAGAGAGTTTCTTTTCTTTTTCTAAAGCTTAATCGATGGAATGAGGGAAAATATTCTAAGTCTGACTAAAACCGCTCAAATATATGCCTAAAATGACTTAGTATTTGATTTAAAAGAATTGGAAAAGTCTAAAATACCCCTAAGATCAAAACTTAAAAACAACAAAAAATTCTCAAAACAGGGTTCCAAGGTTGGTAACCACAGTCCGTGGATCATTCCACGAGCCATGGAACCCTCTTGTGGTTCCCTTGGATTTTGACAAGATGCAGACCTGAGTTCTATTGTTGCAAACCACGGCCCATAGACTGTTCTATGGTCTATGGTTCCTGGCCATGGTTCTCAGGCTAGATTCTAGGTCTTTGGTCTAACTTTCATGGCTGGATTCCACGGCTTGTGGACTATTCCACGGTCCATAGAACCACCTTGTGGACCTGGATCAATTATAGGGTTCTCAGTGTGAGTTCCACGGGCCAAGTCTCTGGCTTGTGGGACCCTGCTGTCACTTGGAAAACTTAAGACTTAAATTTTTTAGTCTTGTTCTTAGCTTATAATTTTTTGAGTGTTACAATATCTCCCCTTTGGGATTATTTGTCTTCGAATGAAGACTAAACAAGATGAGTTTGAAGGGAAAGAGCTACAATCCTTACCAATGGATTTTAATTAAATTCTAACTTAACTTAGTTCGTGACACATTAGGCATGCTGAAAATGCAAGAACAACTGCTGGAAGATGAAACTGAAGGTAATACTGATAAGGAAACTGAGATTACTGGAGAGGAAACTATTACCTCAAAATAGAACTGAATCGTAAGGAAAAAGGTGAGGGTACTTGGTATCATGACTGTTTCTTCTTCCCAAGTAGCTCTCTCAACTGACTGGTTTCTCCGAAGAACTTTCACCGAAGTGACTTCTTTATTGCTCAACCTACGAACCTAATGATCAAGAATCTTAATTGGGACCTCTTCGTAAGAGAGACTATCCTTCACACCCACACTCTCTAATGTCACAACTAAGGTTGAATAACCAATGCATTTCTTCAATAAGGATACATGAAAGACTGGGTGCATCGATGCTAAATCTGTGAGCAACTCTAACTCATAAGATACTTTGCCAAGTCTCTTAAAAATCCTGTAGGGACCTACATAGAAAGGACTAAGCTTTCCCTTATTTTCATATTTCATTACTCCCTTCATGGGTGAAACCTTCAGAAACACCCAATCACCAACTTTGAATTCTAAGTCTCTTCTCCTTACATTTACATAGGTTTCTAATGACTCTGAGCAGCCTTTGATATTTCCCTAATGATCTGAACCTTCTCCATAGTATCATGAACTAAAACTGGCCTTATCAATGTTGCTTCACCTACCTCAAACCAGCCAATAGATAACCTACACCTCCACCATAAAGTGCCTCATACGGAGCAACTTCAATGCTAAAATAAAAGTTGTTATTGTAGGCGAACTCTATAAGAGGAAAGTGATCATCCCAGTTAACTTTGAAATAGATCACAGAAGCCCTCAACATATCCTCTATGGTCTGGATGGTACGCTCTTCCTGGACTTTTGTCTACAGATGAAATGTTTTGCTGAGATTCACTGAGTACCAAGACCTTTCTGGAAAGACATCAAGAACTAGTATGTAAACTGAGTGCCCCAATCTGACATGATAGATAAGGGAACCCTATGCAATCTGACTAACTCACAGATGTAGAGTCTGGCATAATCCTTTGCTGAATCAGTAGTCTTGACAGGCTAAAAGTGGGCAGATTTAGTCATCGGGTCTACTATCACCCAAATAGAATTTTGTTGTCAGCGAGTACGCAGTAAACCTATAATGATGTCCATATTGATCATTTCCTACTTTTAAGTAGGAATGTTAATATCCTAAGTCATACCTCCAATTCTTTGATGTTCTACCTTTAGCTGTTGGCAGTTTCAACACTTAGCCACAAAATTTGCTATGTCCCTCTTCATGCCATTCCCTCAATAGACTTATCATAGATCACAGTACATCTTTGTGGCACCAAGATAGATGTAATATCTGGAGATGTGAGCATGTGTAAAAATTCGATGTCTCAACCCATCTATGTTTGGAATGAATAATTGACCCAGATAATAAAGCACACCACCTCTCCCTTGGGAGAAAACCTCCACTCTCTGCTGATGGACTGCACCTTTCAACTGATGTAAGATGGGATCACTGTCTTATTTCTTGTTCAACTCCACTACCAATGAAGATTCTGACCCATTCTGAACTAGCATACCACCATCCCCTGAGTCTGTAAGTCAAACCCCTAAACGAGCAAGCCTATGAACATCCTTAGCCAATTCCTTCTTTTCTTCCTCCACTTGTGACACACTACCTATAGACAATATGCTAAGTGTGTCAGCAACTATATTAGCCTTTCCTGGATGGAAAAGAACACTCATGTTGTAATCTTTAAGGAGTTCCAGCCATCTTCTGCGATGAAGATTTAACTCCTTATGAGAGAACACATATTGGAGGCTCGTGTGGCCGGTAAACACATCTATAAAAGTAGTGTCTCCAAATCTTTAAGGCAAAAACCACTGCTGCTAACTCAAGATCATGAGTCAGATAGTTCTTCTCATGAACCTTAAGCTGTGTAGAAGCATAAGTGATGACCTTGTGATGCTGCATCAAAACATAACCCAGGCCTACTATAGATGCATCACAATAAACAACAAAGCCATCTGAACCCTCTGGTAGAGTAAAAATTAAGGATGTGATCAACCTAGTTTTCAATTCCTGGAAGCTCTTCTCATACTCATCTGACCACAAAAACTTAACCTTTTTCTAAGTCAACCTTGTCAATAGGGAATCTATGGATGAAAACCCCTCAATAAACCTCCTATAATAACCATCCAAAACTAAATAACTCCTAATGTCTGACTGAGAAGTGGGTCTAAGCCAGTTCTTTACTGCCTGTATTTTCTGCGAATATACTCATATGCCTCCTTAGATACCACATAACCTATAAAAGCAATCGACTGCAACCAAAACTCACACTTATAGACTTGTTGAATAATTGGCAATCCTTGAGAGTTTGTAGCACAACTCTCAAATAGTTTGCATGCTCGTTCCCACTCCGAGAATAAATAAAGATATCATCTATAAAGATAATGATGAACATATCCATGTACTGTTTAAATACCCTATTCATCAAATCTATAAAAATTATAGGAGCATTCGTTAGTCCAAAAGACATAAATACAAATTCATAGTGACCATACCGAGTTCTGAAGGCTATTTTAGAATGTATTATTCTCTGACTCTGAGATGATGATAACTAGATCTGAGGTCAATACTGGAGAAATAACTGTCACCTTGAAGCTTGTTGAACAAGTCATCAATCTTAGGGATGGGATACTTATTCTTGATTGTGACTTTTTTCAACTAATGGTAGTCGATGCACATTCTAAGAGAACCATCTTTCTTACACAGGAAAAGGACTGGAGCACCACATGGAGAGATGCTGGGTCTGATGAAGCCTTTATCTAAGAGGTCTTTCATCTGATCTTTCAAATCCTGGAGCTCAGCTGGAGCTATTCTGTAAGAAGGAATAGATATGGGCTGCATATATGTAAGATTGTCTATCCCAAAGTCAATCTCCCTCTCAGGAGGAACTCCAGGAAGATCCTCAGGAAACACTTCTGGGAACTCACTAACTACCAAAATTGACTGGAGAAATGAGGTCTCAGATACGAAATCCTTGACCCAAACTATATGATAGATTTACCCTTTTGAGATTATTTTTCTAGCCTTAAGGTAAGATATAAAACAACCTTTTGACATTGGAGGACTACCCCGCCACTCTAAGATAGGCTCATCTAGGAACTGAAATGTTATGACTCTATTTCTGCAGTTGATTGAGGCATAACAAGCACGTAGCCAATCCATACCAAAAATGATGTTGAAATTGATCATGTCTAATTCTACTAAGTCAGATGAGGTGACTCTATAAAGGACTATTACTGGGCAGTTTATGTACACTCTCTAAGCTAAGACTAACTTACCAACTAGGGTGGAGACTGAGAAGGGTTCTAGAAGTTGTTCAGGGTTGACGCTAAATTTACATATAATATAAGGGGTCACAAAGTATAATGAAGACACAGGGTCTAGTAAAGCATAAACATCAATATAGAAAACTTGAAATATACTAGTGGCTACATCGGGGGAACTCTCCTAATCCTTATGGGATAACATGGAATAGAGGCAATTTTGGTACTGACCGCTGCCTGAACCAAAAGTAGTACCCTAATTAGCTCTGCGACATGCTGGGGTTGCTGAAGTATTGGATTGAGCTCAATTACTTCATGTCCTTGCTTGGTTTAGGGTCACTCCTTCAACCTATGGCCGATCTTACCACACCCAAAACACTTCTCTTTGCCAGTAAGGCACTCTCCTGGATGATTCTTACCACACTTAGGGCATGCTGGAAAAGTACGGTTACCTGAAACATTGCCCTGAGACTTAGAGCCTGATGCTTTATTCTCCTGGTCATAAGGAGTTCTAGGAGATGGAGCACTAGATGAAGAAGGTGCTAGAGGTCACGACCTCTGCTGAAACTGAGAGCAATTTCCACCGCCCGACCTTTGATGAGAGTAGTCAAAGTTACCTATTCTAGCCTATTTATTTTCTCTATCCTTCTCCGTCATTTTGTCCTCCTCCATCTGTTGATCATAAGTCATAACTGTGGATATTTCCATATCTTTGGCCAATATGGCAGTTTTGCTTTCCTTTTTAACAAGTCAGAAATACCTAAAATGTACTTACTCATCCTGGCCCTAGGCTCGACCACTATGTCTGGAGCATACCTGAAGAGTTGAGTAAACTTCAACCTATACTCCTGAACAGACATGGATCCCTGCGTCAAATTCATAAGCTCCCCAACCTTGGCCTCCCTTAACTCCCTTAGGAAGAACCTATCCAGAAAACCCCCAACAAAGCAATCCCAAGTCAGTGGAGCTGCATTCTTGCCTCTGTTATCTTTCCACTGAATGTACAAGAAACTAGACACATCCTTGAGCTGATAGAATGCTAGCTCAACACTCTCAACTCCAGTCACCTACATCACTACGAGAACCTTCTTCACTTCATCAATGAAGTTTTGTGGATCTTCATCAACCTTCGACCCAAAGAACTCTTGCGGATTCATACAGATGAAATATCTAACTCTAGTGGCAGCTGACCCACCATTTGGGTTAGCAGGAACATGTGCTTTCTGATTAGCGTGAGCAGTTATAGCTTGTGCAAATATCTGGATGACACATCTAAATTTAGTATTCATAACCTCATGGTTCATAACTGGAGGATTTGCACTGCGGGCATTATTTCTGCGAGGAGGCATGATCTGAAATGCATAATGAATAGATTAGAAGGGATAAATAGAGTTAAACTCTATCGAACAATAATAAACATGAAAGAAGTGGAGTTTCCTAAAAATGTCTGATAGCTTCCTTCCCATAAGTGTGGCTCGCTTGACACCCATGAAAGAGACTCTACTTAACGCGACTTTTAAACACCCTAGGACACTTTAAACCTGAGGCTCTTATACCAACATTTTCATGCCGCAATCCTACACCCTGGATGTAGCACGGTGCTTCGAGTCACAAGTGGCCCCAAGCTAACCCATGGCATGGCATAAACTAAACTCAAAAACAATTCTGAGTAATAAAGACTGATTGGAAGCTAAATTGGTAAAACTCCAAGTTTCAATAGTAACTGAAGAATATATGAATATAAATAAAGTTTGCAAAACTGAAACAACTAAAACAAGCTGAGTGTGTGACTCTATGTCTGAAAGCCTCTACTACTGATGAGCTGTTGGGATAAGCCCTCAACCAACTCTAAATACTGAAAACTGAAATAAACTAAGAGAAAAGCGTCATAAATGTTTGTCCTCGGATGATGAGGACTCACTACTGATACTCGTTGAGTGGCACTGGACCATACTGGTCGCGATTCTAAGACTGAGCACCTGAACCTGCATCATGATAGGATTCAACACAAAGAGTATGTGATTAGTAATTTAAATGTACTGAGCATGTGAGATATGCAAGATAAAAGATAATTGAATATACTAAAATACTGATAAGCTGTTTAAACTCTAAACTGAATCTGTAGTACAAAGGCCCAAATATAATATGCATAAACTCTGAAATGCAAGAATATTCTAAAAAGACATAATCAACTTAGTAAAGATGATCTGGGGGCCAAGTAGATATCTACTGAGTCTAAATCTGTGGGAGATTCTGTTAACCAATATAAACCACGTGATCTAAACGTGAAGTCAGATGTATACGCCCCATCAAGAAGTCCCAATATACCTTGCCAGGATATAGAGGCATAGCTGGCGTGATCACTAATTTTGAAGCCCAACTGAGGGGCTAAATAGACCTATGGTGGAACATATAGCAGGGATTCTGATCGTAACTGGGTCCCTAGTCTAACTCGGTGCTAATATAACTCCCAAACTGAATACTGATAGATCATTTAAAATTGAAGTTCTATAAGTTGGTCCAAAACTTAACTTGTCTGAAAACATTTTTCTGAAAAAGTTGTAGACTAAAAATGTCACGACCCAATATCTCAAGTCATGATGGCACCTACAACTCCCTGAAGGCGTACCAATCCCCGTAGCCCTGAACGATTAGTAATGGGCTACTATCTATTAAGCATGCAGAAGAAGTAATATATAAGAGAAAGCAACTGATAAAGTAAAGAAATGAGCAACTGGAATATATATAAATATAGAAAACTAAGCCATCCCATGACCTGGCATCACAGTATAAAAGCCGCTACTACATAAACAGAGTACAACAAGTTCCAAAAGAATATATACATCTGTATCTGAATAATAAAAGAGTACATAATGCAAAAGAGGAGATAAAAGATAAACTCCAGCTGCCAGGAGCTCAACCTCAGTCTCGGATGATCCAAAAGCACTTCGCACGAGTCTCCACGAGTCAACGATGATGGCCCATACTAGGATCTGCACCAAGAAGATGCAGCGTGTATTATGAGCACTAATTGCCAAGCAATGGGTACCGAGTAGGCATCATAGGCCGACTGAACGCATATAAGATATAAAAGTAATAAATACCAAAAATCAAAGAAGGTAGTCATAGAAGCAAACAGATAAGTACACGGAAGCTAGCACAGTTAGAATAAAAAGAAGAAAACAATCATGCTCTTCTAGCTACTAGAATTATATATCACAAAACACAAGTGAAGAAAAAAGAACACACCTGAATCCTTGCAACAACAATATATAATAAAGAGAGTTTAGGAAAAATGTGATATACCGGTAACCTCAAGTAAATAGGGGAGGAAGGAAAGCAA
Source organism: Jaltomata sinuosa (assembly GCA_003996215.1). Classification (NCBI taxonomy): domain Eukaryota; kingdom Viridiplantae; phylum Streptophyta; class Magnoliopsida; order Solanales; family Solanaceae; genus Jaltomata; species Jaltomata sinuosa. The sequence goes on along the minus strand of QJPP01002502.1, from coordinate 317,690 downwards.
AAAACCTAATCATGCTCGAAGCAATAGTACCAAACAATTCAAGCTAATAACATGGCTTTCAAATACGAAATTGAATAATAATCCAATTATAACCATAATAAGAACCAATACTATGATAAGGATAATAATAATAAATCTACCTAATGTCCCAACAGGTGCTCACACACCCAAGGAACACATACAAGTGAAAAGAAACCCTATGACATCCTATACTGCAAGAGCGTACACTCAACAAACATCAAACAAGGGTGGAATCGTACACAAATGAATGATATGATTCAATAGTGTGAAAACAAGGTGTAACCATAGTACCGTATTTAACTCCTCTGGTGCCTATAGGCCCATTAAGTAGGATCCATAAAAGGACACACCCGTATACCTCAACTTCACCTTATACCGCTCCTTCAGCACACTCAACACATCACCTCTGGTCTGGATTGGCGAGGTCTATGAAGGTCCTCAACCACATACTAAATCTTAGAATCTCAAATATAATCGTTCGGAGTGTATTCAGATCAAAACCAGTAATCAAAATCTCGAAATGAGTGCCTAAAGTCTATCCAGGTCTAAAAAAGTAAAAACAAATCTTAAAATCCCCTTAAAGAGTGCCCATGGTGCATATGGATCTAAAACAGTTGTAAAAACAAGTCTGTCGATCAGCTTAATCGAGTCTAGTATTATCTCAAATCAGTAGTAAAACATGTCTAGCACTACGGCTCAGTCGAGTCTAGTATAAGTATGAAAAATGGTGATAAATCATGCTTTAGTCTCTCTTACCCCAAGAAGATCCATAAAAATCAGTTCCAAATCCTTTTATAACCATCTTTACAGAAAATGGGCCCTTAGGGCCATGCAAGTTTTTAGAAAACCATTTACAGTAGGCCAAAAGACAAATTAGTAGAAAAACATGCAGAAAATCTCTTTATATGGATGATAATGGTATGCCAAACACAAACAATAGTCCAATGGCTCACAATCAACTTATCAGCCCTGCACAAGCTCCAATTGCTCTACAACATAGATAACCAACTCTACAATCATAATATTGATGTCTATGACTCACGAAAATTCCCAAATAACCCACATTCTATGGTACAGAGTCAAATACAAGGCCACACAGGACCACAAGGGTAATACTACCAACTAAAATGAATACTACAATGATACAAGTGAAATAAGATGGACAAAAATAAAGCGGACAAGGTCTGGTGTTCCAAGCTAATAAAACCCAATCCAAGGATGCTAATTAGTATGATTATAGTCTATATAGGAAAAGTCTAATATAGAAAAGACCGTAACCTACCTGTTGTTTGACGATAAGCTACTGAATGACAATGTCCAAGCTCGAACTACTCTGAGAAGTCCCAAAAAGTGATCACACTATCAAGAAGGTAATCTACATGTTAAAACAAGACTAATGATACCTATATTGCTAAAAGTATAGCCTAGTTGAAATTTGGGTCACAAGCAAGCCTGTGGTCTTTGCAACCCGAAGCCAAAAATGAAAAACAACACGATGTTCCCCATATTCTCGGGAGTTCATGCTCAAAAATTGAGCGGAAATGGACCAGCAAAGAGGGCTAAATAGCCCACCAAACTAAAGAAACAAGGAGGAAAATTATCAAAAATTAACAAGGGAACTTACCAATTTTAGAAGCCAAGAACGAACACGGACCGGAATTATGTAAGCCTCCAAAGCTTTGGAATGATCAGAGTGAAGAATAGAGGTTTTTAGAGCTAATTTAAATAGGGAAAACATTTGGGGAAGATGATGGAATGAACTAGAAAATTAAAAGGGGCCACCTATATTGGCTGCCAATGCCCAGGCGCATGAGCGGCGATGCAATTGCAGGCGCGCTGGCAGACTGGCATGCGTAGGAGTGCTGGCTGCCGAGGCCTGGAAGGCATGCAGTCGTGGTGCCCAGGCACTGGCGCGGTAGCGCAGGTGTGGTCCAGGCGATGCTAGAGCGCCATACTAGCAAGTAGCATATGCTGCAGCAAACTTAGGCAGATTTTCAAAGGATGGACTTTCGTGAATGCATCCGGAGTCCTGCAAACACAAACGAGTTGAGCTATTCGACTATAAACGAAATTTTGGAATCAACCAAATCAAAGAAAATCCTAATAGAGGTTGATTTAATGAAAAGTGGGGCCTTGACCAAGGATCCATCTAGATCAAAATCCACACTCCAAAGTTAATGAAACTATCAAAATTCAATTTCGAGCATGTTTACTAAGAATGTTGACCGAAGACAACGATACCCTAAGTTTAAGCTCTAAAATAGGAAAATAATCATAAAGACCAAACGAATGGCCAGGGCATTGAACCAACAATTCCAACAAGTCATAAATGACTTGGGGCTACTACATACAAGCTCTAACAGTACAAAGAGAGCATAAAAATGGGAATGATAGGAAGGGTCATTACAAAAAACTTTACTAAATTCTGTTTAAAACAGAATGTTAATACACTGAGCTAAATTCTAAAGGAAAGCCAATTCATGTGAAAATACTACAATTTAAGGCTAAATACTTGATTTCTTAAATCCTTATAAAAGTTCAGGAAAATCATTGAGATTATGGTATAAATCTTCTAAAATACGATATAAATCATATAGAATTCATAAGCGCTAAAATCTTGTAAAGATCTACATAATAGGATATGAACCCTAGTTTCACAAAACCATAGAATTTGAAGAAAACACAGATGTTTTTGGGAGAAGGGAAAATAAAACCCTTACTAAATACCCACATACCTGGTTGTTGAAGATTCTTGAACTTGAACTGAGGTTTGAAGCTTTTGGGAAAAAGACCTAGGTCTGTAGCTTGAGAGAGTTTCTTTTCTTTTTTGAAATCTTTACCGATGGAATGAAGGGAAAATATTTTAAGTCTGACTAAAACCCCTAAAAAATATGCCTAAAATGACTTAGTATAGGATTTAAGAGAATAGGAAATATCTAAAACACCCCTGAGATCAAAACTTAAAAATTATAGTAAATTCTCAAAATAGGGTTCCACGGTTGGGAACCACGGTCTGTGCATCATTCCACGAGTTGTGGAACCCTCTCGTGGTTCCCTTGGATTTTTGTCAGGTTATGGACCTGAGTTCCAAAGTTTCAAATCACAGCTTTTAGTCTATTCCATAGTCCATGGTTCTCATTCCAGATGCCAGGTCTCTGGTCTAACTTTCACGGGTAGAGTTCATGGCTCGTGGACTATTCCATGGTCCATGGAACCACCTCATGGACTTGAATCAATTATGGGGGTCTCAGTCTGAGTTCCACAGGACAAGTCCATGGTTTGTGGACCCTGGTGTCACTTGGACAACTTAGCACTTAGATTTTCTGGTCTGGTTATTAGCTTAAAATTTTAAGGGTGTTACAAAGAGTTACAAATATATCAATTAATTAAGTATTAAGTTGTAACAATGTATAACCATCATATTGAACCATTATAAATATGCTTGGATCAATAATACAAGAGAATACACTTCTTACAATGATTTATATTTACAACTTATTTAGTCTCAAATCTCAAATATAAAAAATAATTATTTTCAAGAGATGCACACATAAGCTTGGTGTCAGCCAGGATAATATTCAACATTAATAATTAGAGTATGGCACTTCGCTACTCATCTAGAAGACGCATTTTTAAAATATGTCAAAATAAAAAAACTCTAATATAATAATAAAAAATTCAATCGAGACAACGTCCAAATGAACTAACCAATGTAACAAAATTCTCCAAAGTAACAGGTTTAAGATAGAATCTTAGAAATTTATTGAGATATTATTGTATGCTAGTTGTTTTTTAATTGTCCTCATTAGGTGAAGACTTGCATATCTATATCTTACTAAATGGATATAAGTACATATGGAACTATATTGTATGTAAAATGGTTGAATGAAACATGGTTGAATGTGAACATTTTAAAATGTGAAATAAACTGCATAACTAAAGACCATAAGTAAAGCATAGAGTAACTTCAAAAGCTTTTAAATTATGAGGTTGGCCTTGACAAAATATCATCTTTCGTTAATCATAACTTCTGCTAGGGAGTTTCTCAAATAAACAACATAACACCATGTGAGCTCATGATGTATAATCGACACCCGATCGGCTAGCCATCCTTTAGCTTACAAGGGTGTAGGGCGTAACATGACATGGGAGGCCATAATGAGCCCTTACCAGGTGTCATACCGCAAGTCTACACCCTGGTCATAACTAGAAATTTAAACCACTAATGGCCCGAGCGGACCTTATCCTGGCTTATTACAGAGCTTAATATCTAAATACTTGGCGAAAGCTTTGAAATAAGTGAGCATGCAATGCTTTAGAAAACAAAACTAAAAAAACTTTATATCTAAAATCTGAAAATAGGAGTGTTTGTAAAAAAAGCTGATAACTGTTACTAAACTGACTCATCTGTGAAGCCTCTAATATACTAAAAATAGGTTACCAAGACAAGGCCCCCAGCTACCTAAATATTCTACTACCAACTTTTAATGATAAATAGATGATTGGAGTCCTCCTAAATCAAGGAGGTCTCACCAATGTTGAATGTAAGAGATCCTAGTGATATGTCTGTTGCCGATCCTAAGTACCTAAATCTGCATAATTAGAAGATGCAATGCCAAATGAAGTTAGTACGTGGAAAGTATGGTATGTAAAATTTTTGAATGAAACAATAAGGCTAATACTGAAATACTTAGCTGGAAGAAATAAAACTAAATAGTAAAGCATGCATATTAAATTTTAACAACAAAAGCTTTATAACAGAAATGATGCATAAAAAACAAACACTTGAAAATACAACTTTAGTTTCTTCGGGAGATTCTCTTAATCGACAACCATCACGTGAGCCTCATGATGATATAATATCTTGCCCATGTTGCCAGAGTCATCCTATACCTTGCCAGGGTATAGAACAAAACTTATTCTATGGATCCATGAGACAATTTAGGGCTATTGAGGAATCATCTGCCTTGCTGAATGACCCTATCCTATGCTGGCAACATAGTTTTGGAGACTGGATTATTTGAACCCTTACCCGTATTAATGCTCAATAATAGTTTCAAAATAACATAATAATGCTCAATAACTGTAATGACCCTCTAGGTTATTTTCTCTATTTTTGTGCATTTTCTGTGTTTTGAGTTTTCCCACAGTGGATACATGTTATTTATGACTTGCCAGAACTGATAGTTTGGTTCCCGGCCCAGTTCATTTGAGTTGCCAGAAAGAGTTGACTTTGGTCAACATTCATAGAAGATGGGCTCAGATGGAAATTCCGTCAGCACTGTTAGCTCTGGAATATTGACTTTGGGCTAGAGGGACCTTTGGTTTAGGTTTCCAGGCTTTCAGATTCATTTTAGACTATCAGGTTACTTTTGGCTAAATATTAGTTTCTAGGCATAGGGCCCATTTTTCATCGAAATGATCTCCTTAAGGAATTTCATTGATTTCATAGACCCCTAAATATTGTTTTTGGTAGGACAACATAGTTTGTTTGCATATACGGGACCCCAAATGAATCTCGAGTGCCCAACCAAGCATTTTTGGGTTGATGGAGTGCTGGTTTTTGCTGCAGCTGGTGCAACCAAACCCAACCCTTCGCCTACGAGGGGGATTGACTACCTAAATGTGGCCACATACGCAGTGGCCTCCCTACATCTGCGAAGAAGGGGAACCTGCCCTCGACTTCCCTTTCTCTTCACGTACGGGAGGGCCAGGGCACTTACAAGAGGCTGCATATGCAGTGGCCTCTCCGCATCTGCGAAGGGCATGCCTATCAACATATATATTCATGTTACTCTTCATTTTAACCATTCCAAAACCGATGTTTTTCCATTGTTGAAGACCTCTTTCACCCGATTTCAATGTGGGATCATAAGGAAAGTTTTAGGGGTGGTAAATTATTATCAGTGATCATTCTCCTGCCTTTAGATCGTAAGTTTCCAGCCCCTAATCCTGTTAGTTTTCTCCATTTTAGTTTTTGTTTTATCTTGATTTGGGGGCTGATTTGGGACATGAATTTAGAATGGATTGTCTTCAAATTTCAGGCATGTACTCCTTGTCCCACAAGGGATATGTTCCTCAGTTTCATTTTCAAAATTTGCATGTGGTCCCCAAGGGTGATTTTTCACCCTATTTTTGGCCTGAATTGTAAAAATACAATATAGGTATTGTTGTTCGTATTTTAAAGCATAGATTGATGTTATGATAGTGTGGCAACAATCAGAGATTTCTTGAAAAGGAAAAGCTTCGGATTAGTGGATGTGAGCGCACGTGTTTGGCTTCCAAGTAGGTTACGGCTTACCTACTTCTAGACTAGCTCATTTAAGATATTTGTATGGTATAGTGCTAATTGTTAGTGGGATTCTGTGGGTTGAATACCAATATTTAAGCAATGATAATCCTCATAGATGATTTAGGTGATTTAGTATAGAATTGGGACTCAGAATCCTTAGCTTAAATTTCAAGTAACTGGTTTCTTTAAGGGTGGACTTGGGAATTTAGACCTAGTCTAGCACTTCTTGCTTTTTATCTCTTATAATTTGGTGTTGTTCTTACTGTTGAATCTTGGAATTTTATTGCTTGAGCTGGTTAGTTATTGGCATGGTTATCACTTTAGCTCCACTTCGTTATTATTTGATTAACTTCAGTCATGTTGGTAATTTGGCTTTAAATCATGGTTTTTTGACAAAAAGTGAGAACTTGGTCTAACTAAATTATTTGGGTCTTCTTAAAGGAAAATAGGTTAGTTTAGTCCCGGTTCAAGTCCAAACTCACATAATTGCTTATTATATCCGGTTTGAGTCTAGTATTTATCTTTTCTCATATTTTATTCGATTCAAGTTCGGCATTCATATTTACTTGTCATATTTTATCTAGTTTCAGTCTGACATTCATATTGACTTGACATATTATATCTGATTCGAGTCTAACATTCATGTTTACTTGTCATATCACAACCAGCTCGAGTCTGAGTCTTTCATGTTCATTAATTAGAAACCTTAGTCCTAGTTTGGTTGCTCGTTATTCTAATTTACATCTAGGAGTATGGTTTGAGTTTGGTGTATATCACTCCCCTGGGCACCAATGTCATTATTTGGGTTCATTTCCTGGTTAGGATTGGTTGGTATTAGGTAATAATGGTTATTTACATGCGACAGGCTTATGTGGGTCCACTTGGGTTATTTCTTGGTAATGTATGCTCCTTCCGGACTTATGGGGGTTCGGTTAGGTTATAGATAGGTCACTTTACTTTGCTTTACTTTACTAGTTGTACTCTTTGTGAGTGAATTACTTTTATTTCCTCCATGGTACCTAGATATGACTTATTATCATTTTTTGGCCCCTTTTCTCTTACCTGTTTATTTTATTTGCACTTTGTTATACTTTTATATTATTTGAGATCAATCAACCTATGATGCCTACTGGGTACCATATATTTTGGTACTCATGCTACACTTTGTATCTTTATGCTGACCCTGATGCAGACCCTAGCATGAGTTATTGTCGTTGAAGCTATCTTTATGCTGAGTTGCAATTTTAGAGATTTGGGTGAGATTCTGGCATTCAGAGCTGATTTATCTGCATTTATTTTGGGAATGGTCCCCTTTTATACATTTGGAGACTGCCTTGTATATTTTGTATTTATCTAGTACTCTATATATATAGTAGCTTTTGTACTGGCTGATACCAGGTACTGGGGGTATTCTAATGCATATTTTGTTCCCCTCCCTCTCTTTTTGTGCTTTGCTTTCGCTGGTTATCGTTATTTGAGCATTATTTTCCAGCCTTTATTTCTTCCTCTTGTTACCCTGTTACTTGTTATTCCGGTCTAAGTGTTCAACTTACCTACTAGTGAGTTATATTAGGTGTGATCATGACCTAAGAAGGCAGGTCATGACAGATTGGTATTAGAGTTCTAGGTTTAGTGGTGTCATTGGTATAAGAGCAAATGTCTAGTAGAGTCTCGCAGATTAGTACGATGACATCTGTATCCTATCTACGAGAGGCTATAGGGCATTCTTAGGAAAATCTAATCTTTTTAATTCTCTATCATTCATCCTGGACCTTTATCACCTTCTAAATGTTATTTGTTTCATTCTTTCTCAGCTAGTTAGGATGAGGATTGTAGCGGCCGATGGTGAGGCCCCCATGCCAGCAACTAGGGCCCCAGCTAGGGGAAATGGTAGATGTGAACTCTGAGGTTGAGGTCGATCTTAAGCTGTTGCATCAGCTCGGCGCCAATACAAGAGCCATCAGTAGAGCTTGATTATGATCAGGGTCTTAAGTTTGTTCCAGAGATAGCACCAGGGGATCTACCACCTCAACAGCCGATAGGGAAAGGACTAGTCTAACCTCCATCTGGTCTTGTAGTTTCATCGATACTTCAGGCAACCATAGCCCAGTTATTGAGTGCCTTGGGAGGCACGCCGTAGACGTCAACTCACGGAGTAACACATAGTATTCAGGGTGCAGGAATGTAGCCTGCCACTGTGGATCCCCATATTAAGGTACCCCTGTCCAGCGTGTTGCTCCTCCAGTGCATGCCCAGCCAATCATGACTTCTGAGAAGTAAAAGATATTTTGTCAGTTTCTTAGATTGGCACTTCCATGATTTATTGGCTCCCAGGATAGGATGCGTATGAGTTTCTTACTTGTTACCGAGAGAGGTTACATAACCTTATACTAGTGGAGTCCCATGGGATAGACTACACCTCTTTTCATCTTGATGGCCCAGTGAGGAAATGGTGGAGAGATTTTTAGAAAGTAGACCATCTGGGTCCCCTTTTATGACTTGGGAACAATTCTCCAAGGCTTTCCTGGGGAAGTATATCCCTTGCAGTGAGCATGGGAGACTTAGGGATGCATTCTCAAAGTTGGAGTAGGGTTCTATGACTATAGCACAGTATGAGTCGAGGTTCCACAAGCTCTCCAAACATGCCACTAAGATTCTGCCTATCGAGTACGATAGGGTGCACTACTTCATGAGAGGGTTGAGACTTTAGCTTCGCCTAGCTACAAAGAGTATGGTATTTTTGGGCTAGTCCTTTTATATATGGTTGATCATGACTGTAACATCAAGAGAATTCATCGCGAGGCCCAGGTAGGCAGCGATAAGAGGCCTCATCACAAGGGGCAGCTACAGTGGTTCTTAATTCCATGGTAGGGGTTCTTTTGGTAGTGGTTAGCAACAACGGTATGTTCTGCCTAGTAGGCCCATGCAAGAATTAATTTATCTTACTTATGGTAGTTAGCCTGGGCACAACAATCAAGGTTCTAGTCAGTATTCATGGGGTTCACATTCTGGGTCTTCCAGTTGTAGTGGCCATTCTGGTTCAATAGGTACTTCTTAGTAGCGCATGGCCCTTAAGGTTTGTTATAATTGTGTTCTATTTGGTCACTATTTTTGAGAGTGTCCTCTGCATGGGATAGTTGTTCCTTTGGTAGCGACTCAACCTTTTAGAGTAGTGGTGCCACCGGCCAGAGGTGGTACTCAAAGAGGTAGGGTGCTTATGCTGGTGCTCAATCTATTAGGACTTGTGGTCATGTGGGTGCTCAGCCCAGTAGTGAGACCAGCTAGTTATATGCCATGCTAGGTAGACCAAAGGCAGAGGCTTCAGATGCCGTGATTATGGGTATAATTTTAATTTGTCATCTGTCAGTATCTATTTTATTTGATCCAAGCTCCATATATTCCTATATGTCTGTTTACTTTGCTTCTCAGTTTAGATTGTCTAGTGCACCTTTGCCTGTGCCCATGTATGTAGCTACTCCTTTAAGGGATTCTTTATTAGTGTATTAGGTATTTAGATCTTGTGTGGTGACTATTGGGGAGTATAACACTAGGGCGGATCTTGTTGTACTTGATATAGTTGCTTTTGATGCTATTTTGGGCATGGATTAGTTATCCCCTCATCATACGGTCTTAGATTGCTTTGCCAAGACTGTTACCTTAGACATGCCTTACATACCCCCAGTTGTGTGGCAGGGTTCTATTAGTCATGCACCAACGGGGATTATTTCTTATATTTGGGTTAGGAGTTTGGTTTTGAAAGGGTATCTGGCCTATCTTGCATATGTCTGTGATGTTAGTGTCGAGGTTCCCTCACTTGATTCTGTTCTCGTGGTCTGAGAGTTTGCCGATGTCTTTGTTACCAACTCACTAGGCCTTATGCCTGAGCATGATATAGAATTTTCTATATATGTTGAGCCGAACACCAGGACCATTTCTATTCTACCCTACTGTATGGCTCCTGCTGAGTTCAGGGAGCTTAGTGTCTAGCTTCAGGACCTTTTAGGTAAGGGTTTCATCCAGCCAAGTCTTTATTCGTCGGGTGCTTTTTTCCTTTTTGTGAAGAAGAAGGATGACACGATGCATATGTGTGTTTATTAGCGGTAGCTTAATAAGGTGACCATAAAGAATAAGTATCTAATGCCGCATATTGATGATCTATTTGATTAGCTTTAGGGTACAACCATATTTTCTAAGATTGACTTGGGATTTGGCTACCATCAATTGAGAATTCGGGTGGTGGATAACCCTGAGACAACCTTCAAACTCGCTATGGACATTATGAGTTCTTATTGATGTCTTTTGTGTTGACCAATGACCCATCAACATTCATGGACTTGATGAACCACATGTTCAGGCCATATTTGGGGTCCTTCGTGATAGTATTATTCATTGATGACATTCTTGTATATTTGAGGAGTAGGGAGGATAACAAGCAATATTTGAGGATTGTGCTCCAGACTTTGAATGATCATCGCCTTTATACCATATTTTCAAAGTGTGAGATTTGGCTTGAGTCTATAGAATTCTTGGGGAACGTGGTGTCTAAGGATGGGATTATTGTAGACCTAGCAAAGATTGAGGCAATTCATGATTGGGCTAGGCCCACTTCTCCTACCGAGGTTTATAGTTTTGTTAGATTGGCTGGTTACTACAGATGGTTCATCGATTAATTTTCTTCCATTGCAGACCCATTGACTAGACTGACTAGGAAAGATGTCCCATTTTAGTGGTTCGATGAGTGTGAGGCGAGCTTTCTGAATCCCAAGGCCTTATTGACTACAACTCCGATATTGACTCTTCCATTTGAGGGCCAGGATATTATAATTTTTTGTGATGCATCGAGTGTTGGTTTGGGTTGTATTCTAATACAGCAGGGTTGTGTGATAGCATATTCTTCTAGACAGTTGAAGGTGCATGAGCACAACTACACTACCCATGACTTGGAGTTGGCGGCAATGGTTTTTGCACTTAAGATCTGGAGACATTACTTGTATGGGGTGCATTGTGAGATATTAATCGACCATCATAGCCTTCAATACATTCTGAGCTAGAAGGATCTTAATTCGAGGCAGCAGAAGTGGCTTGAGTTGCTAAAGGACTATGATATCTTCATTCTATATCATTCAGGCAAGGCAAATGTGGTAGTAGATGCCTTGAGCCAGAAGGCGGTGAATATGGGGAGTTTGACTTTACTATTAGTTTCAGAGAGACCATTAGCCTTGGACATCCAGTCCTTGGCCAATTGGCTGGTTCGACTTGATATTTCTGATCCGAGGAGGATTCTTTCTCGAGTTGAGGCTTAGTCTATATTGCTAGAGTAGATTCGAGAGTTCCAGTTTGAGGATAGTCAACTTTGTGGGCTTCGAGATCAAGTATTGAGTGGTGAGTCTAGGAAGGCCACCTTAGACTCAGAGGGTGTTATGAGATTCAAAGGCCGTATTTGTGTTATGAGGGTTGTTAACTTGATTCAGTTGATATTGCAGAAGGCTCATTCTTCCATATATTCCATTTATCTTGTAAGATGTATAGAGACTTGAGACAACATTACTGGTGGAGCGGGATGAAGAGATATATAGAAGAGTTTATATCTCAGTGCTTGAACTATCAGCAGGTGAAGTCTGAGCACTTGACACCTGGTGGTTTACTTTAGAGGTTACCCATTCCTGAGTGGAAGTGGGAGTTGGTTACTGTGTATTTTGTTATTGGGTTATCGCATACTTATTAGGGTTTTGATAGCATTTGGATCATCATGGATTTATTGACTAAATCTTCTCACTTCTTTCCAGTTTAGTCTTCCTACAGTGTCGAGAGGTTGGCTCAGATATATGTGCGATAGATAGTCCATCTTCATGGTGTATCGGTGTCCATTATTTTCGATAGAGGTATGCAGTTCACTTCTCACTTTTGGAGTGCATTTTAGGTAGAGTTAGGTTCCCGAGTTTATCTTAGCATAATATTTCATCCGCAATCTAATGGCCAGTCTGAGTGGACAATTCAGAATTTAGAGGACATGCTCCGTTCCTGTGCTATGGATTTTTGGAGTTAGTGGGACCATATTCTGGCCTTACCAGAGTTTGCTTATAATAATAGTTATCATTTGAGTATCCATATTGCTCTTTTCAAGGATTTGTATTATAGGCGGTTAAGGTCTCCTATTGGGTGGTTTGATGCTTTTGAGGCCAGGCCATAGGGTACTGATTTGTTGTGAAAGTCTTTAGACCAAGTTCAGGTGATTTATATAGGCTTCGAGCAACTCAAAGTAGGAAGAAGAGTTATACTGACTGTAGGCACCATGCTTTAGAGTTTGGGGAAGGTGATCGTATATTCCTTGGGGTGTCGCCCTTGAAGGGCGTGATGAGATTTGGGAGGAGAGGCAAGCTTAGCCCCAGGTATATCGGGCCATTTAATATTCTTCAGCCAATTGGTGATGTTGCTTATGAGTTAGCCTTGCCTCCAGCTTTTTTTGCTATTCATCCTATTTTCCATATGTCGATGCTCTACCGTTACATTCCAGATGAGTCTCATATGCTTCAATGGGATTAGGTCCAATTAGACGATCGCTTGACTTTTGAGAAGGAGCCAATAGCCATTCTAGCTTAGGATGTTAGACGATTGAGGTATAGGGAGAATTTAGTGGTTAAGGTTCAGTAAAAACATCATCCTATCGAGGAGGCTACCTCAGAAACCGAGCATGATATGCAGGCCCAGTATCCTCACCTATTCCAGCATTCACGTACTACCGTCTTTTTGACTTTCGAGGATAAAAGTCCATTTAGTAGTGGATGTTGTAATGACTCTCTAGGTCATTTTCTTTGTTTTCATGCATTTTATGTGTTTTGAGCTTTCCCACAGTGGCTACATGTCATTTCTGAATTTGAAGGACTGACAGTTTGGTTCTCGAGAAGTTTATTTGTGTTTTAAGCTCATTTCCCTATTTTGAAACTTTTAAAGATGAAAGAGTTGACTTTTGTCAACATTCAGTGAAGATAGGATCTGATGGAAATTCAATAAGCGTTATTAGCTCTGGAACATTGACTTTAGGCTAGTTGGACCTTTGGTTTGGTCCTGAGGCTTCTGGACTCATTTTGGGCTATCAAGTTACTTTTGGCTAAATATAAGTTTCTGCGCATGGGGCCCACTTTTTGTCAAAACGATCTTCATAGGGAATTTCATCAATTTCTTTGAATATAGAGTGTCATTTTTTGTAGCATAGCATTGTTTGTTTGCATACGCAAGACCCTGGATGAATCCTGAGGGTCCAACCGAGCATTTTTGGGTTGATGGAGTTGCTGGTTTTTGCTGTAGCTGATGCAACCAAACCCAACCCTCTGCCTATGCGGGGGGTTGGATGCCTATGCGAGGCTTCCTATGCGGTGGCCTCCTTGCATCCATGAAGAAGAGGCACCTGACCCCGACTTCCTTTCCTCTTTGCATACGCGAGGGTCAGGCCGCCTACGCGAGGCCGCATATGCGAAGGCCATGCCTAACAACATATATATATTCATGTTCATGTAATGACCCTTTTGGTATTTCTCGTGTTTTCACCTTATTTATACTTTTAGAGCTTGCGTATAGCAGCCCCAAGTCATTTATGGCTTGCTGGGACCGGTAGTTCTGTGCTCGGGCTGTTTGTTTGGTCTTTATGGCTGTTTCCATATTTTAGAGATTTAACTTAGAAAATCATTGACTTCGGTCAACATTCTTGGTAATCATACTTGGAATCGAATTCTGACAGTTTCGTTAGCTCCGAAGTATGGACTTTGGTCTAGTTGGACCTTTGGTCGGGATCTAGGAGATTTTCAGCTTGGAATTCTCTCTCGTTCTATGTTTTCAGGCAAGTTGGGCTTGTAAAGTTGACTTTGGTTAACAATCAGAGAAGACCGGGTTTCTGGTGAGTCCGAAAAGTCGTTTCCACTTTAGTAGCATGTTTGGTTTGTGAGTACCGGGTTCTGATTATGCTTGGAACTTCCCGTAGAAGTTTTCTTTTTTTCTGGTTTTCTGCAGCAAAAAATTGTTCAATGCCAACGGTGCCCGAGAAGTGTGATGGCGCTATCTTGTGATTTCCTTCAGCGCCAGCGGCACCCGGGCAGCGCGATTGCGCTAGCCTGTGACCCCCCTTCAGCACGATTATGCTAGGCCAGCGTGATTGCGCTGGTCTGCAACTTGCAGCATAAATACCCTTTTCCACGAATTTTCAAGCCATTTCACCTTTGCTCTCTCACTCTAATCCTTCCCTAAAAGTTGTTCCTTATCAGTTCCTAGCATGGGGATTCATCAATTTGGCGATTATTCTCGATTCCTTCATCGTTTGGTAAGTCCTCTTCTTCCCCAAAAGCTTCTTCTCCATAGCTTAACCTCCATTGTTGTACTCTCTTGAGCTTGGGGAAATTCTTGGTATTAGTTTCTATTTTTGCGACTGCATGCTCGTGGCTTCGAGGAATTCACTCCGTAGAATAGATTCCTGTCCTCGTGGTACGTAGATTCCTCCTCTTTTTCAAGTTTTATTCCTTAAATTCCCTCTTTAATCCTCTTATTTTGTGGGCCATTTTGAGCCCTTTTATTGGCTAAATCCTCTTAATTTTGGAGCATGCACTCACAAGAGTGTTGTGATCATTGTGCGCTTTTTCATTCTTGGTTTTGGATTGTGGCCCCTACAGGCCTACTTTTGACCCGGATTTTGACCCAGCTAAAATATTAGCAATATGGGTACCGTTAGCTTTGTATTGACACATAGGATATGTTTTTGATAGTGTGTTTGCAATTCGAGGCTTCTCAGAGCAGTTCAAGCTTGGACAACGCCATTCCAACAGCTAGTCATTGGATGACAAGTAGGTTATGGTTTTCTCTACCTTAGACTTTGCGTATATAGGATATAACTGTGTTAATTATCATCCTTGGGTGGGTTATTTTGGGTTGGTACCCTAGACCTTGTCCGTCTATTCTGTTTGTATTATTTGTTTATGTTGTTTGTACTACTCATTGTAGTGTTGTGATATTACCCTTGTAGCCCAGTGTGGCCTCTGTATTTGCCTCTAGACCATAAATGGTGGGATGATTAGGAATGTCCATGAGTCACGGACCTCGAGATATTACTTTAGGCTGGATATTTATGTTGTAGAGCTTATTGTGCCTGGGCAGGGCCGATAGGTGGTTTGTGAGCCATTGGGCTAATCTATTGTTTGCGAGCATATCATTCATCTAAAGGATTTTCTGCATGTTGTACTACTATTTTGGCTTCGGTCCTACTATCACCAGTTTTCTAAACTTTGCATGGCCTCGAGGGACCCTTTTTTGGTATAAATGATTATAAAAGGAATTTGGATCTTATTTTATGGATCTTCTTGGAGTAAAGAAGATATTATGATGATTTTTTCACCAGTTTTCACATTTATACTAGACTCGGCTGTCCCGTAGTGCTAGATATATTTTTAATATGTATTTAGACCTGGATATGCTCCGAGCACCCTTCATAAGGTTTGTTAAGACTGAATTACTGATTTAAACCCAAATATACTCCGGACACCCTTTGATGGGGTTTTGAGATTACTATTACTGATTTAGACCCAAATCGAATATGAGCATGTACTATGAGGTTCCAATTATTGATTTAGACCCGGATACACTTCGGGCAGATATACTTTGAGATTTCATGTTTATTACTGTATGTGGTCGAAGACCTCCATGGACTCTGCTGATCCAGAACCAGGGGCTAGGTGCCGAGTGTGATAGAAGAGAGGTATATGATATATTTGAGGCATATCAGGTACATCCCACCATGGGTCCTCCTACGAGGCCTACATGCACCGAGGGAGGTGCATACAAGGTTTCTATCACATCAGTTCTATCATATCATATCATGCATATTTCATTTGGATTCCACCCTTGTTTGTTGTAAGCTCAGTGTAAGCTCCGGTAGTATAGGATGCCAGAGGATTTGTTTTCACTTGATTATGTTCCTTGGGTATATGGGCACCCGTTGGGACTGTAGGTAGATTATTTTATTTTTATATCCTATTATAGAGCTTGGTATGGCCTTCGGTTATTGGTGGATTAGTGGATTCTCGCCTGTTGAAATTCTGATTTGTTGGACTCTTGATCAGTGATGGATTAGTGGGTCCTATATTGTTGAGGCACTGACTATGTGGCCTTCTGAGTAGTTGTGGTTAGCGGATTCTATCCTTTACCATGGTATGGATTAGTGGCTTTCGGTTCTTTATAGAATAGCTCATTCAATCCTAGGGTTGTACTTGTGAGGTTGATTTCTGTTTGTTCTTATCTTGAAGTTGGGTTTTTAGCATGATTTCATTATGTATATTGCTTTTAGCATGAGTATGTTAATTGCTTCCTTTCTTTTCGTTTTTACTTGAATTTACCGGTATACTGCCATTTTTCTAAACTCTCTCTCTTTATATTGTTGTTGCAATGACTCTAGGTGCATTCTTCTTTCCTTCACCCGTGTTCTGTGTTATAGATATCTTCTATGGATAGCATAGCATGTTTGTAATTCTTGTCGACTTCTATCTGTGCTAGTTTCCATGTGCTTTCTCTATTGCTTCTGTGACTGCTTCTTTGCTATCTACTATTTGTTTCTTTTATATCTTATATGCCCTTAATCGGCCGATGATGCCTACTGGGTTCCCGTTGCTTAGCAATTGGTGCTCATACTACACTTCTGCATCTTTCAGGTGTAGATATTAGTGTGAGCTTTTGCTGTTAATCGCGTAGAGACTCGTGCAACTTTGGATATTCGAGACTAGGATGAGCACCTGACAACCAGAGGTTGACCACATCTCATCTTTTGGTATTGCTACTCTTTATTTATTCAGAGACAATTGTATATTCTGTTTTGTTATTTCTAGCACTTGTATTCTATTAGAAGCTCACGTAAGATTATATATTCAGGTTGTTTGGTTCTGCATTGTCCTTATCTTATATCTTCTTCAGCTTATTTTCTGCTTATTGTGCATATTGGTTAAGTGGTAGCCCATTACTAACCATTTCGGGATACGGGGATTGGTTTGACTACTTGAGGTTGTAGGTGCCAACATGACCTGAGAAATCGGGTCGTGACAGCTTGGTATCAGAGCTCTAGGTTCTATGGTGTTGTTGGTACAAGAGCAAGTGTTTAAGTAGAGTCTCGTGGATGGGTACAGTAATGTTCATATCCTATCTGCGGGAGGATACATGGCATTATTAGAAAAAAATCCATATTCTTGGATCCTTATCATGCGTTCCTAGCTCCATTGACTTCTAAAACTCACGTGTTCCATTCATTCTCAGATGCCTAGGACGAGTACGACAACGGGTGATGTCGAGGCTTCTGTGCCTATTGGTTCAGTGCTTCCTCCAGCACCAGGATTTTAGAGTGAGTGTTTACCACATCATTTAGGGGGTTTGGGGCTAGCCCAGCCTCTGATAGGGTTTCATGCTACCCCAATTATTCAGGATACTGTGGCTAGGACTCTGAGTCCTCCGGTGGGTGTATCAGTACCCCAGGTAGGGGCAATACCCAATTCTTTGAGAGGTGTTTCGATTAGGGTTGAGATTCCAGTTTTTCAGCAAGGTTTTATGTCGGTATTGGACTATGAGGAAAAGTTTCATGATTGGGTTGTATTACTACTAGAGTTGTAGTTTTTATGTGTATGAAATCTCGGTAGATTTATTCTTTTAGTAGTGGATGAGGTATGTTGTTGTGAAGACCCAAAACATTGTGAGTGGCACCCACCCGAAGTCCCCAGATGAGCGAACCAATATCGACCCAACACTTAGCAATTCTAACAGCTCAAAACCATTTTGCATTAAAATAGACTAACATATATATTCAAACCAATACTAAACAAGATCCTGCAGAAAGCTACCCCTTTCCAAAAGTATAAAATATGGGGATGCAACCCTAAAACAAGGAGTCTGAGTCCGAACAATGCACAAGAGAATGTACTAGAGAAACCATGATAGCCCGAAAGAAGCAACTCCCCCTTGGAATCTGGGATCGCTGGAACTAGAGCTGAGGTCGCGTAGGAGCCTCGGAAAATGTCCTGTACTCATACAAAAAAACAAGTGCAGAATCAGGAAACAACCATTGTATACTGGTAGTATCATCAGGCAGCTCCAATAAATAAGATATGAGCAATAAACTAAAGTTAAGTAAAGTAAGGTAAACATGTAATACAAGCCAGCAATAAGACTAGATTCTAAGTCTTTCCTATAGCTTACCAATCACATGTAGCAAGTATGAGAACCACTGCACAATACACCATGACAATACATATATCCCTTTCAAATAACCCAGACCAACTATGGATCAATAAGACAACACCTAAGTGTTTAACATGCAATCCCAGTCTACGCTATGTCCAACCCCACAGTTACCCACAACCACCCAGCCTCTCAAGGACCACCATACAATAATCACATATCAAGAATATAGCCAGGTCCACTCATGGAACCATCATCAAAATACAATCATGCAAGTGCAATCAAACCCGTAACAAGCGTGGTACTCAAGCCAACCGATATAATTTTCGTACCAGGCATGGTACCCGAGCCAACTAATATATAAGCTATACCTGGCATAGTACCCGGGCCAACCAAATGTCAAACACAATCCAACAAGTCAATAAATAATGAACAATTTCACACTTGTACACCAACAAGCAACCAAACCTATTTCATTTCACATAATTGACACATGATAGCTAGACATTCATAATCTCATTTCCTAAGCATGCAAACTCATATAATACTAAGCGATAGTACATGAACACATATTGCATATTGGGAAAACAATAACCATCACCTACCCTCGAATAGCCTGAACCTTACTGGACCTGAGCCTTCCCATTTCCAAAAGCTTTCTCTTGCTCTTGGTCTAAAACAAGTACACAATATATAAAATTCAGTCCAATGGCCTAAATTACCTGGATTATGCAAAATTCCAATTCCCTAGGCAAAACTATAATCATTCCACCCATTCCCGAGCTTTCCCACAACTAATCCATCCTAAACTACCATTTTCATGGTTAAATTTAGCGAATAAGGGTGATTAAGACATGAAAAACCCCTAAACAACATAAACCAAGAACTCAACACCCTAGAATCCCCTTTTTCCTCTAGATTCCACATTGTTAGGTTAACCCAAAACTTCCCCCAAACCCGCAGTAAACCATTTTATTGCATAGGAAACATAGTACTAAGTTAATGAAGCAAAATCCTTTCCTTTGGGACAAAAAATAGTGAAAAATAGAGTTGAAATTGCCCAAATTGACCTTGCCCTTCTCCAAAACGTTCTTGAGGAAAACCTAAATGTTTTGGGGAGTTTATGTAATAAAACCTAACTTATTCCTCTATAGCAGTCCATACACCGCTATAGCATTGCTGCCATAGCGGAATTGACCATTATGGAAGTGCTGACCGTTGTTGACTTATGCTATAGTGGGAATTTTTCTGCTATAGTGGAGGCTGTGGTAGTGCTGTGTCAATTTATATGGAGGTTGATATGGGACAAAACCTCAAAAAATCCCACAAAAGTTCCAATTGTACAACATACCTTAAATCCTGACATTCTGAAATAACCTCTTCACATCAACCTTGATACATGGAGTTCTACTTATCCGAATTTGATTTTAAAATGTCCCTCGGACTCCTTAATGTCTTAGCTAATGGAAAAACTATATTAGAACAAGATACGTTATCCAATCCTCACCCGGATTTCCCTAGACCATACCTCACTCAAAAATCGTCTAAGACTAGCCTAGCATGAAATTTCCAACTCCCAAACCAAGAAGTTTTCTAACCCGAAACTTGGCATGAAAAGTCTACCCATAATGATGAACCCTTTCATTACAACATATACCAATTTACCCATCGTTCGTCCCTAAATAATCAAACCCAAAAAATGATATAAAAGAGGGAAAATGTAATACTTGAATCCTTAAACATGTGAGGGTACTTGTCTCGCATGTACTTCTTAGTTTCCCAAGTAGATTCCTCAACCGTACGAAGCTTCCATTGAACTTTTACTAATTTGATATCTTTGCCCTCTATTTTTTGATATTTCGATCAAGAATCGCAATCGGTTCCTCTTTATATCAAAGATCCTTGTCTAGCAAAATTGTATCCCACTTAATAATGTATTCCCCATACCCATGGTATCACTTCAACATGGATTCATGGAAGACTAGATAGACTCTAGATTAATTGGGCGGCAGTGCTAACCTGTAAGCCACTTGACCTACAATCTTGAGAACCTCAACTGGACTGATGTACCGGGGGCTAAGCTTACCCTTCTTGCCGAACCGCATTACCCCCTTCATTAGTGATACTTTAAATAACACCTGCTCACCAACTTGAAAATCCATGTCTCTTACCTTGCGATTTGCGTATTCTTTCTGCCGGCTTTGGACTGCTAGCAACTTGGTCTGAATCCCCCTCACTCTTTCCTGAGCTTCCCTTACCAAGTCCACACCTAAAGGTTTCATATTGCCTACCTCAAACTACCCTATGGGTGATTTACATCCCCTCCCGTATAGTGCCTCAAATGGGGACATGTCGATACTGGAGTGATTGCTGTTGTTGTATGAAAACTCACACAATGGTAGAAACTAGTCCTAATGACCTCCAAAGTTGATTACACATGCTCTTTGCATGTCCTCCAATACCTGAATTGTCCTCTCTGACTGATCGTCTGTCTAAGGATGAAAAGTTGTGCTGAAAGTGAGTTGAGTGACCAACTCTTCATACAGCTTACCCCAGAACTTGGAGGTAAACTGAGTTCCCCTGTCTGAAATGATTGAGAATGGCACTCCATGTAGTCTCACAATCTCCTTAACATAGACCTTAGCCAACAACTGCGAATTATAGTCCACCCTAACCGGAATGAAATGAGCAAACTTAGTTAGCCTATCCCCAATGACCCATATAGAGTCATACTTCCCCAAGGTCTTAGGAAGACCCACCACAAAATCCATGGCTATCCTCTCCAACTTTTACTCGGGAATGGGCATTCTCTGAAGCCATCCTGCAAGCCATTGGTGCTCATAATTAACCTAATAACAGTTTTGACACTTAGACACATAATCAATATGTCCCTTTTCATCCCAGGACACCAGTAAAGTTGCCTTAAGTCCCTGTACATTTTGATTACGCCCGGATGAATTGAATACCATGAACCATGAATCACGAGCCTCTGCCAACACTTTCTGAATTATGTCATGAACTCGAGGAATACAAGTACTCCCCATGAAGTGCATCGCCCTATCAGTGCCCAACGTGGAATCCCTAGACTCTTAGGATACTACCTTGCTCCAAAGTTTGTTCAACTATGCAACCTGAAACTTATTGGCCTTTATTGCTTCTATGAATTTGGATTTAACCTCAATACTGGCCAATCCCCCACCCTGTTCTAAGATTCCCAATTGCATGAACTTAGATTCTAGGGTCTGAATCTCCTTAGCTAGTGGTCGTTTGACACCTCCAAACAAGCCAAACAACCCATGCTAACTGTTTTCTGGCTCAATGCGTCTGCAACCACATTAGCCTTGCCCGGATGATACTGGATAGTCGCATCATAGTATTTCAACTACTCCATCCACCTCCTCTGCCTCAAAGTGAAGTCCTTATGAATAAATACATGTCGTAGGCTTTGATGGTCTGTGAACACTTCACACTTAATACCGTAGAGGTAGTGCCTCCAAACCTTGAGTACAAAGGCCACTATTGCCAACTCCAGGTCATGAGTCGGGTAATTCTTCTCATAAGTCTTCAACTTCCTCGAAGAATACATTATAATATTCCAATCCTGCATTAACACAACACCCAAACCCAATTGTGAAGAATCACAATACACAATGAAATCCTTACCTTCAACCGATAATGAAAGAATGGGAGCTGTAGTAAGAAGTGTCTTGAGCTTTTGCAAGCTCTCCTCACACTTGTTGGACTACACAAATGGTACCTCCTTCTGAGTCAACCTTGTCAAGTAAGTAGCGATGGATGCAAAGTCCTTAACAAATATGCGATAGTAGCCTGCAAGCCTCACAAAACTCCTAACCTCAATAACAGAATTAGGCCGGACCCAACTCTTAACTGCCTCAATCATTTAGGGATCTACCATCACCCTATTTTCTGACAACATATGCCCTAATAAAGAGATTGAAGTCATTAAGAATTCACACTTGGAAAACTTAGCATATAGTTTCTAGTGCTTCAAGATGACCAAAACAATACAAAGATGATCAACATGCTCCTCTACTCTTGTAGTAGATCAAAATGTCATCAATAAACACAATGATGAACGAATCTAGATATGATTTGAACAACCCATTCATCAAACTCATGAATGGCACCGGCGTATTGGTCAACCCAAACGACATCACTAGGAACTCGTAATGCCCATATCGATTCTGATATGCCATCTTAGGGATGTCTTCGGGACTAATCTTTAGCTGATGGTACCCTGACCGTAAGTTAATTTTTGAGAACATGGACGCACCCTGCAACTATTTAAGGAGGTCATCTATGTGGGGTAAAGGATACCTGTTCCAGATGGTGACCTTTTTCAGTTGTCTGTAGTCTATACACATCTTCATACTACCAGCCTTCTTTTTACCAAATAATACCAGAGCACCCAAATGTGAAGCACTTGGAATGATAAAACCTTTATCTAAGAGTTCCTGAAGCTGACTCCTAAGTTCCCTCAACTCTGTCAGAGCCATACGGTAAGGAGGAATAGAAATTGGGTGAGTGACCGACTCCAAGTCTATGCAAAAGTCAATGTCTCTATCCGGAGGCATGCCAGGAAAATCCGCTGGAAACACCTCCTAAAACTTTGAAACTACTGGAACTTACTCAATCGATGGGGACTCCACACTATCATACCAAAGATGAGCCAAGAAATCCAAACAACCTCTCCCTACTAACTTCCTAGCCTGAATAAATAATATGATCTTAGCCGCCTTAGCCTGAACACACCTTTCCACTATAGTCTATCCTTACCCAGAATCTCTAGAGTTACAGTCTTAATATTACAATTTAACACCGCATAACATTGAGATAACTAGGTCATACCTAAAATAACATCAATATCTAACATATCCAAAATAACCAAATCTACCCAAGTCTGCAACCCCATAAACACCACAGGACAAGTACGATAAACATGGGTCACTATCACAGACTCTCCAACCGGGGTAGAAACATGAATAAAGGAATCAAGAACATCACAACCAAATCCAAACTCAAAGCAAAATTCAGATACACATATGAGTAAGCAGAACCTGGGTCAAACAGTACAAAAGCCATGCTATTACAGACTAGAATTGTATCTGTGATAACTGCGTCTGACGCCTCAGCCTCAAACTTCCCTGGAAAAGCATAATGATGGGACCAATCATTAATCCGAGCAACTTCTCGGGATAGCTGTGACACACCCTTGACCGCACCACCATTCTCTATATCTCCCCAGCCTCCTTGAAAGTTACCTTGCCACCTTGTGGAAGACCCCTAGCATAGCCACCTCTACCTATCGGAACCATAGCCTTTGACTGTTGTTGAGTCTGATTAACTACCTGCCTGTGAGGGCACTCCCTCTTGAAGTGACCCCAATCACCACAATAAAAGCATCCGCGATCAAGAGTAGGCCTGCTTGTAGAAGTATAAGAAGCCCCCTGGCCTCTAGGAGCTGAGAGCTGACTGGCTCCCAGAAGACCACCTGTAGAAGCTGGAAAAGCTGACTGAATAGGACAAGCAGAATACACATGTTGTGACCCCTGGAGTATGAACCACTGAAATTTCTGTCATTCCAGGACTTCTTAGCTAACACCTTAGCCTTATTGACCTGTCTAACCCCTTCTAGATTCTTCACATAATCTGTTAACTCATTGAAACTCTTCCCTGCTAAACTCATATGCATAGACAACACTTGCAACTCAGTATTCAGGCCCTTCACAAATAAATAAATCCTCTTCTCTCCTGTACCTAGAAGCTGAGTAGCAAAATGGGACAATGCATGGAATTTGTCCTCATAGGCTGAGATTGACATGTTACTCTGCTCAAGTGACAGAAAGTCATCCTTTTTATGGTCCCTCAAAGTGAGGGGCATATACTTCTAAAAGAATAGAGCATGAAACTCTGCCCAAGTTAGTGAAGGCAAAGCTGATGGTCGATATTCCACATGAGACCTCCATCACTGCTTGGAATCACCCTGAAGCTGGAAAGTGATAAACTCTACCCCATGCTACTGCATAATTCCCATCTTATGCAACCACTCATAACAATCCAGGATAAACTCATAAGCATCTTTTTTCTCAGTACCCTAAAATGTGGGAGGTTTCAGTTTCAAAAACTTAGTCAGCATCTCATGATCATTCCCAGTCATAATCGAACGAAAGAAGTCATCAGTACCCGACGTTGCATCCATCCTAGGAGCTATTTCAGCCATTGGCTGGGTGCTTAGAACCTGATCTGTAGTACCCATGGAGGTGGCTCCAATACCAACCAGTCCACTCAGAAAATTCCACACCTGATGAAATGCCTCAGGCGTTATAAGGAGAAGGCCTGCACCTCCAGTCGGTGCGTCCTCCTCATGGTCCATGCCTTCCTCAACAACAACCTCATCTTCCTCCTCAACCTGATCCTGGGGTGGAGGAGGGTATGCCTCTCTTGGTCTAGAAGCTTCTTGAGCCTCACCTTTAGTGGGTACTACCCTTCTCTGCCTTGACCTTTGCCCCTGCCCCTGCCCCTTCCTGTCCCTCTGACCATAGGGACCACTATCGGGATTACCTCTCTTACTCTGTTATTTCTCATGCTAACCATGTGTGGACAAAAGAGTGAAAGGAGTTAAATACTAATTTATATCACCATATACCAATTGGAATCGAGTTATAGCACAAAGGAAGAAAGATGTGATAGTTTCCTAAGGTCCAATAGCCTCTCGAAGAAAAGTATAGATGTCTCTGTACCATTCTGCAAAACTCTACTAGACCCTTTTTGGTACGATGAGATCAATGAACCTTAGGCTCTGATACCATTTTTGTCATGACCTAAACCACCGTGAGTGGCACCCACTCGAAGCCCCCAGATAGGTGAACTAATATCTACCCAACACATAGCAATTCTAATAGCTCAAAACTAGTTTGCATTAAAATAGACTAACATATATATTCAAAACAATACAAAATAATATCTTGCGAGAAACTACCCCTAGAATCTGAAAGTCACCGTACCAAAACATCTACCAAAAATCTAGAATACAGGGATGCAACCCCAAAACAAGGAGTCTGAGTCTGAACAATGGACTAAAGAGTGTACTAGAGAAACCATGGTAGCCCAAAAGAAGCACCTCCCCCTTTGGAATGAGGGATCGCTGGAACTAGAGCTGAGGTCACGTAGGAGCTGTCAGAAGATATCCTGTATTCACAGAAAGAAAACAAGTGCAGAATTAGTACACAACCACCATGTACTGGTAGGATCATCGGCCAGCTCCAATAAACAAGATTTGATCAATGAACTAAAGCTGAGTAAAGTAAGGTAAACATTTAATACAAGCCAGCAATAAGACTAGACTTTGAGTCTTTCCTCTAGCTTACTAATCACATGTAACAAGTCTGACAACCAATGCACAATACACCATGACAATACATATATCCCTTTCAAATAAGCCTGACCAACTAAGGATCCCTAAGATAACACCTAAGTGTTCAACATGCAATCTCGGTCTAAACTATGTCAAACTCCATAGTTTCGTACAACCACATGTCCTATCAAGGACCACCATGCAATAATCACATATCAAGAATACAACTCGGTCCACTCATAGAACCGTCATTAGAATACAATCAATGCAAGTGAAATCAAACCCATACCAGGCATGGTACCCAAGCCAACCAATATAATTTCTATACCAGGCGTGGTACCCAAGCCAACCAATATGTAACCTATATCACGCGTAGTACCCGAGCCAACCAAATGTCACACACAATCCAACAAGTCAATAAATAATGAACAACATTATATTTGTACACTAACAAGAAACAAAACCCAATTCTTTCACATAATTGACACATGATAGCTAGACATTCATAATATCATTTCCTAAGCATGCAAACTCATATAATACTAAGTGATAGTACATGAACACATATTGCATATTGGAAAAATAGTAATCATCACCTACCTTGAATATCCTGAACCTTCCTGGACCGGAGCCTTCCTATTTCTGGAAGCCTTCTCTTGGTCTTGGTCTAAAACAAGTACACAATATACTAAAATCAGTCCAATGGCCTAAATTACCCAGATTATGCAAAATTCCAATCCCTCAGGCCAAACCATAATCATTCCACCCATTCTCGGGCTTTCTCACCACTAATCCATCCTAAACTATAATTTTCATGGTTAGATTTAGCGAATAAGGGTGATTAAGGCATGAAAAATCCCTAACAACATAAACTAAGAACTCAACACCCTAGAATCCCCCTTTTCCCCCGGATTCCACATTCTTAGTTTAACCCAAACCTTCCTCCAAACCCGTAGTAAACCATTCTACTGCATAGGAAACATAGTACTAAGTTAGGGAAGCAAAATCCTTACCTTTGGGATGAAAAATGGAGTTAAAATCGCCCAAATCACCCTTGCCCTTCCCCAAAACATTCTTGAGGAAAAACTAAATGTTTTGGGGAAGTTTCTGCATTAAAACCCAACTTATTCTTCTATTGCAATCCATACACTGTTATAGCAATGCTTCCATAGAAGAACCAATCGCTATGGCGGTGTTGACCATCGTTGACTTCTGCTATATTGAGAATTTCTCTGTTAAAGTGAAGGCCGTGGCAGTGCTGTGTCAATTTATATTGAGGTTAACATGGGATAAAACCTCAGAAAATCCAAAATAAGTGCCTATTTTACAACACATCTTAAATCCTGAAGTTTTAGAATAACACTTTCACATTAACCTTGATACCGAGAGTTCTGCTTACCCGAATATAATTTCAAAAAGTCTCCCAGACTCCTTAACGTCTTAGCTAATGGAAAAACTAAATCAACACAAGACACATTATCCAGTCTTCACCCGAATTACCCTAGACTATACCTCACTCAGAAACTGTCTGAGACTAGCCTAGCCTAAAATTTTCGATTCCCAAACCTGTAAGTTTTCTAACCCAAAACTTGGTACGAAAAGTCTACCCATAAAGGCAAACCCGGTCATTATATTTGTTCTTGAGAGATGACTACCCAGGGTTGTGATGCGTGGGTAGGTCTTGATAGCCTCTTTTCCTGGTTGGTTTTATTTTTAGTTTAGTTGTTGTTCTACGATTGGAATGAGTTTTCACTTCTAGGTTGGAATGAGTTTTCACTTCTAGGGGTATTGGGTGGTTATTTCTTAGGCTGTTATCTAGAATTTTCTAGAAGTTCTTTTATTGGTGTGTTGTGGTACCAGTGGTTTTGTACCGAGTGAAGTTATTTTTCCTTAAGGAGGATGTATTGATACCGTAAAGTGGATACTATGTGGTTCTCTTTTCCATAGGGGTTAGGGTCAGTCCTTTTTGTTTGATTGGTTATAGAAATTGGTAGTTTACGGGTCCCTTTAATTGTTTTCCTCCATGTCAATTCAGGTATGAGTTATTTTCCTTATTTTCCCCAGTTTCGGTTGTTGTCAAGTGAGTGTATCCTTGAAAAGGGTTTCATTTGGTTTGCAAAGGAGGATGATGACTCCTTGTTTGTGTGTATGAGTTCCTCGTAACTAACTGAGGTGATAACTGAGGGTGGGTTTTCTTGGGTTTGTGTGTTGATGACTTAATTCGAACAACTACAGAGTGCAGTGGTATTTTCCTTAGATAAATTCGAGGTCATATTCCTTTCTAGTATAAGATTGAGGTAGTGGCCATTTCTAGTGCTACCTTTGGGGGCTTGTTGCATCAGAGGTGATCTCCTTGTTATGTTCTTTGGGTGACCCAAGTCTCAGCAACATTTACAAATTGGGCAAATCAGATATTTAGAGCTTAGTTAGCTCTACTTTCTATAGTGTTCACGATGGTGTATGGGTTTGACAGAGGCAGTGTTTAGCAATTGGATATTGGTTTCTGAATCATGGGCTATCAAGTTACTTTAGATGGGTCGTAAAAGTTTCTCTTCGGTAGAAGCACCCTTGTGCTAGAAGGCAGTGGGTGCAAGCAACTTAGCTTCTCTACTTTAATTTCAGAGTGGCTGTTGGCCTTGGATATCCAGTCGTTGGCTAACCATTTCATTAGGAAGGACTTCCCAGATCCCAGTGGTGTTTTTGTCAGTACGAGGTCCATTTTACCTTAGTTGGACAGATTCAGTGGTGTCAGTTCAAGGGTCAGTGGTGGTGTATTATATGTGATCAGGTTGTGTGGATTAAAGCTGGCAGGGCTACTTTAGGTTCTGATGGTACTTGAGGTTTGTGGTCACCTTTGTGTTCAAAGAATTTGAAACTTGACTTGGTTGACTCTCTAAGATGTTGTCTGTTGTATGTGATTCTAGTGTTGGTTAAACTCAACCAATATGGGCCAAGAGTTGTGGTGTGTTGAAATGCTTCTGAAGTTGGTGCTTTTTGTACTAGTACAATAGGCTGAGTGATTTTGAGCTAGAGGGAGAGTAGAAGGATTATGAAGTTTTTTATACCTAGGTGACGACCTTGGACTCCAGACATCCTTTCCTATGCCTACAGAGTGTTTTGACTTGATATTCGTGGCATGTTGGACTTCTTTCTGAGGTGAGGTTGGTAAGGTGATCTTAAATCCAAATGGTGTTCAAGTATTTAGAGCAGCAGTGGTATTTCTTAAAGTATAAAGCTTAGTTGGTGGCTATGGATTTCGTGGTAGGCTAATCACACTCCTTGCAGAGTTTAAGTTTTATTGTGGGTCTTTTTGGGTGGGTTGCCCCAGTTCATTCACTTTTTTCCAATTCAAACTTGGAGCAGTACAATGAGGTAGGTTTTGTTTAATATTTGGGAGATTTCTTCTTTGACCCAGGGTGTTCATCCATGTAATTCTTAACCCAGTTATGGTAGTTGCAGGTGGGATATGATGGTTGGTTCAGTTTGGTTTTGATATCGAGATTAATATTAGTAAAAGTATTCGTCCATCGGCTGATAGTTAGTGGGGGTAGATTACTTCAGTTTTCGAGGATATGCTATGGGTTGTTATATTGGATGGCATAGGATAGTAGACTAGAGTTTAACTTTGATAGAGTTTTAGTATGAAGGTGACCTCATTTGAGGTTGAGTGCAGCGGGAACTATAGATCTCCAGTGGGTTAGTTGATGTTTCAAGGGTGGCTCGAGTGTTCATCCTAGGTGAAACTTCATGGTTATGGTGCAAAGTATTCACGTTAGATAGAAGGGTTTCACAGATCAATGAGCTCATAAGTTTCAAGTTTGGTTGGTAGATTTTCTGGGTGAACCTAGTTGTGGTATCGAGGTTTTGAGTTTCGTGTGATTAATTACCTTGGTTCTCCTAGTTTTGAGATTGTGTCGATACATTCCAATTGAGTTTCTTAAGGTTCAGTTTTGTTGATAGACCTTTGGAGTGTTTGAAGTTAAAGGTTGGAATCTAGCTTGGCTAGTAATGAGTTAAGGCTTGATTGCTTTTCTTTGATTTCATTCTGTTAGGTGCCGTTCGGTCGAGGAGGCTACCCGGTTTTTTTAAGAGAGTGGTATGGGCTTTGTATCTGTAGTGCTAAGTATCTACTGTTTCCTTCTTTCTTGACTTTCGCAGACGAAATTCCTTTTTAGTAGTGGATGATGTAATGACCCTTCCGGTTATTCTCGCGTTCTCGCCTTCTTTGTACTGTTAGAGCTTTCCTGTAGCAGCCCCAAGTTATTTTTGGCTTGCTAGGACTGGTAGTTCGGTGCTTGGGCCATTTGTTTGGTCTTTATGGTCATTTCCCTGTTTTAGAGCATTAACTTAGAAAATCATTGACTTCGGGCAACATTCTTGGTAATCATGCTCGGAATTAAATTCTACTAGTTTCATTAGCTCTATAGCGTGGACTTTGGTCTAATTGGATCTTTGGTTAGGATCCAAGAGCATTTCAGCTTGGAATTCTCTTTCGTTCTTTGTTTTAAGGTCAACTAGGCTTGTAAGGTTGAATTTAGTCAACATTCAGAGAAGAAGGCATCAGATGGAAATTCCATTAGCGTTGTTAGCTCTAGAATGTCGAGGTTTGGTTAGGTAGGTAGTTGGTACGAGTCCCGGGTGATCCGATCTAATTTTGGGTGTTCGATTAATTTTAGATAGTGTTGAATGGGGTTCTGAGACGACATCGTATGGAAGTTTTGTCAATTCTGTTGAGTCCGGAACGTTGTTAACACTCCAGTAGCATGTTTGGTTTGTGAGTACCAGGTTTTGATTGTGCCCAAAATATCCCGTATAATTTTTCTTTTTTGTTAGTTTTCTACAGCAAAAATTTATTCAGCGCCAATGGTGCCCGAGAAGTGCGATCACGCTAGCCTGTGATTTCCTTCAATGCTAACGGCACCCGGGCAGTACAATTGTGCTATCCTTTGAACCCCTTTCAGCGCGATCATGCTAGGCTAGCGTGATTGTGCTGGTCTGCGACCTGCAACATAAATACCCCTTTCCTCAAATGTTTAGGCCATTACACCTTTGTTCTCTCACTCTAAAAACAATTTCCTCTCCTAAAAGTTGTTCCTTATCAGTTCCTAGTATGGGGATTCATCAATTTGGTTATTATTCGCGATTCCTTCGTTGTTTGGTAAGTCGTCTTCTTTCCCAAAAGCTTCTTCTCCATAGCTTAACCTCCATTGTTGTACTTTCTTGAGCTTGGGGAAATTCTTGGTAGTAGTTGCTATTTTTGCAACTTCATGCTCATGGATTTGAGTAATTATTTCCGTAGACTTGATTCCTCTCCTCTTGGTAGGTGGATTCCTCCTCTTTTTTCCGGTTTTATTCCTTAAATTCCCTCTTTAATCCTCTTATTTTGCGGATGTTTTGAGCCCTATTTATTGGCTAAATCCGCTCAATTTTGGAGCATGCACTCACATGAGTGTTGTAATCGTCGTGCACTTTTTCATTTCCAGTTTTAAGTTGTGGTCCCCGAAGGCCCACTTTTGACCCAAATTTTGACCCGGCTAAAATATTAGCAATATGGGTACTGTTAGTTTCGTATTGATGCATTGAATATGTTGTTGATAGTGTGTTCATTATTCAGGGCTTCTAAAAGCATTTCGAGATTGGACAATGTTGTTCCAACAGCTAGTCATCGGACGATAGGTAGGTTATGGTATTTCTTACCTTAGACTTTCGTATATAGGATATAATTGTGTTAATTAGCATCCTTAGGTGGGTTATTCTAGGTTGGTACCCCAGACCTTGTCCGTCTCTTCTGTCCGTATTATTTTTTATGTTATTTATAGTACTCATTGTAGTGTTGTGATATAACCCTTGTGGCCTCGTTTTGCCTTTGTACTGTCCTCTGGACCATAAACGGTGGGATGATTAGGAATGTCTGTGAGTCCTAAACATCGAGATGTTACTTTAGGCTGGATATCTATGTTGTAGAGTTGATTGTGCCTGTGTAGGGCCGATAGGTTTGTCTGTAAGCCGTTGGGCTAACCTAATATTTGTGAGCATATCAATCATTGTAACAACTGGGTCTGTCATTATGGGTAAACTTTTCATACCAAGTTTTGGGTTAGAAAACTTTTGGGTTTGGGAGTTGGAAATTTTGGGCTAGGCTAGTCTAAAATGGTTTCTGAGCGAGGTATGGTCTAGGGAAATATGGGTGAGTATTGGGTAATGTATCTTGTATTGTGCTGGTTTTTCTATTAGCTAACACGTTAAGGAGTCTGTAGGACTTTTCGAAAATAAATTCGGGTAAGTAGAACTCCCGGTATCAAGGTTGACGTAAAGGGGTCATTTTAGAACGCCAGGATTTAAGGTGTGTTGTAAATTGGCCACTTCTGAGGGATTTTCCAAGGTTCTGTCCCTTGTCAACCACTATAGCGATTGACACAGCGCTGCTGCAACCTCTACTATAGCGGAGAAATTTCTGCTATAGCGGAAGTCAACGACGGTCAGCATTGCCATAGTGGTCGATTCCACTATAGTAATGCTGCTATAGCATTGTAGAGACCTCTATAGCCAAATAAGTTATGTTTTAATGGAAAAACATCCCCAAAATGTTCAGTTTTTCCTCAAGAGTGTTTTGGAGAAGGGCAAGGGGGATTTGGCTAATTTCAACTCTGTTTTCACCATTTTTCATCCCAAAGGTAAGGATTTTGCGTCCCTAACTTAGTACTATGTTTCCTACGCAGTAGAATAGTTAACTGTGGGTTTGGGGGAAGGTTTGGGTTAACCTAAGAATGTGGAATCTGGGAAAAAAGGGGGATTCTAGAGTGTTAAGTTCTTAAGTCCTGAATATTATTATTGGGTTATGATCAATTTTCCATAATTCGCTAAATGTACTCGTAAAAAAGGTAGTTTAGGTCAAATTATTTGTGGGAAAGCCTGTGGATGGATGGAATGACTATAGGTTTGGCCTGAGGATCGGGATACTGTATAATCTGGGTATTTTAGGCTATTGGACTTATGTTAGCATATTTTATAATTATTTTTAGACCAAGAGCAAGCACAAGTTTTTGGAAACGGGAAGGCTCCGGTCTAGTATTGTTTCCAAAAGCAATTAGAGGTAGGTTATCGTTAGTGTTCTCCAAATGCAATGTACATACATGTAACTACAACTTAGTATTGTTCGTGTTTTTGTGCTTAGAAAAGAAAGACTGAATATGCATGTGTTTAGGGTGTCGATTAGGTAAACTAAACTTGATTATTTCTTGTTGGTTTACAAGGTGTTTTTGTTTATTTTGATTGACTGTTGGTTTTGTGTGATATTAATGGTTGGATCTGGTACCATGACTGGTATGAGATAATAATGGTTATCTCGGGTACCACACCTGGTACAAGTTATATATATATATATATATATATATATATATATATGTATATTGATTGGCTCGGGTACTACGTCTGGTACGAGTTTAAGTTTGCATTATTGATTGTATCTTTGATGGTTCGATGAGTCGACCGAGTTGATTGCTGAATTTGTGATTTTATCATATTGGTCCTTGAGAGGCTGGGTTGTTACACTTAAATATGGGATTGTTCCTGGGGTGGACTAGCATTGCGTGCTAACACTAGGTATTGGTCTTGATATTCGTTGTTGGTCTAGGAATGACATAAGGGTAATATGTTATTTGTCGTTCATCGTTAAATTATTATTGAACCTGTCTTTATGTGGTTGATAAGTGAGAAGGTAGGTTGAGAGTCTGGAATCATGTTATTGGTTGTTACTACATGTTTGCACTACTTTACTCGATTTTGGTTTATTGTATTTATATTATTTGTTGGAGCTGGCCGATGATCCTACCAGTACATGGTGGTTGTGTACTAATTATGCACTTGTTTTCTTTCTATTAGTACAGGACATCTTCTGACGGCTCTTACGCGACCTCAACTCTAGTTTCGATGATTCCTGATTCCAAGGATGAGTTGTTTCTTCCGAGATACCATGGTTTCTCTAGCACATTCTCTAGTACATTGTTCAGACTTAGACTCCTTTGTATTTGGGGTTTCATCCCCGTATTATAGACTCTTTGTAGATGTTTTTGTATGGTTTCATATTGTTTAGTATTGTTTTGAATATATATTAGATTATTTTAATGCAAACTAGTTTTGAGCTATTAGAATTGCTAAGTGTTAGGTCGATATTGGTTCGCTCACCTGGGAGCTTTTAGTGGGTGCCAGACACAGCGAGTTAGGTCATGACAAGATGGTATCAGAGTCCTAGGTTTGTTTATCTCATCGTACGAAAATAGGTGTAGTAGAGTCTTGCGGAACAGTACAGAGATGTCTGTACTTTTATTCGAGAGGATATAGGACTTTATAAAACTATCACCTCTTCCTTTATGCGTGCTATAACTCGATTACAATTGGTATCTGGTAATACAAATTGGTATCTAACTCCTTTCACTCTTTTGTCCGCAGATGGTTAACACAAGAAATAACAGAGCGAGAGAAGCAGTCCCAGCAGTGGGCCCAGCGATCAGAGGGAGTGGAAGGTGTAGGGGAAGGTGCAGAGGTAGAGGTAGAGGAAGGACAACACCTACTGGGGGTGAGGCTCAACTGTTGGACCAAGAGATATGAACCCTCCCCCACCCCAGGATCAGGTTGAGGAGAAAGTTGAGGTTGTTGTAGAGGAAGGCGTAGTTTAGGAGGAGGCGACACCAGTTGGAGGTGCAGTCCTTCCCCTTATAACGCATGAGGCATTTCAGGTGGTATGGACTTTTCTGAGTGGAATGGTTGGTGCTAGAGCCACCCCCATGGGTATTGCAGATAAGGAACGACTCCTAGGATGAATGCGACATCGAGTACTAATGACTTCTTCTGTCTGATGCTAGGTCTGGTTATGACATGGAATGAGCATGACATGTTGTCTATGTTTTTGAAACTGAAACCTCTTATGCTTCAGGATACTGAGAAAGAAGATGCTTATGAGTTTATCCTGGATTGTTATAAGAGACTACATAAGTTGGGCATTATGCAGCAGCATGGGGTAGAGTTCATCACTTTCCAGCTTCAGAGTGATGCCAAGCAGTGATAGTGGTCTCATGTGGACTATCGACCATCAACTTTTCCTCCGCTGACTTGGGCAGAGTTTCATGCTCTTTTCTTAGAGAAGTATGTGTCCCGCACTTTGAGGGACCGTAAAAAGGATGAGTTTCTATCATTTGAGAACGGTAACATATCAGTTCTCAGCTTATGAGGCCAAATTCCATGCATTGTCCTATTTTGCTACTCAGCTTCTAGGTACAAAAGAGGAGAGGATTCGTCTATTTGTGAAGGGCCTGAATACTGAGTTGCAGGTGTTGTCCGTGGATATGACTTCAGTGGGAAAGAGTTTCAATGAGGTAACAGATTATGTGAATAAGCTAGAAAGGGTTAGACAGGTCGGGCAGGCTAAGGTGTTAGCCAAGAAGTCCTGGAATGATGGAAATTTTAGTGGTTCATACTCTAGGGGTCACAGCAAGAAGGTGTATTCTGCTCCTCCTATTTATTTAGCTTTGCCAGCTTCTACAGGTGGTCATCCAGGAACCAGTTAGTTCTCAACTTTTAGAGGCTATGGGGCTTCTTATACTTCTACTGGCAGGCCTACTCTTGACCAAGGATTCTTTCATTATGGTGATCTGCGTCACTTCAATAGGTATTGCCCTCACAGGCAGGCCGTTATTAAGACTCAGCAACAGTATAAGGCTGTGGTTCCAGCAGCTAGTGGTGGTTAGGCTAGGGGTCATCCACAATGTGGGAGAGGTATTATTCAGGGAGGCTGAGGAAATAGAGGGAATGGCAGCGCAGGCAAGGGTATGGCACAGCTAGCTCGAGAAGTGTCTAAGATTAATAATCGGGCCTATTGTTATGCTTTTTCGGAGAAGTCTGAGGCTGAGGCGTCAGACGCAGTGATCACATGTAAAATTCTAGTCTGTGATAAAATGGCTTCAGTACTGTTTTACCCAAGTTCTACTTATTCGTATGTGTCTATGAATTTTGCTTTGGGTCTAGATTTGGTTTGTGATGTCCTTGATTCTCCTATTCATGTTTGTACCTCGGTTGGAGAGTCTGTAATAGTGACCCATGTTTATCATACTTGTCATGTGGTATTTGTAGGGTTGCAGACTTAGGTAGCTTTAGTTATTCTGGACTTGTTGGATTTTGATGTTATTTTGGGTATGACCTGGTTGTCTCCATGTTATGTGGTGTTTAATTGTAATACTAAGACTGTAACTCTTGGAATTCTGGGTAAGGATAGACTAGAGTAGGAAGGTGTATACAGGCCTAAGCCGGCTAAGATCATATCATTTGTCCAGTTTAGGAAGTTAGTTGGAAGAGGATGTTTGGCCTTCTTGGCTTATCTCCAGGATAATAGTGTGGAGTCCCCATCAATTGAGTCAGTTCTAGTAGTTTCATAGTTTTAGGAGGTGTTTCCAGCAGATTTGCCTCTCATGTCTCTGGATAGAGACATTGACTTTTGCATAGACTTAGAGCAGGGCACTCACCCAATTTCTATTCCTCCTTACCGCATGTTTCTGACAGAGTTGAGGGAAATTAAGACTCAATTTTAGGAACTCTTAGATAATGGTTTTATCTGTCCCAGTGCTTTACCTTGGGGTACTCCAGTATTATTTGTGAAAAAGAAAGATTGTAGTGTGAAGATGGTTATAGACTACAGGCAACTGAGCAAGGTCACTATCCAGAACAAGTATCCTTTGCCTCCCAATAATGACCTCGTTGACCAGTTCTAGGGTGCATCGGTATTTTTGAAGATTGACTTAAGGTCAGGGTACAACTAGTTAAAGATTAGGCTAGAGGACATCCCTAAGATGGTATTTCTGACTCGGTATGGGCATTACGAGTTCCTAGTGATGTCGTTTGGGTTGACCAATGCGCTGGCGGCATTCATGAGTTTGATGAATAGGGTGTTCAAATCATATCTGGATTCATTCATCAGTGTGTTTATTGATGACATATTGATATACTCCAAGAGCAGGGAGGAGCATGCTGAGCATCTTTATATTGTTTTGGACATCTTAAAGCACCAGAAGCTATATGCCAAGTTCTCCAAGTATGAATTTTGGTTGACTTCCGTCGCCTTCTTAGAGCATGTAGTGTTAGAGGAGGGGGTGATGGTGGATCCCCAGAATACTAAGGCAGTTAAGAGTTAGGTGCGGCCTAGCTTTGTGACTAAAGTTAGGAGTTTTGTGGGGCTTCCAGGCTACTATCGCAGGTTTGTCAAGGATTTTGCGTCTATCGCTACTCACTTGACAAGGTTGACTCAGAAAGAGGTACCATTTGTGTAGTCCGACAAGTGTGAGGAGAGCTTCAAAAAGCTCAAGAAACTTCTTACTCAATCTCTCATTCTTTCATTGCTGGTTAAAGGTAAGGATTTCATTGTGTATTATGATGCTTCACATTCGGGTTTGGCTGCTTTGTTAATGCAGGACAGGAATGTTATAGCGTATGCTTCGAGGAAGTTGAAGCCTCATGAGAATAATTACCCAACACACAATTTGGAGTTGGCAGCGGTGGTCTTTGCACTTAAGATTTGGAGGCACTACCTCTATGGTTTCAAATGTGAAGTGTTCACGGACCATCGCAGGCTGCAACACATGCTTACTCAGAAGGACTTGAATCTGAGGCAGAGGAGGTGGATGGAGTTGTTGAAAGATAATTATGTGACCATCCAAAATCATCCGGTCAAGGATAATATGGTGGTAGATGCATTGAGCCGAATGTCACGCCCCAAACCATGGGAGGCATGACCGACACCCAGAGCCCCAAAAGGCCGAGGGTGCCAAAATAGAGTGTATCTCTATTGAACCTGCTGGGGGTCTGAGACCGACAAGGTCTCTAAGAATAACAATTTGAAACACTAAAATCTCAATAGTTGGTAAACAACTCAAGGCCGACAAGGCTATTATCATAGTAGATAGCTAATAACAAGGCCGACAAGGCCATACCTAACACTGATGTACATATACACGTCTACAATCCTCTAGGAGTAAGTAAAATATCTCATATCCAGGACAGGGCCATGGACTACCCATAAGATGTTCATATACATAACCTGGTCAAAATATAAGCTAGACCTCTGACTCGTGAGCTCCAGGAAGAATGGAGCTTACCAAAATGGCTGAACTCTGCAACTCCTACTGAAAAGGTCTATCTGTGTTTCTGTCTGGACCTGTAGGCATGAATGCAGCGCCCCCAGGCAATAGGGACGTCAGTACGACAATAATGTACTGGCATGTAAGGTAGAAACATAAAAGCAAGTCGCAAGTAGTAAATGTGAACAAGATATAATATGAAACTTGTAAACTGTAATTGGTAAGACTCGTTAAGCTCTTTCTCCTTTATTCTTTTTAGAATACAACACATGCATTAACTCACACCGCAACTGACTCTTTATAACCCATGCTGAACCACAATAGCACCTCGGTGCACCCTATATATAATAGCCTCGATATGGCAGTAGCGCCTCGGCGCACACTATGTATATAATGGCCTAATATGGCAGTAGCACCTCGGTGCACACTATGTATATAATGGCCTCAATATGGCAGTAGAACCTCGGTGCACATTATGTATATAATAGCCTCAATATGGCAGTAGCACCTCGGTGCACACTAACACGTAAACCACGCATAATAAGTGTATTACTAGATTGACCTTCAAAGCTATTCTTGTTATTTATGAAGGTTCATTTAGATAACTTCTTTAGCCTTGGATTACTAGGTGTTGGACTCTACATACCAAACACATATAAATGGGGATTTGACTTGCTAACTTTCTTTGTATACTTTCTAAAGCTTGATTAGGGATCACAATACAAAGAAGAAACTTGACAAAAGGATAACTTACGTTTCATGCAAAAAGAATCAGATTTTTATAAGAAGGCGACTTGAATCACCATAATGTATAACTTAGTTCCTTAAGACTTGTTGAGTTACTAAATAAGCTCTCTTACAACAGAATACTCAAATTCCTTCTTTCGGAGATTTAGAGTTCTATTTCTATATTCATGCCGATAAGGAATAAAGAAGCCTTAAAATACCTCGTTCCTTCCGAAGATTGTGCTTACCAGAACTTGTACTTTCTTTTATTAAGTTAATCTACAACACAAGGGTATAATGAAGCTAATATTATCTCTTAAACCTGATGCAACCTTTCCAAAATAGTAGCTAAACATTTCCCGGGAAGATTTACGTATTTTACATTAATTAAAGGTATATCGTCACACCTTTCTCCCCTGTCCAATACACATCATACACACACCCCAACCTACTGGCTCCAATAAAACAAAACACATCAAACATCCCCTACACAACTCACCATGCCGAAATACAATAGCAGCACATTAAACCCACGGCTTCCGATCGTCGTCCCGTGAGTTCTTAACAACAATTCAACAACAATTGTCCATCCGAACTTCAAACCAAAAATATGATTATGGGCAGATTACTTACCACACTTGAAGGTGTGTTTTTATCCTCTTTTTATTGATGCCTTGAAAAGCTTAAGTACCCCCTACACATACACCAACAAGAGAAGAAGAAATCTCTTAATTGTTACACAATTTCTATATGTTAAATCTTAATAAAGGGGCTGTCATAGTTCATGTCTTTCTTACCATAGGATATCCTAGCTATATGTAGTAGATTAATACCAAGATAACAAGTTGTTTAACTCACCTTAAGCTTGAATGAATCTTGATCTTCTTAGAATCCTAAAGGGAGAGAAAGGCTGCCAAAAGGAAAGGAGATAAGAGAGAATATTTCCAGCTTTTTGTGATCAATATTGATCAACAAAAGGTCTGTATAAAGGGACCTTTTTGGCCGAATTTTTTGAGTATATTTGGGCCAAAATGGGTCAAGAAACTTGGGCCAAAATTACCCTTTGCTTGGGCCTCAAAAGGGTTAAGTTTTGTGGCTGATATTGGGCTTCTCTTGGGTCAAAATGTAGTCAATATTGGTGGCTACCTTTTGTAGTTGTTTGGGCCAGATTTGGTTGTGCTTTGATGGGACAACTTTAAGCTTCATTTTGGCTACCATTAGGTCTAATAATCCATGGTGTTGCTGCCCGTAATCGGCCCTCGGAACTTAGTTCGTTAGCGTAGGTAGGTGATGCACCTACTCGTCACCTAAGAGCTTAGATAAGTCGAGCAAGTACCTCACTTGTTTTATATCATTTTCAAAACCCTCATCCTTATAATTTAACTTAACACTTATATACATTTGACCATTTCAAATTCTAGGCCAAAGTACACCTTCACAATCTTGAGGTCAAATACCTTCGTCGATATTTACTTAGTCACATAGGTTTTGAAAGGTACGGGGTGTTACATCCTTCCCCCCCTTAGAATCATTCGTCCTCGAATGAGGGTAATGCATATAGATCTCTAGTCCCTTACGATTTTTTTGAAATTTTGGCAGAGTTTCCATTATAATTGGGACTATCCAAAAACCTGAAAATCAGCAAAAGTCCAGCACGATGCCTCACAGGGCGATACAACTATATACAATTAAATGTAATCATTTTCACATGTTCAAACCTGATCATATTTGCATAGTAGGAAGATTATCAAGAACATAAGAATATGACTTACCTCTATACTATCTTCAAGTCATAAATAACTGGGGATGCTTTTTCCTAATTTCTTCCTCGGCTTCCCACGTCATTTCCTCGATATTATTATTTCTCCATAACACCTTTACTGAGGCTACTTCTTTGGGTCTGAGCTTCCTAACTTGACGATCTAGGATAGAAATTGGTGCTTCCTTATAGGATAAGTCTTCAGAAAGTTGAACATCTTTGATAGGTATAATACGTGAAGGATCTCCTATGCACCTTCGTAGCATCGATACATGAAATACAGGATGGACTGTCTCCTATTTTGTGGGTAAATCTAGCTCATATGCCGCTTTTCCTACCCTCCGAATGATCCTGTATGGTACAATATATCTTGGACTAAGCTTTCCATTTTTACCAAATCGCATAACGCCTTTCATGGGTGAAACCTTAAGGAAAACCCAATCACTAATATTAAATTCCAAATCCCGACATCGCACATCTGCATATGATTTCTGCCTACTCTGGGCTGTTAGTAATCTTTCTCGGATTAGCTTCACCTTCTCCATTGCTTGATTAACTAGGTATGCCCTAATAATCCTGCTTCTCCAATTTCAAACCATCCAATCGGTGATCTACACTTTCGTCCGTATAAAGCCCCATAAGGAGCCATTTGAATGCTTGCATGGAAGCTATTATTATAGGCAAACTCAATTAGTGGCAAATGGTCATCCCAACTCCTTTTAAAATCTAGTACACAAGCTCTTAGCATATCTTCGAGTGTTTGAATAGTGCGTTCATCTTGTCCATCTGTCTGTGGATGAAAAGTTGTACTGAGACTTATTTAAGTACCTATGCCTCTCTGGAAAGACCTCCAAAAATTTGCTGTAAACTGAGCACCCCTATCTGAAATAATGGAAATTGGGATATCATGAAGTCGAACTATTTCACTAATATACAACTTGGCATAATCTTCAGCAGTATAAGTTGTCCTGACTGGCAAAATGTGAGCTGATTTTGTAAGTCTATCTACAATCACCCATATTGAATCATACTTTCAATAAGTATGGGGTAAGCTTATAATAAAGTCCATGTTGATCACCTCCCATTTCCAGGTAGGTATCACTATACTTTGAGTTAGACCTCCGGGTCTCTGGTGTTCAATTTTTACCTATTGACAATTCAGGCATTGGGCTACAAACTCTGCAATATTTCTCTTCATATTATTCCACTAATAAATCTGTCGAAGATCATGATAAATCTTCGTCGCTCTGGGATGGATTGAATAGAGGGAATAGTGAACTTCTGCCAAAATTTTCTCCTGAAGCTCCCCAACGTTAGGTACACATAGACGACCTTGATATCTCATAACCCCATCTTCCTTAAGCTCTATTAGTGGTTGCTTCTGTTATGGAATTTCCTCCCTCAATATTACTAATTCAGGATCATCATATTGTCGTTCCTTTACCTCTGTCATAAGTGAGGATTCCGCTGTGCTTTGAATAACAACTCCCCCATTACCTTGGTCTAATAGTCGAACCTGCAAATTAGCTAAGTGATGTAGTTATCTTGTCATCTCAATCTTTCTATTTTCCACGTAGCTCAAGCTTCCCATGGATTTGCGGCTAGGTGCATCCGCCACTACATTGGCCTTTCCTGGATGGTACAAAATATCTACGTCATAATCCTTTAGTAACTCTAGCCACATTCTTTGCCTTAGGTTTAAATCCTTTTGTTTGAATAAATACTGTAGACTTTTGTGGTCCGTAAACACGTCTACATGGACTCCAAAAAAGTAATGGCGCCAAAGTTTCAAGGCAAATATAACTGCTGCCAATTCAAGATCGTGAGTAGGGTAATTTTGTTCGTGCATTCTTAGTTTTCTCAACGCATAGGCAATAACTTTACCATGTTGCATTAAAACGCTACCCAACCCAATCCATGAAGCATCATAATAAACAACATAACCTTCCGTGCCCTCTGGCAGAGTTAAGACAGGTGTTGAAGTAAGTCTGTCCTTCAACTCCTGAAAACTCTGCTCACATGCATCAGACCACTGGAACTTGGCAGCTTTATGAGTCAACTTTGTCAATGGTGCAGATATAGAAGAAAATCCTTCCACAAAACTTCTGTAATAACCTGCTAGCCCAAAAAAACTACGGATCTCTGTAGCATTCAAGGGCCTCGACCAATTTTTTACTGCTTCAATCTTTTAGCCGTCAACTCTAATACCTTCGTCTGTAATTATATGGCCATGAAAAGCCACTGAAGTCAACCAAAACTCATATTTGGAGAACTTCGCATATAATTTATGATTCTGAAGTGTTTGCAATACTGCACGTAAATGATCAGCATGTTCGGCTTTGGACCGCGAGTAAATCAGGATATCGTTAATAAATACGATCACGAATACATCTAGGAATGGCTTGAAGACCCGATTCATTAGGTCCATAAAAGCTGTTGGGGCATTAGTAAGCCCAAAAGACATTACTAGAAATTCAAAGTGGCCATACCTTGTCCTAAAGGTTGTTTTTAGAACATCTACCCCTTTAACACGTAACTGGTGATACCCCGAACGCAAGTCAATCTTTGAAAAACATTTGGCACCTTGCAACTAATCAAAAAGGTCATCAATCCTTGGAAGCGGATACTTATTCTTGATTGTAACTTTGTTCAGTTGTCGGTAATCGATACACATTCTCAAGGACCCATCCTTCTTACGAACAAATAAAACAGGTGCGCCCCATGGCGATGTACTAGGCCTAATGAAACCTTTTTCGAGTAGATCCTTTAACTGTTCCTTAAACTCTCTTAATTCTGCAGGAGCCATTCTGTAAGGGGGAATTGATATTGGCTGAGTATCTGGGAGTAGGTCAATGGCAAACTCAATTTCCCTTTCTGGAGGGATTCCTGGAAGCTCATCCGGGAATACATCTAGAAACTGACTCACCACAGGAACCAATTGAAGAGTCGCTGGTCCATCCTCTGTGCTTCTTAATCGGACTAAATGTTAAATATAGCCTTAAGAAATCATTTTCTGGGCCTTAAGGTAGGAAATAAACCTACCCCTTGGCGTGGCAGCATTACCTTTCCACTCTAGGATTGTCTCTTCCGGAAAATGAAATTTGAAAACCTTATTTCTACAATCGATATTAGCATAACATGCAGCTAACCAGTCCATGCCCATAATGACATCGAAGTCAATCATATCTAATTCGATTAGATCAGCTGAAGTGAGGTGGTCATAAATCCACACTGCACAATCTCGATAAACTCGTCTAGCTATAATAGATTCACCAACCAGCGTAGATACAACAAAGGGTCTAGGCAACAACTCAGGGCCTTCCCCCAAGTTACCATCAACGAGCGGGGTAACATATGAAAGAGTAGAGC
This sequence comes from Jaltomata sinuosa, assembly GCA_003996215.1. Taxonomy (NCBI): domain Eukaryota; kingdom Viridiplantae; phylum Streptophyta; class Magnoliopsida; order Solanales; family Solanaceae; genus Jaltomata; species Jaltomata sinuosa. Next base: position 273,831 of record QJPP01002502.1, on the reverse strand, counting down.
CAGGATCTATAAGTGCATAAACAGCATGAGTAAAAATAGTCAATGTACCTGTAACAACATCAGGTGACGACTCTAAGTCCTGGCGACCGGCTAGAGCATAAGTGCGATTTTGACCACTGCCTGAACTGGATGCTCCTCCTCCTCCTCTACCTCTACCACGACCTGGTGTAGCCTGTTGGCCTATCCTAGGGGGAGGAATAGTAGATGAAGAAGCTGCCATCGACCCTATAGGCTGGGACATCTCACCCCTACCTCTACTCGGACAGTCTCGCATAAAGTGACCAGGATGCCCACATGAATAACAAGTATCTGAACCCAGGCGACATATCCCATGATGCTTCCTACCGCACTGAACACAAGGTGGCAAAGGTGGCCTCATCTGACCTGAATGCCCCTGGCGATAGGAACTGGATGCACCTGAACTGTGGCTTGGTCCAGTCTGAGAAAAACGATCATACCTCTGCCTTTGCAACTAATATGGGGCACCACTAGTAGGGTAGGGTGATTACCTATTAAAATGTGGCCTAACATTACCTCGTGGCTCTACATAGGACCCAGTAGATCTAGCCCTCTTATTCTGATCCCTTTCTCGGCTTTGGTTATCTCCAATTTGTACTTCAAGATCCTCTGCAGTCTGAGCAATATCCTGTATCTTAGAAATATTCATATCCTCTTGTGTGGCTGCTATTGTTAATCCCTTAATCAATTCATCCTTAAGGCCACGCACATATCGATGAACTCTAGCTCACATCGTACTCACAATATCGGGGGCGTACCTGGCTAATAAATTAAACTTGAGGCTGTACTGTCGAACATTCATATTGCCCTGCCTAAGGGCTAGAAATTGATCAAGTCTGGCCTCTCGAACCTCCTGTGGAAGATAGTGAGCTAGGAAGGCCTCTGAAAATTTCTCCCATTCAGCTGGGGGTGCATTTGATCCCCTAAACCGATCCCAAGCCTCGAACCATAAAATGGCCACATCTCATAACCTGAAAGATGCAAACTACACTGCCTCTACTACTGTTGCATGCATGACCCTAAGTACTCGATAAGTCTGATCAATAAACTCCTGAGGATCCTCACGTGGGTCAGAGCCTGTAAATATAGGAGGACTTAGGCTGATAAACCCTCCATCCCTAGAACTTTCTGAGCCACCTGACCTAGCACTCGCTGATGCCCCAATTTGTTGTTGTTGTGTGGCTACCATCTGGGTCAATAATCGAACAACACTCCTGATGTCCTGGTCCTCTGCTTCAGGTGGAGGAGCTACAGGTGCTGGTTCATCTCTAGCTATCTCAGATGCCACTGAAGCAGGTGGGGTCAGGGGTACTGGATCCTCTCTAGTCTCATCAGGTACTTGATGAACTGGGATCTCTGGTGTCGGTGATTCACTTTGAGCCTTAAATCTATCCAATCGGATAGGCGGGGAATAACTAGTACCTTCCCCCGTATCCATGCCAACCCGTCGGCTACTCATTTGTCTGGTCACAGGCATTTCTGTAAACAAGGAATAGAAAAACATGAATTAGACTTTAAACATCTTATGACCTCGCTCTATTGCACGATCTAGCAAATTAAAGAAGGATAACAATTCCTAAATGTACCGTAGCCTCATCATTATAGGTATGGTGCACAACACACCAATAAGCAAGACTCTACTAGACACGGCTTGTAGACTCCCTGGGATTCGACGTGCTCTGATATCAAGTTTGTCACGCCCCAAACCATGGGAGGCATGACCGACACCCAGAGCCCCAAAAGGCCGAGGGTGCCAAAATAGAGTGTATCTCTATTGAACCTGCTGGGGGTTTGAGACCAACAAGGTCTCTAAGAATAACAATTTGAAACACTGAAATCTCAATAGTAGGTAAACAACTCAAGTCCAACAAGGTTATTATCATAGTAGATAGCTAATAACAAGGCCGACAAGGCCATACCTAACACTGATGTACATATACACGTCTACAAGCCTCTAGGAGTAAGTAAAATATCTTATATCCAGGACAGGGCCCTGTACTACCCATAAGCTATACATATACATAACCTGGTCAAAATATAAGCTAGACCTCTGACTCGTCAGCTCCAGGAAGAATGGAGCTTACCAAAATGGCTGAACTCTGCAACTCCTACTGAAAAGGTCTATCTGGGTTTCTGTCTGGACCTGTAGGCATGAATGCAGCGCCCCCAGGCAATAGGGACGTCAGTACGACAATAATGTACTGGCATGTAAGGTAGAAACATAAAAGCAAGTCGCAAGTAGTAAATGTGAACAAGATATAATATGAAACTTGTAAACTGTAATTGGTAAGACTCGTTAAGCTCTTTCTCCTTTATTCTTTTTAGAATACAACACATGCATTAACTCACACCGCAACTAACTCTTTATAACCCATGCTGAACCACAATAGCACCTCGGTGCACCCTATATATAATAGCCTCAATATGGCAGTAGCGCCTCGGCGCACACTATGTATATAATGGCCTCAATATGGCAGTAGCACCTCGGTGCACACTATGTATATAATGGCCTCAATATGGCAGTAGCACCTCAGTGCACACTATGTATATAATAGCCTCAATATAGAAATAGCACCTCGGTGCACACTAACACGCAAACCACGCATAATAAGTGTATTACTAGATTGACCTTCAAAGCTATTCTTGTTATTTATGAAGGTTCATTTAGATAACTTCTTTAGCCTTGGATTACTAGGTGTTGGACTCAACATACCAAAAACATATAAATGGGGATTTGACTTGCTAACTTTCCTTGTATACTTTCTAAAGCTTGATTAGGGATCACAATACAAAGAAGAAACTTGACAAAAGGATAACTTACATTTCGTGCAAAAAGAATCAGATTTTTATAAGAAGGCGACTTGAATCACCATAATGTATAACTTATTTCCTTAAGATTTTTTGAGTTGCCAAATCAGCTCTCTTACAACAGAACACTCAAATTCCTTCTTTCGGAGATTTAGAGTTCTATTTCTATATTCATGCCGATAAGGAATAAAGAAGCCTTAACATACCTCGTTCCTTTCGAAGATTGTGCTTACCAGAACTTGTACTTTCTTTTATTAAGTTAATCTACAACACAAGGGTATAATGAAGCTAATATTATCTCTTAAACCTGATGCAACCTTTCCAAAATAGTAGCTAAACATTTCCCGAGAAGATTTACGTATTTTGCATTAATTAAAGGTGTATCGTCACACCTTTCTCCCCTGTCCAATACACATCACACACACACCCCAACCTACTACCTCCAATAAAACAAAACACATCAAACATCCCCTACACAACTCATCATGCCGAAATACAATAGCAACACATTGAACCCACGGCTTCCGATCGCCGTCCCGTGAGTTCTTAACAACAATTCAACAACAATTGTCCATCCGAACTTCAATCCAAAAATATGATTATGGGCAGAGTACTTACCACACTTGAAGGGGTGTTTTTATCCTATTTTTATTGATGCCTTGAAAAGCTTAAGTACCCCTACACATACACCAACAAGAGAAGAAGAAATCTCTTAATTGTTACACAATTTCTATGTGTTAAATCTTAAGAAAGGGGCTGCCATAGTTCATGTCTTTCTTACCATAGGATATCCTAGCTATATGTAGTAGATTAATACCAAGATAACAAGTTGTTTAACTCACCTTAAGCTTGAATGAATTTTGATCTTCTTAGAACCCTAAAGGGAGAGAAGGGCTGCCAAAAGGAAAGGAGATAAGAGAGAATATTTCCAGCTTTTTGTGATCAATATTGATCAACAAAATGTCCGTATAAAGGGACCTTTTTTGCCAACTTTTTTGAGTATATTTGGGCCAAAATGGGTCAAGAAACTTGGGCCAAAATTACCCTTTGCTTGGGCCTCAAAAGGGTTAAGTTTTGTGGCTGATTTTGGGCTTCTCTTGGGTCAAAATGTGGTCAATATTGGTGGCTACCTTTTGTAGTTGTTTGGGCCAGATTTGGTTGTGATTTGATGGGCCAACTTTAAGCTTAATTTGGGCTACCATTAGGTCTAATAATCCATGGTGTTGCTGCCCATAATCGGCCCTCGGAACATAGTTCGTTAGCGTAGGTAGGTGATGCACCTACTTGTCACCTAAGAGCTTAGATAAGTCGAGCAAGTACCTCACTTGTTTTATATCATTTTCAAAACTCTCATCCTTATAATTTAACTTAACACTTAAATACATTTGACCATTTCAAATTCTAGGCCAAAGTACCCCTTCACAATCTCGAGCTCAAATACCTTCGTCGATATTTACTTAGTCACATAGGTTTTGAAAGGTACGGGGTGTTACACCAAAATACAGTTAGCATGGGCAGTTTGGTTTGTTTAGGGGTTTCCAAACGACCAACGGCTAAGGATATTCATGCTCTAGAATCTAAGTTCTTGCAATTTGGCATCTCAGAACAGGGTGGGTTATTGGCCAGTATTGAGGTCAAATCCACATTCATAGAAGAAATAAAGGCCAAGAAGTTCCAAAATGCACAGTTGAACAAGCTTTGGAGCAAGGTAGTATTCAGAGAGTCTGGGGTGACCACGTTAGGCATTGATGGGGTGATCAGCTTCAGGGAGAGGACTTGTGTTCCTCTCCCTGATGACATAATTCAAAAAGTGTTGGCAGAGGCTCATGGTTCGCTGTATTCAATTCATTCGGGCGTAACCAAAATGTACCGCGACTTGAGGCAACTTTATTGGTGGAATGGGATGAAAATGGACATAGCTGATTATGTGTCTAAGTGTCAAAATTGTCAGCAGGTCAAGTATGAGCACCAAAGGCCTGCAGGATTGCTTCAGAGAATGCCTATTCCCGAGTGGAAGTGGGAAATGACTGCCACATATTTCATGGTGGGTCTTCATAAGACCTTGGGAAAGTACGACTCTATTTGGGTCATTGTAGACAAGATGACCAAGTCATCTCATTTCATTCTGGTCAAGGTGGACTATCATTCACAATAATTAGCTACGGTCTATGTTAAGGAGATTGTGAGACTGCACGGAGTGCCACTTTCAATCATTTAAGATATAGGAACTCAGTTTACCTCCAAGTTCTGGGGTAAGTTGCACGAAGATTTAGGCACTCAACTCACTTTCAGCATGGCATTTCATCCTCAGATAGACGGTCAGTCAGAGAGGACAATCCATGTATTAGAAGATATGTTAAGAGCATGAGTGATCGACTTTGGGGTCATTGGGACTAGTTTCTACTATTGTGTGAGTTCTCATAAAACAACAATTACCACTCCAGTATCGACATGGCAACATTTGAGGCACTATACGGAGGGGGATATAGATCACCTATAGGGTGGTTTGAGTCAGGTGATGTGAAACCTTTGGGCGTGGACTTGGTAAGGGAAGCTCAAGAAAAAGTGAGAGGGATTCAGACCAAGTTGCTAGCAGCCCAAGGAAGTCAGATAGAGTATGCATATTGCAAGGTAACAAACATGGATTGTCAGGTTGGTGAATAGGTGTTATTGAAAGTATCACCAATGAACGAGGTAATGCGGTATGGCAAGAAGGGTAAGGTTATCCCCTGGTACATCGGTCCATTTGAGGTTCTCAAAATTGTAGGGACAGTGGCTTACAGATTACCACTGCCACCCAGTTTATCCGGAGTCCATCTAGTCATCCATGTATCCATGTTAAAGCGATACCATGGGGATGGGGAATACATAATTAAGTGGGATATGATTTTTCTAGACAATAATCTTTGGTATGAAGAGGAACCAATTGTGATTCATGATTGAGATGTCCGGAAATTGAGGACAAAAGAGATCAAATCGGTGAAAGTTCAATGGAAGCATCATCCGGTTGAGGAAGCCACAGAGGAAATCGAGAAGGACATGTGAGAAAAGTACCCTCACTTGTTTGAGGATTCAAATACTATACTTTTCCTCTTTTATTTCATCTTTTTGGGTTTGATCATTTGGGGATGAACGATGGGTAAATTGGTATCTGTTGTAATGACCTTGTCTGTCGTTATGGGTAAACCTTTCGTGCCAAGTTTTGGGTTTGGGATTTGGAAATTTTGGGCTAGGCTAGTCTCAGATAGTTTTTGAGTGAGGTATAGTCTAGGACAATCCGGGTGAGAATTGGATAATGTATCTTGTATTGAGCTAGTTTTTACATTAGCTAAGATGTTAAGGAGTCCGGGGGACTTTTTGGAAATGAATTCAGGTAAGTAGAAATCCCGGTATAAAGGTTGACCTGAAAGGGTTATTCCAGAATATCAGGATTTAAGGTGTGTTGTAAAATGGGCACTTTTGTGGGATTTTCCAAGGTTTTATCCCATGTAAACCACTATAACGGTTGACATAGTGCTACCGTAGCCTCTGCTATAAGGGAGAAATTTCTGCTATAGCGAAAGTCAATGATGGTCAGTACCGCCATACCGGTCGGTTTTACTTCGGTAGTGCTGCTATAGTGGTGTATGGACTGCTAGAGCGAAATAAGTCATGTTTTAATGCAGAAACTTCCCCAAAACATTTAGTTTTTTCCTCAAGAGTGTTTTGGAGAAGGGCAAGGGCGATTTGGGCGATTTTAACTCTATTTTTCACAAGTTTTCATCCCAAAAGTAAGGATTTTTCTTCCCTAACTGAGTATTATGTTTCCTACGCAGTAGAATAGTTAACTGTGGGATTGGGGAAAGGCTTGGGTTAACCTAAGAATGTAGAATCCGGGTAAAAAGGGGGATTCTAGAGTGTTAAGTTCTTGGGTCCTAAATATTATTATTGGGTTATGATCTATTTTCCATAATTCGCTAAATGTAATCGTAAAAATGGTAATTTAGGTCAAATTAGTGGTGGGAAAACCTGGGGATGGGTGGAATGACTATAGTTTTGGCCTGGGGATTGGGATTCTGTATAATTCGGGGATTTTAGGCTATTGGACTGATGTTAGCATATTTTATAATATTTTTTACACCAAGAGCAAGCACAAGCTTTCAGAAACGAGAAGGCTCCGGTCTAGTAAAGTTTCCAAAAGCAATTCGAGGTAGTTTATGGTTAATGTTCGCCAAATTCAATGTACATACATGTAACAATAACTTAGTATTATACGTGTTTTCGTGTTCAGAAAAGGAAGACTAAATATGGATGTTTTGGGGGTTTCAATTAGGTGAACTGAACTTGATTATTGCTTGTTAGTTTACAAGGTGTTCTGTTTATTTTGGTTGACTATTGGTTTTGTGTGATCTTAACGGCTGGCTCAGGTACCACGCCTAGTATGGGATCATAATAGTTGGCTCAGGTACCACGCCTAGTATGGGATCATAATAGTTGGATCGGGTACCACGCATGGTATAAACTATATATATATATATATATATATATATATATATATATATATCAGTTGGCTTGGGTACCATGCCTGGTACGAGTTTAATTTTGCATTGTTGATTGTATTTTCGATGGTTCCATGAGTGGATCGGGTTGATTACTGAATTTGTGATTTTATCATATTGGTCCTTGAGATGCCGGGTTGTTACACTTAAATGTTAGATTGGTCCTGGGGTGGACCGGCATTGCATGTTAACACTAGGTATTGATCTAGAGATCTGTAGTTTGTCTGGAAATGATATAAGGGTAATGTCTTATTTGTTGTTCATGGTTAAATGATTGTTGAACCTTTCTTTATGTGGTTGATAAGTTAGAAGGTAGGGTGAGAGCCTGGAATCATATTGTGTGTTGTTACTACATGTTTGCACTACTTTACTCGATTTTTGTTTATTGTATTTATATTATTTGTTGGAGCTGGCCAAATATCCTACCAGTAAATGGTGGTTGGGTAATGATTCTGCAATTTTTTCTTTCTATGAGTACAAGACATCTTCTTACGGCTCCTACACGACCTCAACTCTAGTTTGGGTGATTAAAGATTCCAAGGGTGAGTTGCTTCTTCCGGGCAACCATAGTTTCTCTCGTACATTCTCTAGTCCATTGTTCGGACTTAGACTCCTTTTTTTTTGGTGTTGCATCCTCGTATTCTAGACTTTTGGTAGATGTTTTGGTATGGCGACTTTCAGATTCTAGGTGGTAGTTTTCCGTAGAATCTTGTTTAGTATTGTTTGTAATATATATGTTAGGTTATTTTAATGCAGACTGGTTTTGATCTGTTAGAATTGCTAAGTGTTGGGTCAATATTAGTTCTCTCACCCGAGGACTTTAGGTGGGTGCCACTCACGGCGAGTTGAGTCGTGACAATCGTGCAAAGTATTTTCTGTATATTTTACTACTATTTTGGCTTTGGGCCTACTATTACCAGTTTTCTAAACTTTGCATGGCCTCGAGGGCCTATTTTTGATATAAATGATTATAAAAGGAATTTGGATATGATTTTATGGATATTCTTGGAGTAAAGAAGATATTATGATGATTTTATCACCAGTTTTCACACTGATACTAGACTCCGCTGTGTCGTAGTGCAAGCCATGTTTTTACTATGTATTTAGACCCGGATACGCTCTCGGCACCCTTCATAAGGGTTGTTGATACATAATTACTGATTTAGACCAGGATACACTCCGGGCACCCTTTGACGGGGTTTTGAGATAACTACTACTGATATAGACCTGTATCAAATTCGAGCACCTACTATAATGTTCCGATTATTAATTTAGACCCGAATATACTCCAGGAAGATATACATTGAGATTTTATATTCATTATTGTATGTGGTCGAGGACCTCTATTTGCCCTGCCGATCCAGGACATAGGGCTATGTGCTGAGTATGCTGGAGGAGGAGTATACGGTGTAGTTGAGGTATAGTAGGTATGTCCCACCTTGGGTCCTCCTACTGGGCCTACAAGTGCCAGGGAGGTGCATATAAGGTTTCGATCACACCAGTTCTGTCATATCACATCATGCATATTTTATTCGGATTCCACCCTTGTTTACTGTGTGCTCACTTTATGCTCCAGTAGTATGGAATGTCGGAAGGTTTGGTTTCACTTAATTATGTTCCTCGGGTGTATGGGTGCCGATTGGGATGGTAGGTTGATTATTTTACTTTTATATCTTATTATAGAGCTTTTTATGGCCTTCGATTATTGGTGTATTAGTGGATTCTAGCCTGTTGAAGTTTTGATTTGTTGGATTCTTGATTAGTGATGGATTAGTGGGTCCTATATTGTTGAGGCACTGACTATGTGGCATTTTGAGTAGTTGTGGGTAGTAGATTCTATCCGTTACTGTGGTACGGATTAGTGGCTTTCGGTTATTTATGGCGTAGCTTATTCCATCCTAGGGTTGTACTTGTGAGGTTGATTTATGTCTGTTCTTATCTTGAAGTTAGATTTTTAGCATGATTTCATTAAGTATATTGCTTCTACCATGAGTATTTTAATTTCTTCCTGTATTTCTCTTCTTACTTGAAGTTACATGTATACCGCCATATTTCTAAACACTCTCTCTTTATATATACATATATATATATATATATATATATATTGTTATTGCAAGGACTCCAGGTGCATTTTCTTTCTTTCACCTGTGTTCTGTGTTATATATATCTTCTGTGGCTAGCATAGCATGTTTGTAATTCTTGTTTACCTCTATTCGTGCTAGTTTCCATGTGATTTGTGTATTGCTTCTGTGACTGCTTCTTTGTTATTTGCTACTGCTTTGATATCTTATATGCACTCAATTGACCGATGATGCCTACTTGGTACTTGTTGCATAGAAATTGGTGTTCATACTATACTTTTTCATCTTTTTGGTGCAGATATTAGTGTGACATTTCATCGTTAATCGCGTGGAAACTCATGCAGCTTTGGATATTCGAGACTAGAGTGAGCGCATGATGACCGAGGCTTGACCAAATCTCATCTTTTGGAACTGTTACTCTTTATTTATTCAGAGACAATTGTATATTCTATTTTGTTAGTTCTAGCAATTTTATTCTATTAGAAGCTCATGTACTATCGATTCCAGGTATTTATGTTTGGTGTTGTTTCCTTAATATTATATATTCAGGTTGTTTGCTTCCGCATTGTCCTTATATTATATCTGCTTCCTCTTATTTTCTTCTTATTGTGCGTATTGGTTAGGTATATCTGCTTCCGCTTATTGTGCGTATTGATTAGGTGGTAGCCGGTTACTAATCATTCCTGGCTATGGGGATTGGTTCGCCTACTGGTAGTTGTAGGTGCCATCATGACCTGAGAAATCGGATCGTGACAGTTCCTCTTTGTTTTAAACATTCAAAAACCATTTTTTGGCCATTGTTGAAGAGCTTCCTCAGCCAATTTCAATGTGGGATCATAAGGGAAGCATTTGGGGTGATAAATTCTTGTCTGTGATTTTTCTCTTGCCTTTATATCATAAATTTTTGTCCCCTGACCCGTTAGTTTCTCCGTTTCAATTTTTGTTTTCAAAATTCACATGTAGGCCCCACGAGTGATTTTTCACCTGATTTTTGGTCCGAACTGTAAAAATACAACGTAGGTATTGTTGTTCATATTTTAATGTGTAGATTACTATTATGATAGCATGGAAGTAGTCGGAGGCTTCTCGAAAGAAAAAGCTCTAGATTAGTGGGTGTGAGCGCGCGTGTTTGGCTTCCAGGTAGGTTACGACTTACCTACTTCTAGACTAGCTCATTAAGGTATTTGTATGGTATTGTGCTAATTGTTGGTGGTATTGTGTGGGTTGAATACCCGTATTTAGGCAATGATAATACTCATGCCAATTTAGGTGATTTAGTGTAGAATTTAGACTCGAGATCCTAAGCTTAAGTATCGAGTAACTGCTTGCTATAGGTGGGGACTTGGGAATTCGGACCTAGTATAGCACTTCTCACTTTATATCTCTTGTAATTTGGTGTTTTTCTTACCGTTGAATCATGGATTTTTTTTTCTTGAGCTGGTCAGTTTTTGTCATGGTTATCAGTTTATCTCCACTTTGTTATCCGAGTTATTATTTGATTAACTCTGGTCATGCTGGTAGGTTAGTTTCGTCTCAGTTCAAGTCCAGAATCACATAATTTTTTATCATATCCAGTTCGAGTCCAGTATTCATCTTCTCTTATATTTTATCTTATTTGAGTCCGACATTCATATTTACTTGTCATATTTTATCCAGTTTGAGTCTGTCATTCATATTTACTTGACATATTATATCCGGTTTAGGTCTGACATTCATGTTTAGTTGTCATATCACAACTGGTTTGAGTCTGGGTCTTGCATGTCATTAAGGAAAAACCCCGATCCCAGTTTGGTCGCCTGTTATTCTGATTTACATCAAGGAGTGCAGTTTGAGTCCAGCGTATATCACTCTCCTGGGAACCTATGTCATTATTTGGGTTTATTTCATGGTTAGGATTGGTCGGTATCAGGTAATGGGATTGTTTGCACGCGACGGGCTTATGGGGGTCTGCTCAGGCTATTGCTTGGTAATGTGTGCACCTTCCGTACTTATGGGGGTTCGGTTAGGTTAAAGCTATGTAGCTTTACTTTGCTTTACTTTACTCGTTGTATGCTTTGTGAGTGAATTACTTTTATTTCCTCCATTTTACCTAGATATGACTTGTTATTCATTATCTAGCCCTTCTTCTCTTACCTGTTTATTATATTTGAACTTTCTTATACTTTTATCTTATTTGAGCTCAGCCGGCCTATGATGACTACTGGGTACCACGTGTTTTAGTACTCATGCTACAGTTCTGTATTTTTCTCCTGATGCAGATCCTCGCATGAGTTATCTCCGTTGATGATGTCCTTGTGTCAAGATGTGAATTTGAAGATTTCGGGTGAGCTTCTGGCATCCGAAGCTGATTTATCTTCTTTTATTTTGGGATTGGTCCCTTTATACAATCGGAGACCGCCTTGTATATTTTGTATCTATCTAGTACTCTGTGTATGTAGTAGCTCTTATACTGGCTGATACCAGATCTTGGAGGGATTCTTATGTATATTTTGTTCCCCTCCCTCTCTTTTTGTGCTTTGCTTTCGCTGGTTATCGTTATTTGAGCATTAGTTTCCTGCATTTATTTCTTCCTCTTGTTAGTCCGTTATATGTCATTTCTAGCTAAGGGTTCGGCTTACCTACTAGTGGGTTATTGTAGGTGTCATCATGACATGAGAAGACGGGTCGTGGCAATAACTTATAGGTGTCCCACTTTAAGGGAAAAACTGAAAATATCTTTACTTTGAGTCTATGCTCAATATTACTTTTTCAAACTGAACTTTGTTTTTTTTTTTAAATTGACTTCTCTTTCTTTCTGAAATCATGCACTTTGAATCTAAACTTACTTAACCTGCCCCTATCCAATAACTCTGATATCTCCTGAGTTATTCTTTTATTAGGTAATTGTAGAATCATGTCTTTAAATCTCTTATTCCCCTGTATTCTGTTAGGTCTGAAGGTGATATATAAGAACCCTCAGGCCAAAGTTAAATACAAATACAAGAGTTTATTACAGAAATTAAGGATGGAAAACCAAATATGAGACGTTAGCATTCAAGCTTAAACCTGGTCATGTATTGTGCTTTTATCATGCATTCCATAAACTTGTAGACAAATTAGAATAATTTTAAGATATTAGTGGTATCACACAGTGTCATAGACTACAATTTGCCCCCAGATAAAAAAGTTAATAGGTTAATCTCCTTGCCCGCTAAATAAATTACTAGAACACAAACATGTTACATTTATAAAGCAAAAAATCATGAAATATCCACAATGTAAACCTCAACCACTCAAGACAAAAATTACATCCCACATCATATTTTATATTAAAAATAGAAAGCTCCAAAGTGTAAAATTGGATAACCATTTTGCCCCTTTACTAAATAAAAAAATTACTCCCTCCGTCCCATTCATATGACCTACTTTGACTTGACACAAACTTTAATAAAGAAAGAAAAACTTTTGAAATTTGTGGTCTAAAATAAGTCTTAGATTTTTGTGTGGCTATAAATTATTTTATTAACGGTAAAATGAGCATTTTAAAGTTAAATTGTTACTAAATATAAAAATGTGTCATTGTTTTTGGGATTGACTAAAAAGGAAAGTGAGTCATATAAAGTGGGACAAAGAGAGTATAAAAAATCTAATTAATTAAATATTAAAATCATATCATATTATATTTATACTAAATACTAAAAAGGGAAGATGTTAATTTGAAAAATGAAATACAAAAATATCTATATGATATTACTTAAAAAATAAATTTTATAAGGTATTATTAATAAAAGAAGATGTAACAATATTAATAATATTTTATATTTAATTAATAAAATGTAAGTTGTGAACATTAATAAACTTCAAGTAATTTGGATTTTCTCCTTTTCTTTTGGCATTTTTCTCTCCATTTCACTATATATTTATATTATATATATGTATATAATAACACTATAATCTACTTTAAAATACTTTTCATTCTTCTTAATTATTGTATTAAATTTTTTTAAAACTCCATAACTCACACCTCTTCATTTTCATAACTTCTATTCTAATAAGTAATGATATTCATTAATTTTATGCTTTTAACTCACACATTTTCATCTTAATAACTCTTGCTTCTAATAATCTCCATTACTCTTATGGTTTTTGAATTCATAACCCCAAATAATATGTTATAATATTATAAAATTCCTTAAAATATTTGTTCACTGAAATATTAAAAACAAATCATTTGTATTCCATTATTACTGTAGGTCTGATTTCTAAATTATTCTTTTTGAATTCAATGTAAATGGATGTGGACACTTATTATGATATTCGTGGTGGAAGAATGTGTTATTGAATTCGATACGTAATAAATATAACATTCATTTTTTAAAAAGAAACAGAAGCTTTACATTGATAAACTATATAATGGCTTGTAGGGAGTACAAATATTTCTAGAAATGAAGCTATTGGAGTTTCATGAAGTATTTCCTTTGTTTTCTTTTTTTAATGTTTCAATCTTTCATTCTATGTTTTGTGTTATTTCAACTTTATCATCTATATTTACTTCTTTAAAAGAACTTAGCGGATGTAAAATAGAAAAATGTATGTAATGCTTTTAAATTTATTGTTATATAAATTTATTGTTATATCTTATTTTTTGACATGTAGTCTTTTCTAATACATTTGAATACTTTTTCAAAAAAGTTTCGTATGTCTTATATTACATATCTATTATCGCTTTAGTTTTGGTATTATGAAATTCATAATCTTTCATTTATTTATTATTTTTATCATTTATTTATTTTAAATATTCATCGTCATATCTCATATTTAATTGAGTACCTATTCAATTGATACTCTTAATATCCATAACTCTCAGACTTTTCATATTCGTAAACTCCAAATATTTAATTTAAACCTTTAAGATATCTTTTGGTATTATATTCCTTAATTTATCTATATAAATTTATCCTTTTTTTTTTGTTTTCATGAGATCCCTATCAAAGATTATGCTTTTCATTTTATAGATAAAGTAGTGAAGCGCTTATATCATTATTGTACTATTTGATTCATGCTTTAGTTTGACTCGATGAAGAAGGCTCTTGAATTTTGATTGGTTGTGAGAGAAGGTATCGACAAGAACTAGGAAGATTATGTATTGGTTCTATATTTTATTCCCCTATATTGTTATGATTAAAATCTTAAGAATGATGTGCATGTTGTATTTTTTCCTTCTATGTTAATTTTTTGTGTTTTCTCTCTGTTATATTAGACTTCCTTAATTTAATTTTCTATGAATTTCTGATTGTCGTAAGTATGTATTTTTATTTGAGCTCAAATTAGTCATCTGTGACTTTGTTAAAAGTTTTCTAACTACTAACCAAAGTTCAAAATTTACAGTTGGTTGCTTAGAAGGAATTAATTTTAAACATTAAAATACGTCATAATTTGTTGTGTCTTGTCATACTTTTAAAGATTTATTCGTAATTGTTGTATTTTATTACTCATTACACACATATTTTAATAAATTTTTAATTATTCTAACAGATCTATAAAAATTCACATGAGACACACGTGCAACTCACGTGTCCAAAAACTAGTACAAACTAAAAGGACACATGATCCTAATGTGATTGCATCCGTACTAAGTCCTAAAATAAATATAAAGAGTTTCAAGATTCAAGAATACATATACCAATATGCAACATCTAGCAGCACCCTAGCACCACTGCACTGTCTTGCTATGAAGCTAGCACATGAACATTCGACCAATTCCAACACACATCTTCAACTACGAGCAAGAACTTGTCAGGCCTTAGTTGTTAAGTCATACTTCCCTCCATCCTTGCCTCGGGCAATATTGCTGCTACTTCTGTTATTGCCTATCACTTCTCAAAAAGTACTTGCACCTAGAGAAGGACATAATAACATATAGAAACACATAATCACTAGTACAGGTTTTTCTTTGCATTCTTTGACCCTTTCTATCATTGAAGTTAAGTGGTTGCACAATTATAACTAGTTTACAAAGGGGATGATTCGGATTATGGAATCAATGGAGAAATATAAAAAATCAAGCACACAGTTTAATGGTGGGATATTTACTTTTGCAGAACAAAGAAAAAAGAAAAGAATCCGAAAAGCCCAACATTGCAGGAAAAGTTAAAAACCCTCTGTCCTATGTGAAATTCATTGATAAATCTCATAAGGATACATTTTTAGTGTTAAGCCTTGAAATCATAAGGTATACACATCTTTTATTTAAAATGTGTGTGTGTATATATATATATATATATATATATATATATATATATATATATATATATATTATCGTGTTGTGAGGCTCATGGCTGAGTTTGACAGTGAAGGCTGGCAGTGGGGATCTCAGTTTGATTTATACATACATATACTATGAATATTGTTCTGTTATATTACAAATATTTATGCATATTTATACTTATACATTCATATACATGGATCATGGTTATGATTCTAACGACAATACCGATTTTTAGGGATTTAACTAGGGAGCTTTGATTGAAGCATTTTTGTGTGTTTCTCGTATTATACATGGGTGTATGATTACAACTCAAATTTTTTCATTTTGCAAACATACCCACTACTTTCGTACTTAAATTCATGGTTATAAATATGAAAATTGTGATTTTTACCCTAGGTGTAAAAGGTATAATCTTTGAGTGATGCTTGAGGAAACCTTCGAGATTTTTATTATGGAGGTAAGAATCTAACTTCCTAATTGATATTTTCTTACTGATTTGTTAATAATTATATCATTCAAATAACGTATGAGCATGTAAATTAGGGATTCAGATCTAAAGCTATGGAATCGTATTCTGATAATTTGAGAGTCGATTTGAACTCCACTTGCAATTATATTTCATATTTGAACTTCTTATCTTATGGTAAATGAATTTATTTTAAAAATTATTGTTTTGAACTTAGGGCTCGGGATTGATTTTTAGGTTGACGTTTTGGGCCGAAAATAGAATTATAAAAATATGGGTGTCATTAGACTCGTATACTTATGTAGAACCTGATTTTGACCAGATTGGGATCGTTCTGATGCTTTGAAGAAGGGCATAGCTATAATTTAACTTTTTTCGTTTAAATTAAGGCAAGTTAAATTTATTTTGTCTATTTTCGAAGTGTTAGTGTATTAGTGACGGCAGAATGGGGTAATGGATAATGGGAGTCCTATATAAATAAAATAATGAACATTTATGCAGCTACCAGTGTCATGTTATGTATAATTGAAAACTTTGTTTTTTAATTGTTGAATTATTTTACTATATGAGCTTGAATTTCTTGCCATAGGATTGGAGACATGCTTGTGTTGCTCACTTTTTATTATCAAGATGATTGATATCTTAAAGGTTGCATATAAATTATGTATTTTATAATTCATTTATCTTCTATCTTCATTTTGGTTATTCTAGACATTTTAATAATCGTTTGTGTCTAAGATTGAATTCGGTATAGGATTTATTGTGTATTGGCATTGCATCTCATGCACATGGATATTAAAGACATGAAAGGACAAATCTCGGTAAAGTATCATCTAGAATATCATTTGATAAAGGGTTATTTGGTACATGATATTTTTACCCATGATATATTTTCGGTAAAGGGTTATCCGGTATAAGATGGGTATATGGACCTCAAGAGTCCCCCATGGATCCCAACTATATATGCATACTATGAAAGTGAGTGTATAAAGGTTTCTGACCATGTAGAAGGAATTTGTACCATATTCATACATCATCTCACTTTTCATTTATATATATATATATATATATATATATTTGTATCACCCCAGAATTCAGACCAACATTCAAAACAAAGAACTCAAAAAGAACACAAAAATTCACCTCCAGGCAAGCCCCACGGGCTGACCCACGGGTATCACGGACACGACAACCTGTTGGGGTCCCCGTAGAAAAATCCTAGAGGCTCTGTCAGCCTGCCCTGCCAGAGAGGGGTCCCCACGGGTGTCGGCGGTCCGACGGGCCATGGGGAAGCCCGTGGTAGACCACCAGTGGCCCTCCCCAGGCCTCCTCTACTCTGACAAGCTATCACCACGGCCGTCGTGGATGTGATGGGCTGTGGGAGCCATCATGGGAATCAACCAAGGGACCATCCCTAGCTTGCCCTCCTTCGACGCCCAGGCCAACGAGCCATCGCAGGTCCGACGCTCGTCGGGTAGCCCATCCGTTGAAAAACTTCTGCAGTTCTTGCTTTTAAGTTGGGGGCATTTTGATCTTTTTCCAATTCTATGAACTCTGATCCTAAGTCATTTTTGGAGTAATTAAAGTATTTTTACTCTTTTTCCCTCATTACTCCTAAAAAAATTGACACATAGCAATTTCAACCAAGAAAAGAGGCGTTTCCTCTCAAGAACAAGCAAGAGGGTTTTCTTCAAGCTCAGCCCCAAATTCAAAGGTTCAACTGTAGAATCTTCTTCCAGGTATGTGAGATTTCATCAGTGGGTTCCTTTCTAGTTCTCTAGTTTTCAACTTGTTCTTCATACCTAGGGTTCCTAATTTTCATCAAATCAGTGCAATTCAGATTCTATTGCTTGTATGATATTGTTTACATGTTTTCTTGGGAACCTAGGATAACTATATGTACAGAACTTAGTAACACTAGCATGTGTTGATTTCAGTACTCATGATCTGTACTTGCTAATCAGATATTTCAGTCAGTTATTTTTTAGGGTTAGGATGCTATTAGTTTCAGTATTACTATTGCATTCTCAGATGCTTATCAGTTTTTGAGCTTTCCAGTACTTCAGTTGCATTTACTGCTTATACATTTAGTTGGGAGTAGGCTTAGTACCGAGCGGATGAAGGGATGAAGGCTCTGATGTTAGCTTTAGGCTGAAACATTTAGTATCAGTCCCTCAGTCCCAGAACTACGGTGCAACCGTAGGTCAGAAGGGGGTCAGCTGTCAGCTTTAGGCTGGTTACCCTTGTCCCTTGTGGGCATCAGTTTAATGGATCCATGTCAGAATAGTTTGTACCCTTGGCAAGGTAAAAACACTCTTCCATCTAGGGTTATAAGTTAGCCCCAAAGCCAGCTTAGCTTGGGGTATGTCGTTTAATAGTAGCTCCCACAGTCAGACTCAACATTGCATTGACCATGTATTCAATATTCAGTTCAGATCAACATGTTATGATATTCATGTTCAATTACTTGGTCATTGCATACAGTTAGTCTTCAGTTCATATTTCAGTATATATTTCTCTATCAGTATTCATGTTTTACAACTTTGATTTTATATCCTACATGCTCAGTACATCTGAAATACTGATGCATACTTTTGTGCTACATCATTGTATGATGTAGGTTCAGGCGCTCAATATCCAGACCACGCGGAGCTCAATTTACAGTCCTCACTAAGCAGCCTCATCAGTGAGTCCTCATAGTTCGAGGATGTCATACATGCCTTTATTTTTCAGTCTTTACTTTTTAGTTTTAGGTTATTAGAGTTAGTTATGGGCATGTCCCAGCAATTCACATCAGTTAAAGGCTTTTAGACATAGACTAGATTTAGCCATTGGGTTGTTAGTGTTGTTTTTAGACTTCATTATACTTCTATATAGATTACATATTCATACATGTTTTGGGTTTTTTCCCACTTTAGATATTAAGCTGTTTTCAGCTTCCGCCCAGTATATGTTTTTAACTAAATTTGTCTAGATATGCCAGACCACGGGTTAGCTTGGGGTCACTTGTTACACTAAGAACCGTATTACATCTAGGGGGTATCCTCGGGGCGTGACAAACTTGGTATCAGAGCATCAGGTTCAAGTGTCCTATGATGTCTAAAAGCCGCGTCGAGTAGAGTCTTTTTCATGGGTATGAAGTGAGCCACACTTATGGGGGAGAATCTATGAGATTCCATTAGGAAAAACTTCATTTCATTCTTTTCCAGCTCGTTCTATAGAGTATGAACTCTATTTAATCTATTTCTAACTCGTGCTCTACGTGTTTTAGAAAATGCCTCCCAGAAGTGCTAATGCGAGGAATCAGCCGGCACAAGCAGCTCTGGTAAACCCTCTGAATGAGAAAGTTACCCATGCTGAATTCAGGGCTGCATTTCAAGTGCTTGCCCAAGCCATGACCGCTTAGGTCAATCAACAGGCAGTGGCACCAGCTCTACCTCAGCCCAACACTACTGCAGCTAGAATCCGAGACTTCACTCGGATGACTCTCCCGAGTTTCATGGGTCCAAGTCCTTAGAGGATCCACATGAGTTTATTGATGACATTCAAAAGGTAACAAATATTATGGGTGTCACTCCAATTGAGAGTGCAGATTTAGCTACCTACCAGCTGAAGAGAGTGGCTTATTCTTCATACCAGTAATGGAAGGAATCTTGTTGTGTTAATGCAGGTCTGGTGAATTGGAACCACTTTAAGACTGTATTTTTGGATAAGTTTTTACCACTTGAGCTCAAGGAAGCCAAGGTACAAGAGTTCATCAATCTGAAGCAAAATGATATGAGTGCGCAGGAGTACGCACTCAAGTTTACTCAATTGTCTAAGTTTGCTCCGGCAATAGTAGCTGACTCCAGGGCCCGTATGAGTAAGTTCATATTCGATGTGTCTGATGATATGATCAAGGAGTGCAAGACTTCTATGCTGGTTAAGGAAATGGACTTTTATAGGTTGGTTACTTATACTCAGCAGATCGAGGAAGAGAAAATCAAAGAGAGAGGAGGAGACAGTACGCGAGCTAGGACATGTGACTTCAGCTACTCTCAACAGAGGTCATAGGGTTGAAATTGCTCTCAGTTCCATCAAAAATCTTCAGCTCCAACTCCATATTCTGCTAGTGCCCAGTACCTACGTTCAGACATGATCGACGGGATATGGCGCTAGTCTCTAAGTCCCAAGGTATTATCACTGGAGGGCGCACCCATACAACTTGTATGAAGTGTGGTAAGAACCACCAAGGTGAGTGTATGGCAGGTAGTGGAAATTTTTTTGGGTGTGGCATGCCATGCCACAGAATGAGGGATTATCCAGCAACTTCTCAGAAGGGCAATGATGCTCGCACTCAGAATCAGGCTAGTTCTACAGCAGCTCCAGCGAGTTGCCCCACTCAGAAGGGTGACTCGTATGGTACAGGTGGTGGTCAGTGCCAAAACATGTTGTATGCTCTTCAAAAGCGACGAGACCAGGAAGATTCTCCCGATGTGGTCAGGGGTACGTTATAAGTCTTTTATTTATATGTTTATGATCTGTTAGACCTAGGGGCTACACTTTCCTTTGTAACTCCTTATATAGCAGTGAATTTTGGTGTCAATCTAGAAATCCTCCCAGGACCCTTTTCAGTCTCTATTCCTGTTGCTGACCCAATTATACCTAGACGGGTATACAAAAATTGTCGTGTCAGAGTTTCTCATAAAGTCACCTCAATCGACCTTGTAGAGTTAGAAATAACTGACTTCAATATAACTCTAGGCATGGATTGGTTACATTCCTGTTATGCCTCAGTCAATTGCAGAACTAGGATAATTCGGCTTTAGTTTCTAAATAAGCCAGTCATAGAGTGGAAGGGTAGTACATCAGTGCCTTTAGGTCGATTCATTTCTTACCTTAAGGATAGAAAGATGATTTCCAAAGGTTATTTCTATCATCATGTTCGGGTTAAGGATTCAAACTCTGAGACCCCAACTCTTGAGTCAGTCCCTGTAGTGAATGAATTCCTAGAAGTGTTTCGAGAAGATCTTCCTGGAGTTCTTCCCGAAAGGGAAATTGACTTCGGAGTAGATCTCCTTCCAGATACCCAGCCTATTTCAATTCCTCCTTACATGATGGCTCCAGCTGAGCTTAAGGAGTTGAAAGAACAGTTGAAAGACCTTATAGATAAGGGCTTCATGAGACCCATCATCTCTCCATGGAGTGCTCCAGTATTGTTCATGCATAAGAAGGATGGATCTCTCAGGATGTGCATCGACTACCATCAGTTGAACAAGGTCACAATAAAAAATAAGTACCCCATTCCCAGGATTGATGACATATTCGACCAACTTCAGGGTGCTAGTTGCTTCCCTAAGATAGATCTCAGATTAGGCTATCATCAGCTCAGGGTCAGAAATTGTGACATTCCGAAGACAGCCTTCAAAACTCCGTATAGTCATTAAATATTCGTAGTCATGTCATTTTGATCAACGAATTCTCCTGTAGCTTTCATGGACTTGAGGAACAGAGTGTTCAAGCAGTACATAGACTTGTTCATCATCATCTTCATCAATGATATACTCATATATTCTCGCAGTAGGGAAGAGCATGCAGACCATTTGAGAGTGGTGTTGCGGACTCTCAAAGATCACCAGTTATTTGCCAAGTTCAGTAAGTGTGAATTCTGGTTGCATTCAGTTGCTTTCCTTGGTCATGTGGTGTCTAGTGAGGGAATCCGAGTTGATTCTTAAAAGATTAAGGAAGTAAAGAACTGACCTAGACCCACCTCTCCGACAGACATCAGGAGTTTCCTGGGTTTGGATTATTACTACAGGAGGTTTGTTGAAGGATTTTTATCCATAGATGCCCCATTGACCAAGTTGACTCAAAAGAAGGTCAAGTTTCAGTGGTAAGATGAGTGTGAGAAGAGTTTCCTAGAGTTGAAGACCAGGTTGACTACAACTCCTGTTCTAACTCTGCCGGAGGGTATTGATGATTTTGTGGTGTATTGTGATGCGTCCAGAGCAGATTGGGTTGTGTTTTGATGCAATTTGGTAAGGTCATAGCTTTTGCATCCAGATAGCTTAAGATTCATGAGAAGAATTATCCGACTCATGACCGTGAACTTTCAGCAGTTGTATTTGCCCTAAAGATTTAGAGACACTACTTGTATGGTTTTCATGTAGATGTGTTCACAGACCATAACAACCTTTAGTATGTGTTCATCTAGAAAGAGTTGAATCTTCGTCAGAGAAGGTGGCTTGAGTTCCTCAAAGATTATAATATAAATGTGCTCTACCATCTGGGTAAGGCCAATGTACTAGCTGATTCCCTGAACAGACTATCCATGGGTAGTGTGTCACATATTGAGGAAGAGAAGAAAGAATTAGCCAGAGATGTTCAAAGCTTGCTCATTTAGGAGTTTGCCTTATGTACACGACAGATAGTGGTGTGATAGTCTAGAATGGATCAAAATCTTCATTGGTAGTGGAGGTTAATAAGAAATAAGACAGTGATCCCATACTGCTCAAGTTGATAGGTGCAGTTCATCAGCAAAGAGTAGAGGTCTTCTCCCAAGTGGGAGATGGTGTGATTCATTACCAAGATCGTTTATGTGTTCCTAATGTGGATGAGTTGAGACAACAGATCCTCACAAAATCACATAGTTCCAGATATTCCATTCACCCCAGTTCTACTAAGATGTACCGTGATCTACGGGAAGTCTATTGGTGGAACGACATGAAGAGGAACATTACAGATTTTGTGGAAAAGTGTCGCAATTGTCAACAAGTTAAAGTAGAACATCATAAATGAGGAGGTGTGACTCAGGATATTAGCATTCCTACATAGAAGTGGGAAGTGATCAACCTAGATTTCATTATGGGTTTACCTCGTATTTGCAGACAACATGATTACATTTGGGTGATAGTGGATAGAGTCACTACGTCAGCTCACTTCTTGGCTGTCAAGACTATAGGGTCAGCAGAGGACTATCTAGACTCTATATAAGCGAGATAGTCAGGCTGCATGGGGTTCCCTTGTCTATCATTTTAGATAGGGGTCCTCCGTTTACATCTCATTTTTGGAGATTATTTCAGAAAGGTCTTGGTACTCGGGTGAATCTCAGCACAATATTTCATCCACAGACGGATGGTTAGGCAGAGTGTACCATTTAGAACCTAGAGGACATGTTGAGGGCTTGTATGATTGATTTCAAGGGTAGTTGGGATGATCACCTACCTCTCATTGAGTTTTCCTACAATAACAACTTCCATTCTAGTATTCAGATGGCGCCATATGAGGCATTTTATGGGCGTAGCTGCAGGTCACTAGTTGGTTTGTTCAAAGTAGGTGAAGCAGTCAGCCTTGATTAGGCTGGATTCGGTTCAAGAAGCTATGGAGAAAGTTTATCTCATTAGAGACAGACTTAAGATAACTCAGAGTCATCAGAAGTCCTATGCATATGTGAGGAGAAGGGACTTAGAGTTCGAAATAGATGATTGGGTCTTCCTGAAAGTGTCACCCATGAAGGGTGTGATGAGATTTGGTAAGAAAGAGAAGCTCAGTCCCCGATATGTAGGCCCTTACAAGATTCTGAAGAGGATTGCTAATGTGGCCTATGAGTTAGAGTTGGAAGCTGAACTAGCAGCGGTTCATCCAGTCTTTCACATTTCATTGTTGAAGAAGTGTGTTGGTGATCCAACATCGATCATTCCCTTAGAGAGTGTGGATGTGAAGGATAGCCTGACCTATGAGGAAGCCCCAGTTAAGATTCTTGACCACCAAGTTTGTAGGTTGAGAAATAAGGAAGTCACTTCGGTGAAAGTTTTATGGAGGAACCAGTTAGTCGAGGGAGCTACTTGGGAAGCGGAAGCAACCATGATTGCCAAGTATTCTCACCTCTTTCCTTCCAACTCAGTCTCAGCTTGAGGTAATAGTTCCTCTCCAGTCACTCTGTTTTATCATATGCATGTCAGTCTCAGTATCATCTTTTCCTAGCTATTCTAGTATTTTCAGCATGCTTTCATATACTTAAAACTACACTCAGTTAGATATTCGCCTGTCTGGGTCCCCGTGGGAAGGGCCCAGAGGCTCTATCAACCAGCCCCTTCTAGATAAGGTTCCCCACGGGCATCGACAATCTACCAGGTGGTGGGGCAACCCGTGGTATACCACCAGTGGCCCTCCCCAGGCGTTTTCTATCAAGAACAAGCAAGAGGGATTTCTTCAAGCTCAACCCCAAATCCAAAGGTTCAACCGTAGAATCTTCTTCCAGGTATGTGGTATTTCATCAGTGGGTTCCTTTCACCCACTGAATCCCTAGATTAAATTTAGTTCTCCAAATTTCAACTAGTTATTCAGACCTATGGTTCCTAATTTTTATCAAATCAGTGCAATTCAGATTCTATTGTTTGTATGATATTGTTTACATATTTTCTTGGGAAGCTAGGATAAGTATATATACATAACTCAGTAACCCTAGCATTTGTTGATTTCAATCAGTGGGTTCCTTTCACCCACTGAATCCCTAGATTAAATTTAGTTCTCCAAATTTCAACTAGTTATTCAGACCTATGGTTCCTAATTTTTATCAAATCAGTGCAATTCAGATTCTATTGTTTGTATGATATTGTTTACATATTTTCTTGGGAAGCTAGGATAAGTATATATACATAACTCAGTAACCCTAGCATTTGTTGATTTCAATCAGTGGGTTCCTTTCACCCACTGAATCCCTAGATTAAATTTAGTTCTCCAAATTTCAACTAGTTATTCAGACCTATGGTTCCTAATTTTTATCAAATCAGTGCAATTCAGATTCTATTATTTGTATGATATTGTTTACATATTTTCTTGGGAAGCTAGGATAAGTATATATACATAACTCAATAACCCTAGCATTTGTTGATTTCAGTACACATGATCTGTACTTGCTAATCAAATAATTCAGTCAGTTATGATTCAGGGTTAGGATGCCATTAGTTTCAGTAGTACTATTGCATTCTCAGATGATTATCAGTTTTTGAGCTATCCAGCAGTTCAGTTGCATTTATTGCTTATACATTCAGTTGGGAGTAGGCTTAGTATTGAGCGGACGAAGAGATGAAGATTCTATTGTTAGCTTTAGGTTGAGACATTTAGTAGAAGTCCCTGAGTCCCAGAACTACGGTGCCATCGTAGGCCAGTAGGGGGTCAGCTGTCACCTTTAGGTTGGTTACCCTTGTCACTTGTGGGCATCAGTTAGTGGATCCATGTTAGAATAGTTTGTACACTTGGCAAGGTATGAACACCCTTCCATATAAGGTTATAGGTTGTCCCTATAGCCAGCTCAGCTTGGGGTATGTTGGTTAATTGTATCTCCCACAGTCAGACTCAGCATTGCATTGACCATGTATTCAGTATTCAGTACAGATCATCATGTTATGATATTCATGTTCAGTTACTTGGTCATTGCATAAAGTTAGTCTTCAGTTCATATTTCAGTATATACTTCTCTATCAGTATTCATGTTTTACAGCTTTGATTTTATTTCCTATATTCTCACTACATCTGAAGTACTGACACATACTTTTGTGGTACATCATTATATGACGTAGGTTCAGGCGTTCAGCATCCAGACTGTACTTAGCTCGATTTCAAGTCCTCACTCAGCAGCCTCATCAGTGAGTCCTCATAGTTCGAGGACGACAAACATTCCTTTATCTTTTAGTCTTTACTTTACAATTTCAGGTTATTAGAGTTAGCTGGGGGAATGTCCCAGCAACTCACATCAGTTAGAGGCTTTCAGACATAGACTAGATTCATCCATTGGGTTGTTAGTGTTTTTTTCAGACTTCATTATACTCCTATATAGATTACATATTCAGACATGTTTTGGATTTTTCCCCACTTCAGATATTAAACTATTTTCAGCTTCCGCCCATTATATGTTTTTAACTAAAATTGTCTAGATATGCTAGACCATGGGTTAGCTTGGGGTCACTTGTGACACTAAGCACTTTATTACGTCTAGGGGTAGCATCGGTATGATATATATATATATATATATACACACACAGACACAACACACGATTGTTGATAAAAAATTTTTGTAGGAAAGATAAACATTCATATTATCACAAAGTCAGTTGTTGATATTAGCTACTAGTATGGATATGTATTTTATTAAAAATGAGTGATGTATGTTATTTGGTATAAGACATGGAAGTATAGGACTATCCCTCGCCATCGTTTCGAATTTGATTCAGTCGAAGATGTTGTTAAGTATACGTGAATTTTCATAATCAATATTTCATTTTTTTACACCTTTGTTACACAGGTTCTGAGATGAGTACAAGTGGGAGATGATCATCGTAGCACTTGACTATTTCTACATTCTGAGGTAGCTTCTTGGTTGATCTATAGTTAGTAGATCTATTCTATTTTTTCTTTCATTTATGTTGTTTCATTTCAGGTTATTGTAGATATTATGTTTTTACTTTAATATTTTTAGAGGTTTTTACTTGCAATATCAGATGTTGGGGGATTTTATAATATTTTCTACTTTTCGTTATGAATTTATGAAAAATATTGTTTCAAAACTTGTTCTGTATTTATGTTTTACTTTCGCATATATTATTCTTCATCATGTGTTTAACCGAATCTTATATACTATAAAATAACTATATTTGGAATTACATAATTATATATATTTTGAATGTCACACACTAAATTTTATACCCTATTTGACTTTATTTAACTACTAAGATGTCTAAAATGGTAGGACTATTGATACAATAAAAACAAATGAGAAAGATTTAGTTTTTTTTCTTAATTTTATAAAATATTAGATATCTTTCGATGCCAAAAATATTAGAGTAAGTTTAACTCTTAATACACCTTAGATGTTGTATAAAAATTTGGTCATTTATATTTGCCTGCTCGTAATATAATTATTATAAAAATAAGATTATTTAATCTTGAACTTCAAGATTGAGTAATCAAATTTCAACAATATCTATTTAAGAAAATAATTAATAAATACCTTAAAGACCAGATTGTGCAATTAGTTTATTCCCAAATTTTTTCATATTATGTGAACAACCTTTCAATTATTTATTTTCTAGTCATATTAGAGATCTATATATAGAAGTCAAACATTCTTATCATATATTCATCGAGAGGTACTCACTCATATATTCTACTCTTTTGCTTATTTTTATACTTGAATATGACTAAAAAAGGGGTTAAAAGCACTATAAATCTCTTCTTGGAAATGAAAAAAGTCATTGTAGATAAAATATTAGACTCACTATGTAAGAAAGCAAAAAAGCTGTCTATTCTATGTGACATAGAAATTGGTCTAATTAGTTTTACTCCCGGAGAAAATAATGCTTCTGTCACGACCCGATTTCTCGGTCATGATGGCACCTACAACCTCCCAGTAGGAGAACCAATCTCCATTGTCCAGAACAGTTGGAAATGGGCTACCTTCTAACAGTTTAAGCGAAAGATTCAGTAAATAAGCGGAAGCAAGGGCATAAGGAGAAGAAAATAAATAACATGAGTAATACATATAATATGCGGAAACTAAGCCAAACCCGAAACCTGGTATCAAAGCGTATAAGAGCCGAACAACATCAGGAGTACAAAGGTCCAAAAGTCTACAAAATGTCTCCAAAACTATAAGAGTACAAAATACACCAAGGATAACTGAAGTCAAGCTCTGAACGCCAAGAGCTCACCCTCAGCATGGATGATAAAAAAACTGCAACCCTCACGAGTCTCCGATGCGCTAACAGTGATGGCTCACGCTAGGATCTGCACAAGACGATGCAGAGGGTAGGGTGAGAACCAAATGTGAAGCACAAGGTACCCAGTAGATATCATAGGCCGACTCGGCACATATAAAGTAAAATGGCAATAGACGGCAGAATAGAAATAAACAGCCACAAAAATCAATGATAAAGTACACAGGAACTAGTCCAGAGGGAAGAAATCAGAAAGAAACAAGAAAGGCTAGCAAGTAAAATATATACATGGCAAACACAGGTGAAATAAGAACAACGCACCTGGGAGCCTCGCAAAAAATAGTATATATGGGAAGTTCTAAGAAAGGGCGGTATACCCGTAACCTCAAGTATAGAGAGGGGAGGGAAGAATAAAGTAGACATGCTTGGTAAACATAATAGATAACAAGAAAAATAATATCACACTCAATCCAGCAGTAACAACCTAGCAAGTCCAGTTTCACACTTATAACCGTAGTAGAGAACAAATCCGTAATAAAGTAAAGAGAGTGTACCTACAGTCCCCCAGCCGCCCAAACAACCGAGGAACGCAATCAAGTGAAAATAAACCCTCTGACATCCCATACTATTGGAGCGTATAATCAACCAATAGCAAACAAGGGTGGAATTCCGAACAATAAATGATATGATGCATGAAAACCTCAGGGTGAAATAAAACCTCTGTATGTACCTCCTTCAGTGCCGATCGGGCCCAACAGGCAGGTTCCATGAAAGGACAGAGCTCGTATACCTCTAATCCACCGTATACCCTTCCCCCCGTCATATGCAGCCCAAAGCCTCAGGCCTTGAGCGGCAAGGTCCATTGAGGTCCCGGACCCCATACTAAAACTCAGAATCAAAATGTGTCCTTCGAAATTGAGTCTGAGTTCAAGCCAGTGGCTAAGCCTCAAATATGCATGACTAGAACCTGTCTAGGACTAAAACAGTGAAAAATATGTCTCAAAAACCATTCCAAGAGTGACCGGGCACAACCGGGTCTAAAACAGTAGTAAAAACATCTCAGATGCTTGACCCGGCCGAGCCTGATATCATTTCAAATCAATAAGAAAACTCAGCTAGAACTCCGACCCGGTCGAGTCTATCAATAGTAGTAGATCATGATAAAACCATATTTTTAACCTTGGTTTACCCCAAGAAGATCCACATATCAAGTCAAATCATTTCCAAATCCAATTTCATAAAAAACAGCCCCGCAGGGCAATGCAAGGTTTAGAAAATCAGTTTTCGTAGGCCCGAAGCCAAAAACCATAATAAAATGTGGAAAAACCTCTTTATATGCATGGTAATGATATGATCAACCCAAATAGCTGACCGGCAGCTCACAATCAACCTAACGGCCCTACACAGGCTACGAAGCTACTCATCAAGCATAACTAGCCTAGAAGGATATTTCTATGACTAGACTCGTGGACATTTTCCAATAATCCTACCTTCTATGTTCCAGAGTCAGCAGGACCTCACGGGGTCACAAGGGTAATAAATATATCAACTAATAGGAATACTACACCCAACGGAGGAAAGTAATAGGACTAATCATGGAAAAGAAGTCAAGGTCTGTGGTACCAACCTAATAACCCAATCCAAGGATGCCAACCAATACAATTTTACCCGATATATGTGAAGTCTAGAGAGTTAAGCCGTAACCTATGTGTCATCCGATGACAAGCTACGGGAATGACGATATCCGAGGCCGAGCTGCTCCGAGAAGCTCTAAACGAGAATCAAACTATCAAATTCCTAAATAAGAATGTTAAGACGAGTCAAGAAGGCATTTCAAACGAAAAGAATAGGAAGAAGGCATGCTCCAAATTTGAGCACAATTGGACAATGAAAGGGCACCAAAACAGCCCGCCTAAGTTGGGGATTAAAGAATGGAAATTTTGAAAATAAAAATAGAAATTGGGCAAGAATTACTTACCACAAAGATGGAATTTCAAACCGAGACGGACAATCCTTTGCTTCCACGAAGCATGCACAAGCTAGGGGCAGCCACTACATAAGAATTTCCAAACTTTAGTAGGGGCAACAATGGAGGAAACTAAGAAAATTCAAGGGAAGCTAAAAGGAACAAGTGGGGAAGATGACTTACCAAGAATCGGAAAAACATGGAAAATCCACAAGAAATTGATTCCCCAAGGATTAGAAATGATCAAGAGCAATTTTGGTAGAGAGAAAAATGAGTTTAGAGTGAGAAAAGTAAGGAGAACTGGCTGGAAAAAATGAATTTCCAGCTATTTATAGCTGCTGGCCGCAGCTGATTTTCTGCAATTTTAAAAAAACTTGACGGGCAATCTCGGCACAATTGGAAACCGATATTAAAAAACCATTACTGCTGATAGAGTGGAAACGACGTTCTGGACTCTACGAAATCAACAAACTTCGATACGAGGTTGTTTTGGAGAAATGTTGACCTAAGTCAACACTAACGAAAAGGATCTCAAAGGCTCGAAATCAGTCTGACTCACCCGAAACCCAAACCAACCATCTTCCTAGCCCAAACTCAACACTCCGGAGCTGATGAAATTGTCAGATTTCAAATCTGACAGTCCGATCATCGAAAGTCACTTGAAGTTACACTTTCAATGCCAAATGCATTGAAAACTGAGAAAACCACACCAAACCCACACCGGAGGTTCTAAGGCCTAAACTAAAGGTCCAACTAGACCAAACTCATTGCTCCGGAGCTAACAGAACTGTCATAATTCAATTCCGAACACATTAGCTAAGAATGTTGACCAAAATCAACAATATTCTAAGTTTAAGCTCTAAAACAGGAAAACGGCCAAAATGACCAAACAAATAACCAGGGCACCAAACTACCGGTCCCAGCAATCCATAAATGACTTAGGGCCGCTATAGGAAGGCTCTAACAGTACAATGAATGCGTAAATGCAAAGATGATCGGATGGGTCATCACAACATCCACTACTAAAAAGACTTTCGTCCTCGAAAGTCAAGAAGAAGGAAGTACCTGAAGGCTCAAACAACTGCGGATACTGAGAATGCAACTCACTCGGTCTGCCAAGTAGCCTCCTTGATCGGATGATGTCTCCACTGAACTTTCACAATCGGAATCTACCTAGATCTCAATCTCCTGATATCTCTAGCCAGAATAGCTATCAGCTTCTCAACAAATGATAACCTCTCATCCAACTTAACCTAATCCCAATGCAACATATGAGACTCAACTGGCACATACCAGCGTAACATCGAGACATGGAAGACTAGGTGAACTGCTAAAAACATCAGAGTCAAGGCTAACATATAGGCAACATTACTAATCTGTTGTAGAATCTCAAACGACCCAATAAACCTGGAGCTAAGCTTGCCCCGCCGACCAAATTTCATCACGCCCTTCATGGGCGATACTCAGAGGAAAACCGAGTTACCAACACTGAACTCCAAGGCACGAGGCCTACGATTGGCGTTGCTCTTCTGCCTACTCTGGGCCGCTCTAAGTCTATCCTAAATCAAATAGACTCGGTCCAATGAATCTCTAAGTAAATCTATACTCTGCGGTCTGGACTCCAACCCATCAAACCAACCAATCGATGATCTACAACGCCTACCATATGAAGCCTCAAAAGGTGCCATGCCAATGCTCGAATGAAAGTTATTATTATACGCGAACTCGGCCAATGGCACAAACTGATCCAATGAACCTCCAAAGTCAAGTACACAGGCCCGAAGCATGTCCTCCAGGACTTGAATGGTCCTCTCGGACTGGCCATCTATCTGAGAGTGGAAAGCAATTTTAAGCTGAACCTCCATACCTAAATCCCTCTATATAGCTCTCCAGAACTGAGATGTGAACAAAGTGCCGCGGTCTGAAATGATAGAAGATGGGACCCCGTGCTACCATACAATCTCACGAATATAGATCTGAGCTAACCTCTCTGCCCCGTAGGAAGTGTGAACCGACAAGAAATGTGCTAACTTATTCAGCCTATCAACGATTACCCAAATGGAATCAAACCTCTGAGTAGTACGAGGCAAACTAACAACAAAGTCCATAGTAATACCTTCCCACTTCCACTCAGGAATGGGAAGTTGCTGCATCAAGCCACCCTATCTCATATGCTCGAATTTAACCTGCTGACAGTTCAAGCACCGAGATACAAACTCTTCCACATCCCACTTCATACCACTCCACCAGTAGAGCTGTATGAAATATTTGAACATCTTCACTACGCCAGGATGAATGGAGTATATAGAACAATATGCCTCATGGAGTATCAACTGTATCAAATTTCACCAACCCTCGGGAAAAGAACTTGACCATCAAACCTCAGAATACCATCAAAACCCAAAGTAGCCCGACTGGCCTCACCTTGAACTACCTGATCACGAAGGTCACACAACCTCTGATCCTCAAACTGCCGACTCTGAATCTGATCAACTAGAGTAGAGAGAGCCTCAACACTAGCAAGAACTCTATTGGGATCCGATAAGTCAAGCCTAACCAGACAGTTAGCCAAGGACTGGATTTCCAAGGCCAACGGTCACTCAGAAACTAAAAGTGAAGCTAGGCTGCCCATACTCACCGCCTTCCTACTCAAGGCATACACTACCATGTTTGCTTGCCCGGATGGTATAAAATAGTGAAATCGTAGTCCTTCAGCAACTCAATCTATCTCCTCTGCCTCGAGTTCAGATCACACTGAATACTGAAGACTACGATGGTCGGTGAATATCTCACAATGAACTCCATATAGATAGTGCCTCCAGATCTTGAGCGCGAAGACTACTGTCGCCAACTCTAAGTTATGAGTGGGGTAGTTGCACTCGTGAACCTTCAGCTTTCTCGACGCATATGCTATAACTCGACCCTTCTGCATCATTACACAACCAAGAACGACCCCTGAAGTATCACAATACACGGAGAAACTCGGACCCTCAACCGGCAAAGTCAGCACTGGAGCTGAATTCAGTAAGGCCTTAAGCCTCTGGAAGCTATCCTTGCACTGATCAGACCACTGAAATGGAACATACTTCCTAGTCAGCATAGTCAAGGCTGCTGCTGTGGAAGAAAATCCCTCAGCAAACCTTCTGTAATACCCGACTAACCCAATAAAAACCTCGATAGGAGTAGTAGGTCCAGGCCAATTACGAACTGCAGAAATCTTACCCGGATCAACTCTAATCCCATCCTTAGACACCATGTTCCCTAGGAATGCAACTGACTCTAACCAAAACTCACACTTTGAGAACTTGGCATAAAGCCGATGATCTCACAAAGTCTGAAGTACAGTCCTCCAGTTCTGCTCATGCTCATCTCTACTCCTAGAGTATACCAGGATATCAACAATGAAGACAATCACAAACATATCCAAGTATGGGCTAAGCACCCTGTGCCTCAAGTCCATGAAGGCTGCGGGGGCATTAGTCAACCCAAAAGACATAACCAGGAACTCATAGTTGTCATAACGTGTCTTGAATGCTGTCTTAGGGATGTCCTCCGCTCTAATCCTCAATTGATGGTAGCAGGACCTCAAATCAATCTTAGAAAACACGGCAAAACCCTGAAACTGATAAAATAAGTAATCAATCCTGGGCATCGGATGCCTATTCTTCACAGTCACCTTATTTAGTTGTCGATAATCAATACACATCCGCATCAACCCATACTTCCTCTTCATGAAGAGAACAGGAGCACCCCAAGGAGACACACTCAGTATAATAAACCCCTTAGCTAACAAATCCTGGAGCTGCTCCTTAAGCTCTCTCAACTCAGAAGGAGCCATACACTAGGGAGGAATAGAAATGGGTCTGGTGCCTGATTCTAACTCAATGGAGAAATCAATATCCCTCTCAGATGGAAGGCCTAGCAGGTTGGTAGAAAACATATCTAGGAAGTCTCTAACCACAGGAACAGACTCAGGAGACGTAGGGTCAACACTAGCATCTCAGACATATGCTAGATAAGCTAAACACCCATGGGATATCATCTTCCTAGCTCGAAGACAAGAAATGATCCCAGATGGTGCATGGCTTACAAAACCCTACCACACAACCGGGGATACACCGGGCACGACTATGGTAACGATCTTGGCATAGCAATCCAAAACCGCACAGTGAGGGCATAACCAGTCCATGCCCAGTATCACATCAAAATCCAACATATCAAGTATCATCAGGTCATCCCAAGTATCCAAATCACCAACAGATATCACACAGGATCTCACAATCCGATCCACTACTAAAGAATTTCCTACTAGGGTCGAAACAGAAGTAGGCACAGACAATGGCTCATTGGGCAACCTTAAACAAGACAGAAAGTAGGCAGATACATATGAACAAGTGGATCAAGGATCAAACAAGGCATAAGTTGGCTGATGGCATACATAAATCGTACCTGTGATCATGGCATCCGAGGCCTCTGCCTCCGGTCTCCTAGGGACCGCATAGAACTGACAACGACCCCCACCTTCCCAACCACCATCTCTACCACTTGCTCTGCCATGAGGGGCACCACCCCTAGCTTGACCACCACCTTCTAGCCAGAGGCTGAACTGCTTGTAACGGCTCAGCTGGCTGAACTGTACCTTGCTGGGGGTAATCTCTACCAAAGTGACCAATCATACCACAAGTATAGAAAGCCCCTGATGACCTACTCGGTCAGGATGAACCAGCAGAACCTGAATGGCTACTACAGCCTGATGCCCCAAAATCTGTACCTCTTGATGGCTGATCACTATGACCTCTCCTCCTGCCCTGACCCTACTCAAACTGAGAACCAGACGTCTGAAGTGACACCTGTACCAGTAGGCTAGACTTACCCTAATGCTGCTGCGGCTGATAACCTCGGCCCTACTGGCCTGAACCTCTACAATTATGCCTAGAACCATTGTAACCACCCTAATGTCGAGGACTCTCATCTCTGGCCCCGGTGTCATGATGACGCAAAACCTCAATTATGCAGGCATAATCTGCAATGGCCTGGAATGATCGACTGCTAGCAACCAGTATCTCTGCAGGCTTTCTGAACTCTCTCCGTAACCCCCAAACAAATCTACGGCCTCTATCGACCTCAGTAGGCATAATCATGGCTCCAAAGGGAGCAAGCTGATGAAAATGGGTCTCATACTCTGAGACAATCATAGTATCCTGAGAAAGTCTAGTGAACTCCTCCCTCCGATGCTCTCAATTGCTCTGTGGCAAGAACATGGCCATAAAGGCCTCATAGAACTCAAACTAGGTCAAAAGAGGTGATGTAGAAGGCCTGCAAGTAACATGTGTTGTCCACCATAACTTCGCTGGACCCTCCAGCTGAAATGCAGTATATCCAACCCTGTGGGTCTCCAACAAGCCCAAATGATGCAGCATTTCCTCACAGGTGGTGATAAAGTCATGTGGGTCCTGACCCTGTGTACCAGTAAACCTTGGAGGCGCTAATCTAAGAAACCTACCCAATGCCTTCTACTCCATCTCTGTCATAACGGTGCAGGGAGCAAGAGGCTGGGCAACCGATGGAACTAGAACAACCTCAACATGAGGAACCGCAGTAACAGGCTGCGCTCCTGAACTCTGAAAAACCCAGGGCTTCCCCCTGAGCGGATGTCAGTGCTGTCTCTGAAGGTCGCTCTCCAATCATACCTAGAAGTTGAAGTAACAAACCCGGAATATCTGAAGACTAATCTAGGGCTGAAGCAGGCACATAAGCTGATGCTATAACTGGTATTGGAGCTGGTGGTACCTGGGCTATCCCCGGGTCCACATGCTACTGCTCTGGAGCTAACTCTGGCTCTACATCAACTCTAGAAGCTCTAGCATGTGCCACTACTCTGGGATGCCCTCGACACCTACCTCTACCCCTGTGACCACCCCGGCCCCCAGCTGGAGTCGGAGGTGCAGGGGTAGGAGGCTCTCATCTGCCAGAAGCTGAAGGTCTCATACGAACCATCTACGAAAGTGTGAACAAGAATAAGTAAGATTTCTAGTAACTTTCAAGGATACTAAGCACGAAAGAGGAACAAGAACAATCCATTTTTCTAAGATGTCACTATAGCCTCTCGAAGATTGAGTACGGACGTCTCTTCCCTGATTCGTAAGACTCTACTAGACATTGTCTCCTATATCGATGACACTGGTGAACCTAGAGCTCTGATACTAAGCTGTCATGACCCAATTTCTTGGTCATGATGGCACCTACAACCCCCCATTACGTGAACCAATCCCCATAGCCCGAAACAGTTTGTAATAGGCTACCTTCTAAGAGTTTAAGTGGAAGATTTGGTAAATAAGCGGAAGCAAGGGCATAAGGAGAAGAAAATAGGAAACAAGAGTAATACATATAAAATGCAGAAACTATGACAAACCTAAAACCTGGTATCAAAGCGTATAAAAGCTGAACTACATCTGGAGTACAAAGGTCCAAAAGTCATATATACATGATGTCTCCGAAACTATAATAGTACAAAATACACCAAGGATAACTGAAGTGAAGCTCTGAATGCCAAGATCTCACCCTCAGCCTAGATGATCCAAAAACTACACCCCTTACGAGTCTCCGATGCACTAACGGTGATGGCCCACGCTAGGATCTGCACCAGAAGATGTAGAGGGTAGGGTGAGCACCAAATGCGAAGCACAAGGTACCCAGTAGGTATCAAAGGCCGACTGTGCACAAATAAAGTAAAAGGGTAATAGCAGGCAGAACAGAAATAAATAACCACAAAAATCAATGGAAGCTAAAAGGAAGAAGTGAGGAAGATGACTTACCAAGAATCAGAAAAACACGGAAAATCCACAAGAAATTGATTCCCCAAGGATTAGAAATAATCAAGAGCAATTTTGGTAGAGATAAAAATGAGTTTAGAGTGAGAAAAGTGAGGAGAGGTGGATGGAAAAAACGAATTTCCAGCTATTTATAGCTGCTGGCCGCAACTGATTTTCTGCAATTTTCTGTAATTTTAAAAAAACTCGACGGGGCATTCCGGGCACAATTAGAAACCGATATTCAAAAATCAATAATGCTAATAGAGTGGAAATGACAATCCAGACTCATCGGAATCAACGAAACTTCCACACGAGGTTGTTTCAGAGAAATGTTGACCCAAGTCAACACCAATGAAAAGGAACTCAAATGCTTGAAATATGTCTGACTCACCCCGAACCCGAACCACCCATTTTCATAGCCCAAACTCAATATTCCAGAGCTGATAGAATCTTCAGATTTCAAATCTTACACTCTAATCATTGAAAGTCACCCAAAGTTACACTTTCAACTCCAAATAGCTTAAAAATTGAGAAAACCACACAAAACCTACACCGGAGGTTCTCAAGCCTCAACTAAAGGTCCAACTAGACCAAACTCATCGCTCCGGAGCTAACAGAACTGTCAGAATTCAATTCCAAATATGTTAGATAAGAATGTTGACCAAAGTCAATGATATTCTAAGTTTAAGCTCTAAAATAGGCAAACGACTAAAACGACCAAATGAACGACCAGGGAACCGAACTAGCAGTCCCAGCAAGCCATAAATGACTTGGGGCTGCTACAAGAAGTCTCTAATAATACAATGAATGCGTCAATGTGAATATGGCCGGAAGGGTCATCACAACTTTTGCTTGGCCATTTCTTGCCCAGGCTAAAGAAAGAGTAAAGGAATATTTAGCTAGCATAGAGAATCAAAGTCTACATAAGTTGTCCAAACATGACAGACACCTTTTTAACCTTTTGTTGATGCAAGAAGAAGAATCGATGAACTTGAGGTTAGAGAAATTAAAGATTTGTTAAATCTATATGTTGTTAAGAGAATCTAACTTGACGCGAGGAAGAAACAACTGAATGAAAATGTTGACAATGAAATTGGTCCAAATGAAAACAATGATGAAGATGAGAATGATTAACAACATTAGGATGTTCATTAAGCATGTAAAACTTTTATATTATTCTACCATTACTTCATCTTCTTATCTTTTAGTAGTATTTCTTAGTTTGAATTTGCTTGTAACTGTTCATCAATTTATGTTACTAGGTAATTTATCCGTGCTTCGCGCGATAATGATATAAATAAATTAGAAATTTATATTTTTAGTTTTGTCAAGAACTAATGAATTTTTACAAAAGTCTTATTCTTTAATACTTTTTCCTTTTACATATTTTTTAGTTGTAAGATTTGTTTCGTGATATAATTAATTTGTCAAAACTGAATGCTATTTTATGAAATAATCAAGTATAACATTTATCTATTTTTTGTACATAGAAATTTTAGTTCTCATGAACTTCATGATATGAAAATTTGTATAAATAATCATTACTAAGATCAAGTGTTAATTCAAATAAGTTTGACACTTAATAAATAACACAACAAAAATTAAATGAATTAGGTCAATAAAATCTTGATTGGAAATTATTTAGCACAATGTTATTCAATAATCTTTCATTTAATAATCTACACTCTTCATATAATTATTGGAGTCTTTGTATTAGTTGTCTGACTAAAGAAGAACATAACAGAATAAAAGAGAAGAGAATAAGACAAAATATATCACAGAAAAAATGAAGATCAATCGATTGCACATACTAAGCAATCGTGCCATATTATCCCAATTTTTTTATAAAATTGCACCAAACAGATTGTAGGTGGTATGGGTTCCTCCACTTTTTCAGATTTTTCTCATACCATTATTACTCTCCTTCAGTACTTCAGTTTGCAACTTGTTTGATTTCTAGTTCAGAAAACCAAAATCCCATTTTCTTAACAAACCTCAAAATCCAGCAAACAAGGCCTACAAGACCCACTAGTTAAATGAATCAATCTATCATCTCAAATTGATAAACTCGAGCTGATGATTTTAAGAGAAATTTATTTTATTCTTGTCCCTTTATCTATTAATATTATACTAATTACTATTTAAAGACTACTTCATTTTGTTCCTAATGATTATATAAGTTGTAGGTGAAGAAATAAAGAATGAAGAGTGTCACGCCCTGAGCCTAAACCTTAAATGTAATGTGGTACTTAGAGTCACGAGTGACTTCAAGCTAACCCATGGCATGGCATATGTCACGCCCTAAGCCTGGACAGGGAGTACAAGAACCATATGAGCATGTGCTATACAACAGACCTATACCTACTAGAAGGGTTACTGTTGATAAAAAACAATAAGAAACCATTCATATAAAAAATATTCCTCCACTGGACACACTACTCATATAGACAGGTGATATTATAACCACATATGACAACTTAACACTGTCTATGAAGCCTCTAACAATATTTATAACTGTAGGAAGGAAGGTGGTCAGGACAGGACCCCCAATACCCAAACCATAACTATAAATAAGACTAAAGAGTGATAGATATCTATTAGCTCTAGATAAGAGAAGAGCTCACCAACTAATTTGCTGAATACGTGGCGAGTGCCTAATATAGAAGTCTGCTAACTGGTATATATGATTCTACATATATAAAAATGAAACACCCCCAAACATAGGGACGTCAGTACATATACATCATATACTGGTATGTAAAGTAGACAAAATAATAAGTGGACATATAGGGACGCTCAATGAGTCAAATAATAAAATGAGCAACTGTAGATGATTGAATGCTAGAAACTTTTGTCTGGAACTATAACATATAAGCCTATAAGTGACAGATATACAATATAAAACTATAATCTATACATTTGTCTTACTAACTTATTATATAACATCTTATGAGTAATTCATCATTATGAAGCACCTAATAATTTTTCTAGGTGATGTCCTACGCCTAATTTTAATACAAATAATCATGTAATGGCCTACCAAAGGAGATCTACGTCAAGTGTAAGGCATGTGTTACCCAAATACTTATACTCATGACTATGATTCTATAAACATAACATTAATCACAGTCAAATACAAACTATGCCCTTTGCGGGCTCGCTATGAGGCTCTTGTTCGCAGGACATATATTCCATATCTTGGATCAAGCCAGGAGAACCATTGTATAATATTTGAGCTGATTCCAAATGCAAATGATGCCACAAGGGCGGGTATGCCACAATCATTAGGCTCACTATAATGGTCTAGTCTCAATTCTGTACAGAGAATCACGTCGCGCATGTGTGTCAAGTAAAACCTATGAATACCCTCCACATAATAAGGGTAGCTTTTATCATGCAATTTCTTATAGGCCTATGCAAGTTAAAAACTTTAAATATTGTTTAGCCATTTCAGTAGTATTTTCCATATCCAACTACTTCATATGGTATCTAGCTATTCAGGCACAAGTCCTTATATCATCTTATTCCTATGTCACTATGTGATCAAATACACTAGTGCGACTATATTATGTCCATTTATGTCACACCCCGAGGCTACCCCCTGGATGCAACATGATGCTTAAAGTCATAAGTAAACTCAAGCTAACCTATGGCATGACATATCTATGTAAAGTCAGTTTAAACATATGTACTGTGCGGAAAACTAAAGCAGTTTAATATCTTAAAGCAAGATGAAAGCCCAATAAATCAGAAAAGGCCAAAATACAGAAATATAGTCTAGTGCTAACTGAAACAACACTAACAACTATTGAGTCTAGTCTATGTCTGAAAGCCATCTAACTGAATAGGAGTAACTAGGACATGTCCCCAACTAACTCTAACAAATTTGAAACTGAACTAATGAGGACCCACTACTAAACTTCTGAGTATGAATGAGGGAACCAAACTAAGCTCGGTCTGGATGCTGACTCCCTGAACCTACATCATAAAATGATGTAGCACAAGGGTAGGGTATGCGTCAGTACTTGGAATGTACTGATCATGCAGGATATACACATATACAAAGCTGGGCAACATAAATCTAATCAAGAAATAATATACTGCCAATAAGCTGAAAGCTGAACTGAATGCAATGACCAAGTATAAATCATGAGTTAACATGTTGAGCTGAATACTGATAATATATGTATTGGATACAAGGTCACTGCAAATAAGAGTCTGAATGTGGGAGACACTACTAACCGACATACCCCAAGCTGAGCCAACTATAGGACCAACCTGTAACCCTAGATGGGAGGGTGTTCATACCTTCCCAAGGGTACAAACAAGTCTGATGTTGATCCACTACTGATGTACACAAGGGACAAAGAGATGCAGCCTAGTCTGATAGCTGACCCCTTAAGCCTATGGTGGCGCCATGGTTCTGGGATGTGAGGACTGTTACTAAAGGTCTTAGGCTAAAGTGACAACTAAGCCTTCATCCTCTCGTCCACTTGGTACTAAATCTACTCCCAACTGAATGTGACAACAATATATTGAAATGATGGATAGCTCAAAATACTGGAAATCAACTGAGAATGCAACATAAATATACTGGGAGATATGGCATTCGAATCCTGGTGCATGAACATATAATTAGCACGTCTAGTGAACTTAATTCATGAAATAATGGAAGTACACAACTAGGTTCTCTGAACCTTATATGTGGAACTACACTAATTCTCCAAGAACATGTAGTCAATACCTTAGAAATTGTGGAAACTGAATTACAATAAATCTCTAGGTTCTAGGAGCCCTAGGTTTGAAAATTCATGGAGGAAACTGAAGACTAGTTGGAATCTAGGGACCTAATGGGTGAAAGGAACCCACTAGTGAAATCCCACATACCTGGTGAAGAAATCCATGGAGAAATCCTTAGATTTTCGAGGCTTAACCTGATGGAGACCTCTGCTTGTTCTTGAGAGAAACTATCACCTCTTTCTCTTAATTTCTCTCTAAGTTCTGAAGAATCTAGGAGAATAGATGTTTTAGGTAGGTTTAGACCATTTAACTAGGCTTAAACGACCTAAAACAACGTAGCTTAGCCCTTAAAAGTGAAAGGAAAAGTCTGGAATACCCCTGGGAAAGTTAAAAGAATTTTTGTAAAAAATCGCAACTCGGGGATCACAGCTTG
Organism: Jaltomata sinuosa; assembly: GCA_003996215.1. Lineage (NCBI taxonomy): Eukaryota > Viridiplantae > Streptophyta > Magnoliopsida > Solanales > Solanaceae > Jaltomata > Jaltomata sinuosa. Next base: position 232,029 of record QJPP01002502.1, on the reverse strand, counting down.
TTTGGCGGACCATCCATCTGAATGATGGACCATCAAACCTAGTCGTGGTTCTGCCTAGAAGTCTAGGGGTCTCTGGTTTGGGGAACTACGACTCAATAGGACGGACCATTCTTTTGAACGATGGCCCGTCATGTGACCCGTGGTTCCTGGGACTGGAACTGGGGGTCCTCTAATTCAAGGAAACAACATGTGTTAGGCTGAGCCGTGGTTCTAAACCATAGTCCTTGGTTTTGCCCGTAGTCCCTGGAATCAAACCTGAGGGTCTACTGGGCTTGGGACTATGGTTTGAACGATGAACCGTGCTTCCAAATAATGGTCCATTGTTAGAATCGTGGTCCCTGGGGCATAAACTGTTAGACTACTATATTAGGGATTATGGTTGCGGATGACGGTCCATCGTTCGACCCAACTTCTCTGGGACCTTTTTGGGGTCCTCTGGAACCTTAGGACTACGAGTGTACATGACGGACCGTGGTTTTAAGCTACTGGTTTTCTGAGCTTAGTCTAGGCTTGGAAGTTCTGGGGTGTTACAATATCTCCCCCTTGGGATCATTCTTCCTCAAATGAAAACTAAACAATATGAGTTTGGAGGGAAAGAGATGCAATCCCTACCAATTGAGTACTAGAAACTGATATCTAACTGAACTGAGTTCCATAAACATGCAAGTATACTGAAATGCAAGGAAAACTGACGGAACAATAGTACTGAGACTGAATCACACATGAGTAAACTGAGAGACTGGAGAGGAACCAATTACCTCAAGTTGAAACTGACTTAGAGGGAAAGAGTTGGGGGTACTTGGACATCATGGCTGCTTCTGCTTCCCAAGTAGCTCCCTCTACGGACTGATTCCTCCATAAAACTTTAACAGAAACGACTTCTTTATTCCTCAACTTGTGAACCTGATGGTCAAGAATCTCAACTAGAACCTCCTCATAGGTGAGGCTATCCTTCATAGCCACACTCTCTAAGGGTATTATCACTTTTGGATCGCCCATATACTTCTTCAGCAAGGAAATGTGAAAAATTGGATGAACCGCTGCTAGTTCTGATGGCAACTCTAACTCGTAAGCCACATTACCAACCCTTTTTAGGATTCTGTAAGGACCTATATATATAGGACTGAGCTTCCCTTTCTTGCCAAATCTCATCACACCCGTCATGGGCGACACTTTTAGGAAAACCCAATCATCGGCTTCAAACTCAAGGTCTCTTCTCCTAACATCGGCATAGGACTTTTAGCGAGTCTAAGCTATCTTAAGCCTGTCTCTGATGAGATGAACTTTCTCCATATCCTCATGAACCGAATCTGGCCCAAGCAAGGCTGCTTCACCTACTTTGAACCAACCAACAGGCGATCTACATCTATGCCCATAGAGTGCCTAATATAGGGCCATCTGAATGCTGGAATAGAAGCTGTTATTGTAGGCAAACTCTATGAGAGGTAGGTGATCATCCCAACTACCCTTGAAATCGATCACACAAGATCTCAACATGTCCTCTAGGGTCGGAATGGTATGCTCTGCCTGACCATCCGTCTGTGGGTGAAATACTCTGCTGAGCTTCACCTGAGTACCAAGACCTTTCTGAAATGACTTCCAGAAGTGAGATGTAAACTGAGGGCCTTTATCTGAGATGATAGAAAAAGGAACCCCATGCAACTTGACTATCTCACTGATGTAGAGTCTGGCATAGTCTTTCGCTGAATCTGTAGTCTTGACTGCTAAGAAGTGAGATGACTTAGTAATTCTGTCCACTATAACCCAAATAGAGTCATGCTGCCTATGGCTAAAAGGTGAACCCATAATGAAATCCATGTTAACCACTTCCCACTTCCAAGCTAATCTCCTGAGTCACACCTCTTGCTTTCTGATGTTCTACCTTTACCTGCTGACAGTAGAGGCACTTTGCCACAAAATCTGTGATGTCTCTCTTCATGTTGTTCCACTAATAAACTTTCTGTAGATCACGGTACAACTTAGTGGCACCTGGATGAATGGAATATCTAGAATTATAGGCTTCTGAAAGGATTTGCTATCTCAACTCACCCACCTTAGGAACACATAAGTGACCCTAGTAATGAAGCACACCATCTCCCCATTGGGAGAAGACCTCCACTTTCTGCTGATGAACTGCATCTTTTAACTGAAGCAATATAAGGTCACTATCTTGTTTCTCCTTGACCTCTGCTACCAACGATGATTCTGACCCATTCTGAATTATCACACCATAATCTGACGTGTCCATAAGGCAAACTCCTAAGCGAGCAAGCCGATGAATATCCCTGGCTAATTCTCTCTTTTATTCGTCAACATGAGATACCCTACCCATAGACAGTCTGCTGAGAGCACCATCCATTATATTGGCCTTGCCCGGATGGTAAAGCACATTCATGTCATAGTCCTTGAGGAACTCAAGCCATCTCCTTTGACGAACATTCAACTCTTTCAGGGTGAACGCATACTGGAAGCTCTTATGATCTATGAATGCATCAGCATGAACACTATACAAATAGTGTCTCCAAATATTTAGGGCAAACACAACTGCTGCAAGCTTGAGGTCATGAGTCAGGTAGTTCTTCTCATGGACCTTAAGCTGTTTGGAAGCATAAGCTATGACCTTACCCTGCTGTATCAAAATGCAACCCAGGCCAACTCTAGATGCATCGCAATAAACAACATAACCATCTGAACCCTCTGGTAGAGTCAAGACAGGAGCTGTAGTCAACCTAGTCTTTAGTTCTAAGAAACTCCTCTCAAACTCGTCTGACCACTGAAATTTGACCTTATTCTGAGTCAACTTGGTCAATGGGGCAACTATGAATAAAAATTCTTCAACAAATCTCTTGTAGTAACCAGCCAAACCAAAGAAACTTCTGATGTCGGACGGAGAGGTGGGTCTAGGCCAGTGCTTTACTGCCTTAATTTTTTGGGAATCAACGCGGATCCCTTATCTGGACACCACATGACCAAGGAAAGTGACAAACTGTAACAAGAATTCACACTTGCTGAACTTGGCAAATAACTAGCGGTCCATGAGAGTCTGCAAAATGATCCTCAGATGATTCGCATGCTCCTTCTCATTTTGAGAATATAGAAGGATATCATCAATGAAGACAATGACGAACAAGTCCAAGTACTATTTGAACACCCTGTTCATTAAGTCCATGAAAACTGTAGGAGCATTGGTTAGTCTAAATGACATAACAACGAATTTGTAGTGACCATATCGATTCCTGAAGGCTGTCTTTGGGATGTCACTCTCTCTGACTCTGAGTTGATGATAGTCGGATCTGAGGTCTATCTTGGAAAAATAACTAGCACCCTGGAGCTGGTCGAATAAGTCATCAATCCTGGGGATGGGGTATTTGTTCTTGATTGTGACCTTGTTCAAATGATGGTAGTTGATGCATACCCTGAGAGAACCATCCTTCTTACGCATGAATATCACTGGATCACTACATGGAAAGATACTGGGTCTGATGAAGCCCTTATCTAGTAGGTCCTTCAGCTGCTCTTTCAATTCCTTAAGCTCAGCTGGAGCCATTCTGTAGGAAGGAATCGAAATAGGCTGGGTATCTGGAATAAGATCAATTTCGAAGTCGATTTCCCTTTCGGGAGGAACTCCGGGGAGATCTTCTGGGAATAATTCTTGAAATTCATTCACCACTGGGACTAAATATAGAGTTGGGGTCTCAGAGGTTGAATCCTTAACTCGAACAATGTGATAGATATACCCCTTGGAGATTATTTTCCTGGCCTTAAGATAGGAGATGAAATGACCTACAGGCATTGAGTTACTACCCTTTCACTCTAGGAATGGCTCGTTAGGAAACTTAAATCGTACGATCCTAGTTCTACAATCGACTGAGGCATAACAGGAATGTAACCAATTCATGCCTAGAATGATATCAAAGTCTACCATTTCTAACTCTACAAGATCTACTGAGGTGACTTTCTGGGAAACTATGACTGGGCAATTTCTGTATACCCGTCTAGCTATGACTGGGTCGCCAACTGGAGTAGAGACTGAGAAGGGTTCTAGGAGAGTTTTTGGACATACATCAAAGTTTAGTGCTATATATGGAGTTATAAAGGAAAGTGTAGCCCCTGGGTCTAACCATGCATAAACATCAGTATTAAAGACTCGTAGCGTACTCGTGACCAGATCAGGAGAATCCTCCTGATCTTGTCGGGCCTGAAGACCATACAACTTGTTCTGGCTCTGACCACTGCCTGTACCAGATGAGGCACCCTGCTGGGGCTGCCGTAGAACCAGTCTGAGTCAGTGGGCAGACATCCTTACCCTTCTAAGAAGATGTGGGACAATCCCTCATCATGTGTCCTGGCTTGACACACCCAAAACAATTGCCACTACCTGCTAGGCACTCACCTTGGTGGTTCCTACCACACTTTTTGCATACTGGGTTAGTGCGCCCACTAGTAACTGTACCGTGGGACTTAGATCCAGACACTCTATCCTGTCTATTCTTCTTGAACTTGGGCACTGGGGCACTAGCAGAAGATGGAGCTGGAGATGAATTTGTTTGGCAATAATGAGAGCAGTTGCCACCCTCTGACCTCTGCTGAGAGTGTCCATACTCACAAGTCCTAGCCTTCTTAGCATCACTTCCCTTTTCCTTGATATTTTCCTCCTCCATCTGTTGAGCATAAGTAACCAACCTGGAGAAGTCCATTTCCTTCACGAGCATTGCAATCTTGCATTTCTTGACCACATCATCAGACACACCAGACACGAACTTGCTCATACGAGCTCTAGAATCAGCTACTATTGCCGGGGCATACTTGGATAGCTGTGTGAACTTCAAAGCATATTCCTTTACACTCATGTAATCCTACCTCATGTTGATGAACTCCTGAACGTTAACTTCCCTTAGCTCCAGTGGGAAGCCTAGTCTAGAAAGGTAGTTCTAAAAAGATCCCAAGTCACAGGTCCTGCATTGGCACAACGAGATTTTTTCCATTGCTGGTACCAAGTGTTAGCCACCCCTTTCAGCTGATAGGTAGCTAAGTCTGTACTCTCGATTGGAGTGACACCCATAATGTCAGTCACCTTCTTAATATCCTCTAAGAACTCTTGGGGATCCTTTTCTAACTTGGACCCATAAAACTCTGGAGGGTTCATCCGAGTGAAGTCCCAAATTCTGGCTGCAACAGCATTAACCTGAGGCAGAACTATTGTCACAGCTTACTGATTGACTTGGTCGGTCATGTCTTGAGAGAGCACTTAGAATGCAGCCCTGAATTTGGCATGCGTGAATTGCTCATTCAAAGGGTCTGTTGGGGATGCTGGCTGATTCCTAGCATTAGTTCTTCTGGGAGGCATTTTTTTGAAATGCAAAGAGCATGAGTTAAAATAGAAGGAGATTAAATAGAGTTCATACTCCATAGCACTAGCTGGAAAAGAAATAAGGGAAGTTATTCCTAATGATGTCTCATAGCTCCTCCCCCATAAGTGTGGCGCGCTTCACACCCATGAAGGAGACTCTACTCGATGTGGCTTTCAGACATCCTAGGACACTTGAACCTTATGCTCTGATACCATATTGGTCATTCCCCGAGGCTACCCCCTGGATGCAACACGGTGCTTAATGTCACAATTAACCTCAAGATAACCCATGGCATGACATATCTATGTAAGTCAGTTTAAAGATATCTACTGTGTGGAAAAATGAAGCAGTTTAATATCTTTAAGCATGATGAGAGCCCAATAAATCTGAAAAGGCCATAATATAGAAATATAGTCTAGTGCTGACTGAAACAACACTAACAACAGCTGAGTCTAGTCTATGTCTGAAAGCCATCTAACTGAATAGGAGTTGCTGGGACATGCCCCCAGCTAACTCTAACAAATCTGAAACTGAAAGTAAATACTAAAATGAAGCATGTCTATCATCCTCGAACTAATAAGGACCTAGCACTAAACTGTTGAGTACGAACAGGGGAACCAAAGTAAGTGCGGTCTAGATGCTGAGTGCATAAACCTACATCATAAATGTATGTAGCACAAGAGTATGCGTCAGTACTTGGAATGTACTGAGCATGCAGGATATACATATATACAAAGCTGGGCAACATAAAGCTGATCATGAAATAAGATACTACCAATAAGTTGAGCAAGCGTGCCTCTCTTATAAAAGAATATGATACCATCCCCCACTTTTGGCGCACTTGTTGAAAGCTGAACTGAATGCAATGACCAAGTATAAATCATGAGATAACATGCTGAGCTGAATACTGATAATATATGTATTGGATACAAGGTCACTGCAAATAAGAGTCTGAATGTGGAAGACTGTTGCCTCTTTCTCTTAATTTCTCTCTAAGTTTTAAAGAATCTAGGAGAATAGATGTTTTAGGTAGGCTTAGACCACTTGACTACGCTTAAACGACCTAAAATGATGTAGCTTAGCCCTTAAAAGAGAAAGGAAAAGTCTGGAATACCCCTGGGAAAGTTAAAAGAATTTCTGCAGAAAATTGCAACTCAGGGATCACGGCTTGGTTGACGAACCATCCTTCTAAACGACGGACCGTCAACCTGAGTCATGGTTCTGCCTATGAGTCTAGGGGTCTCTAGTTCGGGGAACTACAACTCAACAGGATGGACCGTTCTTTTGAATGACGGCCCATCATTTGACCCATGGTTCCTGAGACTGGAACTGGGAGTCCTCTGATTCAAGGAAACCACGTGTATCAGGCCGAGCCGTGGTTCTAAACCATGGTCTATGGTTTGGCCCGTGGTCCCTGAAATCAGATCTGAGGGTCTACTGGGCTTGGGACTATGGTTTGAATGACGAACTGTGATTCCAAATGACGGTTCGTTATCAGAATCGTGGTCCTTGAGGCAGAAACTGTTAGGCTACTATATTAGGGATTACGGTTGCGGATGATAATCCATTGTCCATATGGACAAACTGTCATTCGAGCCATCTTCTCTGGGACCTTTTTGGGGTCCTCTTGAACTTTAGGACTACGAGTGTATAGGACGGGTCATGGTTTTAAACTACGGTCCGTTGTCCTAACCGTGATTCCTGGAAACTTAAACTTTTCTTGAAATTCTTATTTTCTACTGGTTTTCTGAGCTTAGTCTGGGCTTGGAAGTTCTGGGGTGTTAAAATTTATTCTAATTTATAGCATATGATAGATATACTATGCGGCTTTTAAGAATCTCTAACAAAGAAGGACACGGTCATGTGTAACTCTGTAGATATCTGAGTGGACAAGAGTAAGATAAATATCATTGTGACTTCAGCAGATAGACACATGAAGTGCAAAAATGAGTAATTTCAAATAAAAAAGGCATGTAGATTCTGTGGCCATGTTAGGCATGTGTATGCGAAAAATCAATAGGAAATCATAAATGCCCTTTTGGAGATTAAAACCAGTTTATAACTTTAAATATACTGAAACCCTTCCCAATAAACTAGTCTATAGGTACAAGAGCTACTAAGAGAAGTACAAAACCAAGACAAAACTCTCACATTAGAATGCGATGAATAGAAGTTGCTGGAGATCTTTACCGCGTCAATTCTGAAATATCTACTGAATCCTGCAACCATACTATACCCCAAAAGGATATAATAAGAGTATTATCAATACTAATAACACGTACTGGTAAGCATTATTGATCGACTCAAATCAAATAACATAACATCACATAAATATCCAGAGAAAAACATACAACTAGGGGGTTATTTAGCTAGAGGTCTTTTATTTAACAATTCCTTAATACCTTGACCTTCTACCAATCTTATCATTGAAAAGAAAACCTTCTCATTATTATACCCGACCTCTCCAACTAAACTACCTTTGAGTTCTATGTACTCAACTCACAAACTTTCTTACCCTTGACCTCCCGCCAATTCAGGCAATACAAAAACAAGCCTTTCTCCGCTAACCCGATCATACCTTGACACCCTAGCATCTTTGGGCTCCCTAAGTCTCTTCGCCATAATTAACAAGATGGTGACACCCTGCCATTCTTGCCAAAAATGTAATGATCGCTAGACCACCGAGCATACCCATATCATAAATGCAACATGAACACTATAGGTTAGTCGTATCTCACGTTCATAGCACTTAGCCCTTGTAAGTTATGCTACCAAGCAAGCCCAAACATCGTCTCAAGTCGACATACCACTCCTAATAAGACTCTAAGTGCACAATCCTGATTACCAATCATTAACCAAGTCAAAAATGATGACTCTACAATGATAACCTACACTTTATACTAACTGCACAGGTAATAGGCAATATAGACTTCTGTCATATCATGCAATTATGCTGGACCACCCAAGATCCCTAAGACAACAACTATGGGAAATTACAAGCATTTTGGTGTACATAATGAACCCACTGTTAGGAATAAATCCATAGTCGGGTATAACAGATCAATCTCGATTCACACAAGGAACCAACATATATGAATACCAAGTAAGCAAATAAGCTTGATTCACGAAATGAACCAACATATATGAATATTAAGTGGACAACTAAACCGGTTCACTGAAGGAACAAACATATATGAACATCAAGTAGACGGATAACCCATTTCACTCAAGGAACCAACATATATGAATACCAAGTAAATAGATAAACTCGGTTCACACAAGGAACAAACATATATAAACATCAAGTAGACAGATAACCTGATTAACTCAAAGAACTAATATATATGAATATTAAGTAAAGAGATAACCCGGTTCACTCAAGGAACCAACCTATATGAATTATAAATAATAGGTAAGCCCAGTTCCCACAAGGAACCAACATATATGAATATCAAATAACAGGTAAGCCCAGTTTACACAAGGAACCAATATATATGAATATTAAATAAACCTATATACACATTCTAAGGGTCTTATGGTCGCCCACTAGTCATGACCTATAAGGATGAGATCTTGTCCATGTACTATACCGGTGTGGTACCCAAGTCAACAAATGTATCATAGATATTGTACCAACATGGTACACGAGCCAACCAATGAATCATAGATACTGTACTGCACGATACCTAAGCCAACCAATGAAATATAGATACGGTACCGGTGTGGTACCTGAGTCAACCAATGAATAAAATCAACCAATCCCATAAAGATGTCAAAGTACCAGTACATCCCACAATAATAACCGATATCACAACAATCACAACCACAATGAGAATAAGTAATCATACTTGTATAGTCGACAAGCCTTTAATATAATCTCATTAGATGTGATTAACACTTAAGATATCATTTAACAATTACCGTCCTTAAACATGTATTACAATAATAAACAACCACAAGACACTTGGTCAACTCGAATTAATCATTTCATGTAAACAACAATCATTCTTTGACACACCAAATCACCAGCAGATATGATTCATTGAGTCCATCAATTATAGCATGTTTGATGACCGACCCCCTGATAAATAAAGTAAGCATGTCAAGCTGCACATTTCTTAGATTCAAATACTCATTTTGGGGGTCAACATTCAGCCTAGTGGAGTCTAAACATTAATTCAACAAGACCGAGGATTCTGCTATTATCTAGCAATCCCTATATTTAAGTTATTCCTAGGTTCAAGACCCTACCCTATTAGCTAATTATCCGAGGGTGAGCAACCATTATGTAAGCACGTAAATCCAAGAATGATTTCAATATCACCATAGAACAACAATTTCCCACCTAATTTAACTAGGTTTTCATACGTTTTATCCAACTAAACACCATACCTGAGGCCTAAGCATGGACCTCCCATCAATTTAAATTATATTCATGATTTTTAACCCAGGTCTAAACTACTCAGTAAAACATAGCCTACATGGATGCCAAACAGCTCTACGGAGGCATGAATGCAAGCCTTTGACTCCATGAAGGTGAATTCTGGCATGAGATTATCGGGAAAACCATGGGTTTTACCCCATTAACATGAAATACCTCCCCTCCATTGCTTTCAGGCCATGAGGTAACTCTAGGAAGGTTTCTAAATCAAACCTTATCCTTTTAATAACTTAAGAGGAGAAAGAAAATATAAAAAAATATTTCTCACTGATTTTTTTATCCCATCATCTCGCTATAGTGACCTAATGGTTGCTATGGTGATAGAGCTATAGTAGAATGACATCAGCTCGACTCAAAATTTCAAATTCTATAATTTTTCATTGAATCACCCCATATTACTTCAAAATCATATTTTCATAAGTTTGTGTAATACGTATCCATAATGAAGTATCTTTTAATAATGACAGAATAGGTCATTACAACATCTGGTCATGTGTTAGACATATAGGAAGTGGAAGCTCTACTCACCTAGATGAAGTAGGTATGTTGACTCTTTTAGGGGAAACAAGTTATATACAGATCGTGCCTTAGCAATGAAGGAGGTTTTAGCTTTACATACCTCAAGTTTTGTCGCATTACTATGGCGTGCCAACTTCTCCATTTTATTCTACAATCAAGACCTCAATTATTGATTCACTGACAACCAATGTAAGCTCCATCAACAATCCATGTAACTCCAATCTCTTAATTAGTGAAATCTTAAAGCTTGAAGTTATAGGTGTCCTTGACCAATTAGAAATATATGAGCAAAAAAGATCAGGGTTAAATTGTAATGACCGGGTCCATCATTATGGGCAAGCTTTTTGTGCCAAGTTTTGAGTTAGAAATACTTTGAATTTGGGAGTTGAAAATTTTAGACTAGGCTTGTCTCGGCCAATTTTGGAGCGAGGTTTAGTCTAAAGCAATCCAAGTGAGGATTGGGTAACGTATCTTGAGTCAATCTAGTTTTCCATTTATCTAAGACATAAAAGAGTCTGTGGGACTTTTTGAAAGTGAATTTGGGTAAGCAGAACTCTCTGTATAAAGGATGACATGAATGGGTTATACCAGAACGTTAGGAAATTGAAGTGTGTTTTAAAATAGGCATTTTTTGGGAACTTTATGACTTTATATCCTGTGTAAACTGCCTTAGAAGTTGAAACACCACTGTAGCGACCTCTACTATAGCGGAGAAAATACCGCTATAGTGGGAGTCAACATACATCAGCACCGCTAGAGTGGGTGGCTTTGCTACGACAGTATCTCTATAATGGAGCATGGACTGCTATAGCAGAGCGTGATAGTATTTCATGCAGAAACTTCTCCAAAACAGTCAATTTTCATCAAAGACATTTTGGGAGAAAGGAAATGCAATTCTAGGTGATTTTCCTCAATTTTCCATTATTTTTCTTCCCAAAGGTAAGGATTCTACTCCCTTAACTTTATGTTACCTTTCCTACATAGTAGAATTTCTAGTTAGGAACTTGGGGGAAGGTTTTGAATGACGTAGAAATGGTAGAATCTAGGGAAAAAAAGGATTCTAGGGTGCTAGAGTTCTTGGGTCTTGTTTTTGTTGATGGATTATGATCATGTGGCCTTAATTTTCTAAGTGTATCCATGAAAATGGTAGTCTTAGGTGAATTAATAGTGGGTAAGCCCGAGAATGGGTGGGATGATCATAATTTAGCCTGGGGATTGAGATTTTGCATAATCAATTATTTAGGCCAGTGAATTGACTATAGTTCTTGCATACTTATTTCTAGACAAACAACAAGAAAGGGATCTTGAGAAGGGGTAAGCTCCGATTTAATATATCTTTGAGTAAATTGAGGTAGGTGATGGTTATTGATTTCCATTATGCATTGTATGTTCGTGTGCTTTTGCTTAAGTATTATATGAGTTGCATGTTTAGGGAATAATTATGAATGTCTAAATGTCTGGATAGCAGTCTGGTAAAATAAACTGGGTGTTATTGCTTGTTGGTTTACAAATGTGTTTGTTTTGTTCATTATTTGTGACTATTGGATTTCTGTGTGATATTCGGTTAGCTCGGTACCACGCTTAGTACAAGTTACTATTTGATTGGCTTAGTTACCACACCTAGTACAAGTTACTATTTGGTTGGCTCGGGTACGACGCCTGGTACAAGAATATAAATGTTGGCTCGGGTACCACGCCTGGTATGGGTTTGTTTATTGAATTATTGTATTCTTTTGATGGTTTCATGAGTGGCCCAGGTTGTGTTTCTTGAATTGTGACTTTACATACGGTCCATGAGAGGCCAGTTTATTATATTGATCTGTTTTTGGTCTTGGTATAGATCATGTTGCATGTATAACACTTAGGTGTTGTTAGGGGATCCCGAGGTGGGTCCGAATTATTTAAAAGAGATATATGTAAGTTATTATCATTAACTGTTGTCAATGGTTGTGAAGTTGATTACATGTGGGGAGATAAGCTAGGGAGAGACTTGTAGTCTAAATATATTTGTTGGCTTGTTCACATGTTTCCTATGCATTACTTGGCGTTAATTACTGTTCATATTTTGGTTATTTGAAACTGGTTGATGATCCTACCAGTACACGATGTTGTGTACTGATTCTGCACTTGCATTTCTTTTTGTGAGTACAGTCAATCTTCCGGCGACTGACGCGCGACCTCACTTGTAGTCCCAGAATTTCCAGACATCAAGGGTGAGCTGCTTCGGTCGAGCTACCTTGGTTTCTTTCTTTAAGTTATAGCCTACTTGTCTCAGGCTTAAACTCTTGTTTATTTGGGGTTGTATCCCAACATTCTAGACATTGATAGATTATTTTAGTACGATGACTTTCAAGTTATAGGGACGAATATCCGTAGGCTTTTATTTATATAGTATTTTGAGACTTGAATGCTAGTTTACTCTATGCACTGGTTTTAAGCTGCATATTATACTAAGTGTTGTCTTTTGTTGGTTCGCTCATCCGGGGGTTTGGTGGGTGCCACTCACGGTGGGGTTGGGTCGTGACATAAATCATGCTAAGACTAGAGTTATGGATATAAAATCAACTTGAAAACACCATAAATTACACACCTTAATTATTATCCTAGTAAATATATCTTGAAATTGTCTCTTGGATTCAAAAGCCCTAGCTTTTTCCTCTTGCATTCTTTGAGTACTTTCATTGAATACCGTAGAATTTATTTTTGTTGTTAGCGGATATCCTCCCTTTCTTTAACTCTATCCGTAGTTGTTGTAATGGAAGGGGAGAGACCCATCTTCACTGATTTTGAAATACAACTAACCATTTTTGATCGGTGCCACTCTTCACAATATTTATTTATTATTTTATCAAATGGTCAACAGTGCAACAACCTAAAAATCCTAAGCCTAGAACTAGCCCAGAAAACTTAAAATTTTGAACTGTCCAAGCCAGATCAGGAACCACGAACTGGTTCCACCGGTCGTGGAATATTCCACGGACCATGGTTCCCATCCATGGACTCAATCTTGCAAATCAGTCCATCAGAACCCAAACCACGAACCAAGTCCACGGACCATGAACAGGACCACGGGTCATGGAATGGCCTTGTGGAACTCAGACCTGAGGGTCATCAGATCCCTCAGGAACCATGAACAGGTTCCATGAGCCATGGATGGTTTCACGAGACGTGAACTTGGCTCGTGGTTATCAGACCCACAGTTATCATGCCTTGTCTTATTTTTCTACACAGTTGTTGGGTACTGAAGAGGAGAGGGTTCGATTGTTTGTGAAGGGTTTGAACACTAACTTGCAGGTGTAATTTATGCACATGACTTTAGCAGGGAAAAGCTTCAATCAGATCAACGATTATGTGAAAAAGTTTGAAGGGGTCAAGCAAGTTGGGTAGGCTAAAATGTTAGCCAAGAAGCCCCAGAATGATGAAAATTTCACTGGTTCGTGTTCCGGGGGCCATAATCAGTAGGTATACTCAGCCCGTCCTATTCAGTCAGGTCTGCTAGCTGCTACAGATGGTCGCCCAGGAGCTAATCAGTAGTTCTCAGCTTCTAGAGGCCAGGGATCTTCTTACACATCTGCCAGCAGGCCTACACTTGATCGTGGTTATTTCCATTGTGGTGATCTGGGCTACTTTAAGAGGGAGTGCCCTTACAGACAGATTGGTAATCAAGCTCAGCAGCAGTCCAAGGATATGGTCCAAGCAGGTAGTGGTGGTCCTACTAGAGGTCGTCCACAGGGTGGGCGAGGAAACTTTTAGGGAGGTCAGGAAGATCGAGGTAATAGCAGCGTGGGCAGGAGTGAGGCGCTGCCAGCCAAGGAAGTTTCCCAGATTGATGATCGGGCTTACTTCTATGCATTTCCAGGGAGATATGAGGTGGAGGCATCAGACGCGGTGATCATAGGTACAAATCTTGTCTATGATAGGTTGGCTTCTATACTATTTGACATACGATATACTTACTCTTATGGATCTGTGAACTTTTCTTTGGTTATGGATTTGATAAGTGATTTCCTTGATTCCCCTATCCACGTGTCTACCTTGGTTGGAGAGTCAGTGATTGTGACTCATATTTATCATACTTGTTCGGTGATGTTTTTGGGGTTGCATACTTGGGCAGATTTGGTAATTCTTGATATGGTAGACTTCGATTTTATTTTGGGCATGACCTACTTGTCTCTTTATCTTGTTGTATTGAATTGTATTGCTAAGACCGTTGCTCTAGAAATTCTAGGTAAGGATAGACTAGAGTAGAAAAGTGTGTACAGGACTAAGCCGGCCAAGATCATATCATTTATTTAGGCTAGGAAACTAGTGGGAAGAGGGTTCTTGGCCTTCTTGGCTCATCTCTAGGATGATAGTGTGGAGTCCCTATCTTTTGAGTCAGTTTTGGTTGTTTTAGAGTTTCTAGAGGTATTTTTGGCAGATTTTTCTGGTATGCCTCCAAATAGAGATATCGATTTTTGTATTGACTTGGAGCCGGGAACTCGCCCAATTTCCATTCCTCCAAACTGTATGGCTCCGATAGAGTTAACGGAACTTAAGACTCAGCTCCAGGAACTCTTAGATAAGGGTTTTATCCATCCCACCTTGGGATGCTCCAGTGTTGATTGTAAAAAAGAAAGATGGTAGTATGCAGATGTGGATTGACTAAATGCAGTTGAATAAGGTCACCATCCGGAATAAGTACCCTTTACCCTGTATAGATGATATTTTTGACCAGTTACAGGGTGCATCTACGTTTTGAAAAATTGACTTAAGATTAGGGTACCACCAATTAAAGATTAGGCCTGAGGACATTCTTAAGACAACTTTCCAGAATGGGTATGGGCATTACGAGCTCCTAGTGATGTCATTTGTGTTGACAAATGTGCCGGTAGCATTCATGAGTTTGATGAATGGGGTGTTTAAGTCTTATTTGGATTCTTTTGTCATTGTATTTATTGATGACATTTTAATCTACTCTAAGAGTAGGGAGGAGCATGCTGAACATCTCCGTATTGTGTTTGAAGTATTGAGGCTCCAGAAACTTTAAGCGAAGTTCTCCAAGTGTGAATTTTGGTTAACTTTGATCACATTCGTAGGGCATGTGGTGTCAATAAAGGGGGTAATGGTAGATCCCCCAGAAGATTGAGGCAATTAAGAATTGGGCCCGGCCTAGCTCTGTGATCGAGGTGAGGAGTTTTATGGGGCTTGCAGGGTACTACCTTAGATTTGTCAAGGATTTTGCGTCCATTGCTACTCACTTTACAAGGTTGACTCAGAAAGATGTACAATTCATGTGGTCCGACAAGTGTGAGGAGAGCTTCCAAAAGCTCAAAACACTTCTTACCTTGGCTCCCATCGTTTCATTGCCGGTTGAAGGTAAGAAATTTATTGTATATTGTGATGCTTCACATTCGGGTTTGGGTGTGATATTGATGCAGGATAGGAATGTGATAGCATATGCTTCTAGGCAATTGAAATTCATGAGAGGAATTATCGAACCTATGACTTGGAGTTGGCAGCGGTGGTGTTTGCACTAAAAATTTAGAGACACTATCTTTATGGTGTCAAGTGTGAGGTGTTCACTGATCATCAAAGTCTACAACATGTTTTTACTCAGAAGGACTTGAATCTGAGACAGAGGAGGTGGATGGAGTTGTTAAAGGATTATGATATGACCATCCAGTACCATTCAGGTAAGGTTAATATGGTAGCAGACGCATTGAGCTGGAAGACAGTCAGCATAGGCCGTTTGGCTTGTTTGGGGGTGTCCAAACGACCATTGGCAAGGGATATTCAGGATTTGGAATCTAAGTTCATGCACCTAGGTATCTCAGAATAGGGTGGAGTGTTAGCCAGTATCGAGGTCAAACCCACATTCATATAGGAGATAAAGGCCAAGAAGCTTAAGGATTTATTGTTGAGCAAGCTTAGGAGAAAGGTCATATCCAGAGAGTGCATGGATGCCAGTGTTAAATTTCAAAGGAAGGATCTGTGTCCCTTGGGTTGATGACATAATTCAGAAGGTATTGGCAGAGGCTCATGATTCACGATACTCAATTCATCCAGGCATAACCAAGATGTACAGGAATTTGAAGCAACTTTATTCGTAGCCTGAGATGAAAAGGGACATAGTTAAATTCGTGTACAAATGTTAGAACTGTCAGGAATTCGTGTCCAAATGTTAGAACTATCAGCAGGTCAAATATGAGCACCAAAGCCCTGTAGGGCTGCTTCAAAGAAAGCCCATTCCCGAGTGGAAGTAGG
Organism: Jaltomata sinuosa; assembly: GCA_003996215.1. Classification (NCBI taxonomy): domain Eukaryota; kingdom Viridiplantae; phylum Streptophyta; class Magnoliopsida; order Solanales; family Solanaceae; genus Jaltomata; species Jaltomata sinuosa. The sequence continues at coordinate 215,472 of QJPP01002502.1, read as the reverse complement.
AAAGGATAGCCATGGACTTCGTGGTGGGTCTTTTAAGGACCTTGGGAAAGTATGACTCGACTTGGGTCATTGTTGATAGGCGGACCAAGTAAGCTAATGTTATTTCGATCAGGGTGGACTATAATTCGCAGCAGTTGGCTAAGATTTATGTGAAGGAGATCGTGAGACTGCATGGGGTACCACTGTCCATCATATCAGACAGGGGTATGCAGTTTACCTCTAAGTTTTAGGGTAAGTTACATAAAGAGTTGGGCACTCAACTCACTTTTAGCATAACTTTCCATACTTAGACTGATGGTCAGTTGGAGAGGACAATCCAAGTATTGGAAGACATGCTGAGAGCATGTGTGATTTACTTTGGAGGTCATTGGGACTAGTTTATGCTGTTGTGTGAGTTCTCAAACAACAATAGCTACCACTCCAGTATCAACATGGCACCATTCGAGGCTTTGTATGGGAGGAGTTGTAGATCACTTATAGGGTGGTTTGAGGCAAGTGATGTAAGGCCTCTGGGCGTAGACTTGGTAAGGCAAGCGTAGGAAAAAGTAAGTGCCATTTAGACCAAGTTTCTAGCAGCCTAGAGCAAGCAGAAAGAATATGCGGATCACAAAGTAAGGGACATGGATTTTCAGGTTGGTGAATAGGTATTATTGAAAGTGTCACCAATGAAAGGGGTTATGCATTTCGGTAAGAAGGGCAAGCTCAGCCCTCGGTTTACTGGTCTATTTGAAGTTCTCGAAATGGTAGGGTCAGTGGCTTACTGGTTGGCACTGCCACCTAGGTTATCTGGTGTCCATCCAGTATTCCATATATCCATGTTAAAGTGATACCATGGGGATGGAGATTACATCATCAAGTGGGATAAAGTATTACTAGATAAGGACCTTTGCTATGAAGAGGAATCAGTTGTGATTCTTGATTGGGTTGTCCAAAAATTGAGGACAAAGGTGATAAGTATGGTAAAATTTTAGCGGAAGCATCGTATAGTCCACTTGGGAAAGTTAGAGGGACATGCGGGACAAGTACCCTCACTTGTTTGAGGATTCAGGTACTACCATTTCCTTTCTTTATTTCTGTATTTTTAGGTTTGATCATTTCGGGATGAACGATGGGTAAATTAGTGTCTGTTGTAATGACCGAGTCCATCATTATGGGTAAGCTTTTTGTGCCAAGTTTCAAGTTAGAAATACTGTAATGAACCTTCCTATCATTCACGTGTGTTTGCCTTTCTTGTACCATTAGAGCTTGCCTATAGTGGCCCCAAGTCATTTATGACTTGTTGGGACCGGTAGTTTGGTGCCCGGGCCATTTGTTTGGTCTTTTTGGACGTTTCTTATTTTGGAGCCTTAAGCTTTTGAAATCATTGACTTCAGTCAACATTCTTGGTGAACATGCTCGGAATCAAATTCCGAAAGTTCCGTTGGAGCATGGACTTTGATCTAGTAGGACCTTTTTTGTCAGGATCCGGGAGCTTTTTAGCTTGTAATTCTCACTATTTCTGTATTTTCAGGCCAGTTGGGCTTGTTTGGTTGACTTTGGTCAACATTTGAAGAAGACAGTCTCAGATGGAAATTCCATGAGCGCTGTTAGCTCTTGAATGTCGAGTTTAGGCTAGAGGGACCATTGGTTTTGGTCCCGAGGCTTCTGAACTTGATTTTGGCCATTGGGTTCCGTTGTGGAGATAGTTGGCCTAAGGTTAATATTGGGTGTGGGGCCCACTTTTCATTAAATCGACCTCCGATGGGATTTTAGTCGATTCCATTTTATCCAGAACGTCATTTCTAGTTGCATAGCTCAGGTCGTTTGTGTTCGCGGGGACCCCAGATGCATTCCTGGGGACCTAAAGTGTGAAAAATCTGCCCTTGACAGCTGGTTGTTGTCATGGGCCTTTTTGTTTATCGCGTTCGTGGGGAGGTGGCCACGTTCGCGAAGGGTAATTTCCAGCCACCCTATTTTTGTTCATTGGCATTTGCGGTGGGGTGGACGCGTTCGCGAAGGGTAATTTCCAGCAGCTATTTAAGCTGAGCCCCTTCATTTTTCAATAATTGGTAAGTCTTCTTCCCCATCCTTTTTTTCTCTTGTTTTATAAAATCCTCCATTGTTGCTTACTTTCAAAAGCTTGGGATTCTTGTAGAATCTTCCCCATTTGTGATTGCATGATCGTGAACTCGCTCAATTTAGCTCCTTAGCTTGTCTTCTCGTCGTGGTAAGTACCCTTTGTTTAATTTCCAAATTTATTCCTTGAATTTCCTCTTTTATTTCTTGGCTTGGGCAGGCTATTTCGAGCCCCAATTTTTTCCGTCTCCGCTCAAATTTTGAGCAAGTGCTACTGGGATGGTAAGGAACACATGGGTGTTTTTGGTTTTTGGTTTTGGGTATGGGGCCTACAGGCCCGTTTGTGACCTGAATTTCAACCCGGCTATTAATATAGCAATTTGGGTATCGTTACTCTTGCTTTGACATATAGATTATTGTATTGATAGTGGTTTCACGATTTTGAGCTTCTCAGAGCAGTTCGAGCATGGACGACGTCATCCCCACAAATATTTGTCAGACAATAGGTAAGTTATGGTTTCCCTTATCTATACTCTACGTATATACACTATAAATTCTCTAATTAGTATCCTTTGGCGGGTTGTTATAGGTTGGTACCTTAGACCTTGTCCGCCTTTCTGTCCGTTTATTTCATAAATTATTTTTAGTATTTGCGTAGTATTATATATTATCCTTATGGTCCTGTACGGTCTTGTATCGACATTGGAACATAGATGGTGGGTTATTTGGGAATATCCGCGAGTCCCAAACATAGAGCTTTTATTTTAGGCTGGTTATGTCTGCTGTAGAGTTGTTGAGTCTGTGTAGGGGTTGTAGGAATGTTTGTAAGCCATTGGACTAATTAATATTTGTGTGTGAGCATATCATCCATGAAAAAGGTTTTTCCCTACCTGTTTTACTTCAGTTTTGGCTGCAAGCCCACTATAGACGGTCTTTCCTAAACTTGCATGGCCCCGGGGGCCCATTTTTGGTATACTTGATGATAAATATGATATTTTTGATGATTTCACACTGGTTTTCCTATTGATACTAGGCTCGGCTGGGAAGAGCACTAGACTTGATTTCCTACTAATACTAGGCTCGGCTGGGCAGAGCTCTAGACTTGATTTCTTTTGAAGCTTTTGCCACTATTTAGGCTCAGTTCGATCCTGAGCATATACTATGAGGTTTCATGTTTTGAGCTACTATTTGAGATCGCTAGGCAATGTATGTGGTCACTAAGTAGACCTTCATGGACCCTATCTCCGGTGTGTTAGTTAATGCTTCAAGGGCGGTTTGAGTGTTTGACTTACATGAAGCTTCCTGTTCTTGGTGCAAAAGGATTCAATTAAGAATAAAAGGGTCTTGTAGATCAGCGGGTTCATGAGTTAGAATTTTGGGTGATGGCTTTTTTGGTAAACTTGGTTGTGGTTTCGATGATTCGAGCTCTGTGTGTTGGTCGCCTTTCTTCTATGGTTTTGGTGTTGTGTCGGTGCTTACCGATTGAGATTCTAGAGGCTTAGTTTGGGTTGGCAAACCCTTGGTGTTTTGGAGTTTGAGTTTGAAATCTAGCTTGGCTAGTAAGAAGTTTAGGCTTGGTTGCTTTCTTTAGTTCTTTTCTGTTGGGTGTCGTACGGTTGAGAAGGCTACCCAGGTTGTATGAAAGAGTAGTGCGAGATTTATATCCGCTATTCTTTTCATCTTTATTCTTTCATTCTTTCCTGACTTTCGAGGACAAAAGTATTTTTAGTAGTGGATGATGTAATGACCTTTCTGGTCATTTACGCGTGTTCACCTTTGTTGTACCATTAGAGCTTGCCTGTAGTGGTCCCAAGTCATTTATGGCTTGCTGGTACCGGTAGTTCGGTGCCCGGGCCATTTGTTTGGTCTTTTTGGTTGTTCCTTGTTTTGGAGCCTTAAGCTTTTGAAATCATTGACTTCAATCAACATTCTTGTGAATGTACTCGGAATTGAATTCTGACAGTTTCGTTAGCTCTGTAGCATGGACTTTGGTCTAGTAGGACCTTTGGTCGGGATCTGGGAGCTTTTCAGCTTAGAATTCTCTCTCATTCTGTGTTTTCAGGCCAGTTGGGCTCGTTTTGTTGACTTTGGTCAACATTTGACGAAGACGGTCTTGTATGGAAATTTTGTGAGTGGTGTTAGCTCTAGAATGTCGAGTTTAGGCTAATGGGACCATTGGTTTGGGTCTCGAGGCTTCTGGACTTTATTCGGCCATTGGGTTTCGTTTTGGAGATAGTTGGTTTAAGGTTGATGTTGGGCATGGGGCCCACTTTTCATTAAATCAACCTCCGATGGGATTTTTGTCAATTCCATTGGATCCAAAATGTCATTTCTAGTCGAATAGCTCAGGTCGTTTGTGTTCATGGGACCGCAAATGCATTCTCGGGGACCCAAAGTGTGAAAAATCTTCCCTTAACCGCTGGTTGCTGTCATGGGCCTTTTTGTTCATCGCATTCGCCGGGGGGGGGTGGCCACATTCACTAAGGGTAATTTCCAGCCACCCCATTTTTGTTTATCGCATTCGAGGAGGGGTGGACGCGTTCGCTAAGCCTAATTTCCAGAAACTATTTAAGCTGAGCCCCTTCATTTTTCCAGCCATTTCCTTCAACTCCCTCAACCCTTAGGCACCTAAATCACTCTATACATTGCTCCAAATCAGTTCCTAGCTTCGAGAAATTGTTGCTCTTTGATTATCCGTGTTTCCTCGACAATTGGTAAGTCTTCTTCCCCAACCTTTTCTTCTGTTGTTTTCTAAAATCCTCCATTGTTGCTTACTTTCAAAAGCTTGGAATTCTTGTAGAATCTGCCCCGTTTGTGATTGCATGATCGTGATTTCGCTTAATTTACCTCCTTAGCTTGTCTTCTCATCGTGGTAAGTACCCTTTGTTTAATATCCGAATTTATTCCTTGAATTTTCTCTTTTATTTCTTTGCTTGGGCGTGCTGTTTTGACCCCAATTGTTGTTCGTTTTTGCTCAAATTTTGAGCATGTGCTCCTGGGATGGTAAGGAACACATGGGTGTTTTTCGTTTCTAGTTTTGGGTTGCAGGACCCATGGGCCCATTTGTGACCCAAATTTTGACCCGGCTATTATTATAGCAATATGGATATCGTTAGTCTTGCTTTGACATATATATTATTGTATTGGTAGTGGTTTCATAATTTGGAGCTTCTTGGAGAAGTTCGAGCCTAGACGACACCATCCTCGCAGCTATTCGTTGGACGACAGGTAGGTTATGGTTTCCCCTATCTAGATTCTGCATATATACACTCTAACTGCTCTAATTAGTATCTTTGGGCGGGTTGTTATAGGTTGGTATCCCAGACCTTGTTCGCCTTTCTATCCATTTATTTCATACGTTGGTTGTAGTATTCGTTTAGTAGTATATATTACCCTTGTGGTCATGTGCGGCCTTGTATCGACTCTGCAACATAGATGGTAGGTTTTTTGGGAATGTCCGTGAGTCCCGGACATAGAGCTTTTATTTTAGGTGTGTTATGTCTTATGTAGAGCTATTGAGCCTGTGCAGGGCTGGTACGAATATTTGTGAGCCATTGGGCTATTTGTGTGTGAGCATATCATCCATGAAAGAGGTTTTTCCTAGCATGTTTTACTTCAGTTTTGGATGCAAGCCCACTATAGAAGGTTTTTCCTAAACTTGCATGGCTCCGGGGGCCCTTTTTGGTTTACTTGATGATAAAAATGGGATTTTGGATGATTTCACACTAGGTTTTCCTACTGATACTAGACTTGGATGGGCAGAGAACTAGACGTGATTTCCTATTGATACTAGGCTAGGCTGGGTAGAGCTCTAGACTTGATTTCTTATTGATTTAGACTCGGACACGCTCTGGGCACCCTTTGAGAGGGTTATTGAGACTTTTACTACTGATTTAGACCCGAGTATCCTTCGGGCCTCCTTTAAGAGGGTTATTGAGACTTTTGCCACTGTTTAGACCCGGTTCGATCCCGGGCATATACTATGAGGTTTCGAGTTTTAAGTTACTATTTGAGATTGCTAGGCGATGTATATCATCACCGAGTAGACCTCTATGGACCCTGTCGATCCAGGACCTGGGGCCTTGGGCTGCGTGTTCCAGATAAGGGGTGTACGGCGTAAGAGAGCTACATAGGTAGAGTCCTTCTATGGGTCCTGCCTCTATATAGGCCCTTGAGGTACCTGGGGGGAACATACCAGTTACTTTCACTTCATATCACTATCATGCATTTGGCATGCCGATTCCACCCTTGAATTCTGTGTGTTCAGTGTACGCTCTAGTTGTATGGGCGGTCGTAAGGTTTGTTTTTACTTAATTGTGTTCCTCGGTTACATGGGCGGCCGTTGGTACTGTAGGTAGATTATATTACTCTTGTCATTTTGTAGAACTAGTATGGACTTTTGATATTGGTTGGATGAATGGTTTTAGCCTGTTGAGGCACCATCCTTGGGATTGAGATTATTGAGGGGCTAGTGGGTCCCATCTTACTGAGATGCTGATTATGTAGCTTTCTCAGTGATTGTGGGGTTCTTGATTCCTATTTATCCTAGCTTGAGTAGTAGTTTTGAATACTTTTGGGTTAGTTATTCCATCTTAGGCTTGACTTGTGAGTTGTTTACGGCTATTTTATCGTGGTATTTGATATCTTAGTCTTGTTTATGTTAGTATGAGATTTCTAGTTCGATTGTTGGTTTGGTTTCCTTCTTTATAGTTATTTTGAGGTTACCGGTATACCGCCCATATCATTAAATTCTCTTTATATATATTGTTGTTGCAAGGATCCCCGGTGTGTCCTTTCTCTCTTTTTTCACCTGTGCTTATGTGTATAAATATCTTTTGTGCTAGCATGTTTTACTTATAACACTTAGTTGATTACTCTTGTGCTAGTTCCCTGTGCTTCCTGCTTGTTTTATGTAACTGTTTTGTTGTACTCTACTTATTATAGCTTTTATATTTTATATGCGCTCAGTCGGTCGATGATTCCTACTGGGTACCCATTGCTTAGATATTGGTACTTATACTACACTTCTGCACTTTTTGGATGCAGATATTAGTGTGAGATTTCATCGTTTATCGCATTGAGACTCGTGTAACTTTTGGATCTTTGAGACTAGGGTGAGCACCTGACGACCGGGGCTTGACTACATCTCATCTGATGTATTGTTACTCTTTTACATTCGGAGACAATTGTACATATCATTTTGTTACTTCTAGCACTTGTACTCTAGTAGAAGGTTCTGTACTATCGATACCAAGTCTTGGGGTTGGTGTAGTATGATTTGTATATATTTTGGGTTGTTGAATCTTCCGTGTCGTATATTTATATTCTACTTTCGCTTATTTTCGTTCATTGTGCGTATTGGTTAGGTAGTAGCCGATTACTAACCGTTATGGGATACGGGAATTGGTTAGCCTACTAGGGGTTGTAAGTGCCATCATGACATGAGAAATCGGGTCGAGACAAATACTCTGGGTTTGGGAGTTGAAAATTTTAGGCTAGGCTTGTCTCGGCCAATTTTGGAGCGAGGTTTGGTCTAGGGTAGTCCGGGAGAGGATTGGATAACGTATCTTGAGTCGAGCTAGTTTTCCATTTAGCTAATACATAAAGGAGTCCGGGGGATTTTTCGGAAGTGAATTTGGGTAAGTAAAACTCTCAGTATGAAGGGTGATGTGAAGGGGTTATTCCGGAATGTCTGGAAATTTATGCGTGTTGTAGAATAGGCATTTTTAGGGGACTTTACGACTTTTTATCCCGTGTCAACTTCCTTAGAGATTGACACACCTTCGTAGCGACCTCTGTTATAGCGGAGAAAATACCGCAATAGTAGGAGTTAACGTCGGTCAGCACTGCTATAATGGGTGGCTCAGCTATGACGGTACCGCTATAGAAGAACGTGGACCGGTATAGCAGAGCGTGATGGGGTTTAATGTAAAAACTTCCCCAAAATAGATAGAGAAATTTTGGGAGAAGGGAAAGGCGATTCTAGGAGATTATCCTCCGGTTTCCATTCTTTTTCATCCCAAAGGTAAGGATTCTACTCCCTTAACTTTATGTTACCTTTCCTACATAGTAGAATTACTAGTTAGGGACTTGGGGGAAGGTTTTGAATAACCTAGAAATGGTAGAATTCGGGGAAAAGGGGGATTATAGGGTGCTAAATTTCTTGGGTCTTGTTTTTGTTGATGGATTATGATCAATTGGACTTAATTCTCTAAGTTTATCCATAAAAATGGTAGTCTTAGGTGAATTAATGGTTGGAAAGCCTGGGAATGGGTGGGATGATCATAGTCTGGCCTAGGGATTGGGATTTTGCATAATCTGGGTATTTAGGCCAGTGAACTGATTATAGTTCTTGTATAATTGTTTCTAGACCAAGAACAAGCAAGGGATCCTGATAAGGGGAAAGCTCTGGTTCAATAGAGCTTTGAGTAACTCGAGGTAGGTGATGGTTATTGATTTCCATTATGCATTGTATTTCCGTCTGCTTTTGCTTAAGTATTATATGAGTTACATGCTTAGGGAATAATTATGAATGTCTAAATGTACGGATAACAGTCTGGTAAAATAAATTGGATGTTATTGCTTGTTGGTTACAAGTGTGTTTGTTTTGTTCATTATTTGTGATTGTTGAATTTTTCTGCGACATTTGGTTGAGTTGGGTACCACTACAGGTACAGGTTACTATTTGGTTGGCTCGTGTACCATGCCTTGTAAAGGTTACTATTTGGTTTGCTAGGGTACCACGCCTATTACGAGAATTATAAATTGGTTGGCTCAAGTGCCATGCCTGGTACGGGTTTATTTATTGAATTTTTGTATTCTTTTGATGGTTCAATTAATTGACCGGGTTGTGTTTCTTGAATTGTGACTTTGCATATGGTCCATGAAAGGTCGGTATATTATATTGATCTGTGTTTAGTCTTGATGTAGACCAGATTGCATGTGTGACACTTTGGTGTTTTTAGGGGGATCGCGGGGTGGGTCTGGACTATGTAAAAAGAGATATATGTAAGTTATTTTCATTAACTGTTGTCAATGGTTGTGAAGTTGATTACATGTGGGGAGATAAGCTAGGGAGAGACTTGTAGTCTAAATATATTTGTTGGCTTGTTCACATGTTTCCTGTGCATTACTTGGCTTTAGTTACTGTTCATATTTTGGTTATTTGAAACTGGTTGATGATCCTACCAGTAGACGGTGTTGTGTACTGATTCTTCACTTGCATTTCTTTTTGTGAGTACAGGCAATCTTCCGGCGGCTGACGTGCGACCTCACTTGTAGTCCCAGCATTTCCAGACATCAAGGGTGAGATGCTTCGGTCGAGCTACCTTGGTTTCTTTCTTTAGGTTATAGCCTACTTGTCTCAGGCTTAAACTCTTGTTTATTTGGGGTTGTATCCCCGCATTCTAGACATTGATAGATTATTTTAGTACGGTGACTTTCAAGTTATAGGGACGAATATCCGTAGGCTTTTATTTATATAGTATTTTGAGACTTGAATGCTAATTTACTCTATGCACTGGTTTTAAGCTGCATATTATACTAAGTGTTGTCTTTTGTTGGTTCGCTCATCCGGGGGTTTGGTGGGTGCCACTCACGACGGGGTTGGGTCGTGACATAAATCATGCTAAGACTAGAGTTATGGATATAAAATCAACTTGAAAACACCATAAATTACACACCTTAATTATTATCCTAGTAAATCTAGCTTGAAATTGTCTCTTGGATTCAAAAGCCCTAGCTTTTTCCTCTTGCATTCTTTGAGTACTTTCATTGAATACCGTAGAATTTATTTTTGTTGTTAGCGGATATCCTCCCTTTCTTTAACTCTATCCGTAGTTGTTGTAAGGGAAGGGGAGAGACCCATCTTCACTGATTTTGAAATACAACTAACCATTTTTGATCGGTGCCACTCTTCACAATATTTATTTATTATTTTATCAAATGGTCAACAGTGTAACAACCTAAAAATCCTAAGCCTAGAACTAGCCCAGAAAACTTAAAAATTTTGAACTGTCCAAGCCAGATCAGGAACCACGGACTGGTTCCACCGGTCGTGGGATATTCCACGGACCATGGTTCCCATCCATGGACTCAATCCTGCAAATCAGTCCATCAGAACCAAAACCACGAACCAAGTCCACGGACCATGAACAGGACCACGGGTCATGGGATTGCCTTGTGGAACTCAGACCTGAGGGTCATCAGATCCCTCAGGAACCATGAACAGGTTCCATGAGCCATGGATGGTTTCACGAGCCGTGAACTTGGCTCGTGGTTATCAGACCCACAGTTAGGAATAAAGGCCCAGGAATCACGACAGGGTTCCACGAGTCGTGGAAACTTCCATGAACTGTGGTTCCCATCCGTGGAACCTGAGTCACAAAATTTTCAGCAGATTTTAATTTAAATCCTTGGGGGTATTTTAGACCTTTTCTTTTTTATTTTAGCTCCGACAATAAATAGTCTTAGGTTTATTTTATTAATTCTTGACCAAAATTAAGTCATTTTTTCTCATTCAACCACCCAAGTATCAGAAAGCAAAGAACAGAAGTTATTCTTCTCTCCATCCAGACCTAGGGCTTTCTCATCCGAGCTTCAAACTTCAGATTCTCTTCAGGAATCTTCTTCCACCAAGTATGTGGGTGTTCAGTGAGGGTTTAGTTCACCCTTATGCCCTAAACTCTCAGCTTTTTTTTACAGTATTTTCCATGAATTTAGGAACTAGGGTTCCTACACCATCATGCCAATCATCCCAGAAATTAGTTTCCATGATTCCTACATGATTTATATCCTGTTTTATATGAATTGTAATATATTTTAATGATTTACGTGAGTTTTCACCATGACTTGAGAAATCAAGAATTTAGCACTAAATTGTAGGATCTTATAAAGTATTAGGTTTCCTTCAAAATTCAACCAAGATTATTAATAAGAGTTTTAAAGGCAGAATTTAGCCAGTTTTCAGTCTACTACAACATTTTAGGAAAAAATAGAGATTTTCATAATAGTCTAGTTGTGACTCAGAAATTCAGGACTCCAGTTTAAAACAAGTTATTAGTATTCAATTTGGGAATAGTGTTTAGCACCAAGTTGGACTAGGGTTCAGCGTACCCTTAAAGTCCCAGAACTACGTGCCACTGTATGTTATTTATCCACTCAGTTGGGCCTCAGAACTAGTGATCACATCAACCATCCTTTATACCTTGGGAAGGTATATTGGGTCCTCTCGATAGGGCGTATACATCGGAATCCATGTTTAGCTCGCGTGGCGTATGTTGGTTAATAGACTCTCCCACAGTATGAGTTTTAGTAAAGTACCTCAGGCCCTCGGTTTATGTATACTTTCAGCCTTCAGTATGTTTTTAGCTTACTCTTGCATTTCATCTTTTTATGCATGATTATATTTTAGACCTATGTACTATAGTTTAGTTCTGTATAAATATTTTATCAGCATTTTAGCATATTTACACATTCAGCCAACTTTGCATATCCCTTATGCTTAGTACATCCAAAGTACTGATTCATACTCTATATGTTGCATCCTATCATGACGCAGGTTCAAGTTTTAAACTTTAGCCTCGTGATTAGTTTGCCTCGGTGCCATATCATCGACAGTCAATGGTGAGTCCTCATCATATGAGGACATATCTTTTACATGCTTTTGAGTTAGTCCATTTGTCCTTATTTTTCCATATTTGGAGTTAGCTAGGGGCTTGTCCCAGTAGATCATCAGTATTAGAGGCTTTCAGACATAGAGTTAGACTTAGTTGATTTCGGTTGTTCCACTCTTCAGACAGTTATTTGTTCAGATATTCTCAGTTAAATTCTTTTTAGATAATATGCTTTATTCAGTTATGCTTTTGTTTGTTTCGAGTTATTTCAGTATGCTTGTGATATGTCAGATTCAGGGTTAGCTTGGGGTCACTTGTGATCCTAGGTCTCATGTTACGTCTAGGGGCTAGCCTTGGGGCTTGACAAACTTAGTATCAGAGCATTAGGTTCCAGAGTCCTAGGGTGTCTGAAATCCGCACTAAGTAGAGTGTTTTTCATTAGTGTGAAGTGCACCACACTTATGAGGGAAACGCTACGAGGTGTTTTAAGAAAAACATCACTTCTTTCATTTTATTTATCATGTGATGAAGTTTAGTTCAGTTTCTCCTCTCTAATTCAGTCATCATGCATTTCAGATCATTCCTCCTTGCAGAGCTAACCCCCATAATGCTAACGCTAATCCTTCATCCCCAAACCATGAGGTTAGGAATGTGGAGTTCCATAATGCTATCCAGATATTGGCACAAGCGGTGACCAACCAGGCAAATCAGCAGGCGAGAGTTCCTGCAAACCAAAATGGTGGATCAGCTATAGCCCAGGTTTGAGATTTTGTTCGCATGAATACACCATAGTTTCTAGGGTCAAAGATTGGTGAAGACCCGCAAAATTTCATTGATGAGATCAAGAAGATTCTTGAGGTAATGCAAGTGACTGGTACTGATAGTATTGAGTTAGAATCCTATCAACTCAAGGATGTGGGTCATATTTGGTTCACTCAGTGGAAAGACAACATGGGTGTAAATGCAGCTCCTGTTATATGGGATTGTTTACTTGAGCTTTTCTGGACAGGTTCTTTCCGAGGGAGTTGAGGGACGCTAAGGCCCAAAGGATTATGAATTTGAGATATGGGTCGATGCAATTCCAGGAATATGGGTTAAAGTTCAGTCATATTGGTAGGTATGCCCCATCTATGGTGGCCGATTTGAGGGCACAAATGGGCAAGTTCTTGTATGGTGTATCCGATTTGGTAAAAATGAAGTGTAGGAATGCTACGTTATTGGGGGATATGGATATCTCTTGACTGATGACCCATGATCAACGAGGTGAGAAGGATAAGCTTAAGGAGATGGCTAAGGATAACAAAAAGGCTAGGACATGCAACTATGAATATTCTCAGTAGAGGTCAGGCTGTGGGAATCGCTCATAGTTCCAGCAAAGGTCGGCAGCTCCAACACCTTCATCAGCTAGTGCTTCTTCTCCTAGATCTCGATATGACCAGAAGAATTGGGAAATAGGATCTAAGTCACAAGGCATTGGTTCAGGTAACCATACTTTTTCAGCCTGCCCCAAGTGTGGTAGAAATCATCTAGGTGAGTGTTTTGCTGGTAGAGAGCGGTTCTTTGGGTGTGGTCAACTTTACCATAGATTAAAGGGGTTCCCCTCCGTCATGCAGGGACAGAGAGGTAACAAGGCTCAGTCTACCACTTCAATAGCTTCAGCAGGTCACACCGCTTAGCAAGGTACTACTTTTGGCATGGGTGGAGGTTAGCGTCAAAACCGCCTCTATGCCATGTCTTAACATGAGGATCATGAGATTTCACCAGATGTAGTCACTGGTATGTTATCAGTCTTCTCTCTTGATGTTTATGGCTTATTACACCCAGGGGCTTCCCTATCTTTTGTAACCCCATATGTTGCATGCAAATTCAGAGTCAGTCCTGAAAAACTCTTAGAGCCCATCCCAGTATCTACTCCAGTTGGTGAGTCAGTCCTAGCTGAGAGGGTGTATAGAGATTGACCAGTTTCAGTACTTCATAAATTCACCTTAGAAGATCTAGTAGAGTTAGATATGACTGACTTCGATATCATTCTTGGCATTGATTGGGTACATGCCTATTATTCCTCAGTTGACTGTAGAACCAGAGTTATGAATTTCAGTTTCCAAATGAGCCTGTCTTAGAATGGCAGGGCAATCCTCCAACATCAAAAGGTCATTTCATATCTTACCTCAAAGCTAGGAAGATGATCTCAGGGTGTTACATCTACCATATAGTTTGAGTTAAGCATTTTGAGTCCAAAACCCTATCTTTCTAGTCAGTTCTGATAGTTAGTGAATTTCTAGAAGATGTTACTGAGGATCTGCCCAGAGTCCCTCCTGAGTGGGAGATCGATTTTGGGATAGACCTTCTTCTAGATACGCGGCCTATATTTATTCCTCCTTACAAAAAGGCTCAAGCTGACCTTGAGGAGTTGAAAGAATAGCTCAAGGTCCTCCTAGATAAAGGTTTCATCAGACCTAGCATCTCTCTATAGGGTGCCCCAGTTCTCTTCATAAGTAATAAAGACAGTTCTCTCAAGATGTGCATACACTACTGTCAGTTGTACAAAGTCACAATCAAGAATAAGTAACCCATCCCTAGGATTGATGACTTGTTTGACCAGCTTCAGGGTGCCAACTATTTCTCCAAGATCTACCTCAGATCTGGTTACCATTAGCTCAGAGTTAGAGAGTGTGACATTCAAAAGATAGCCTTCAGGACTCGGTATGGTCACTATGAATTTGTGGTTATATCTTTTTTACTAATGAATGCTCCTGGAACTTTCATGGACTTGATGAACAGGTTGTTCAAGAAGTATTTGGACATGTTAATTATTGTCTTTATAGATGATATTCTAGTCTACTTGCGGAGTGAGGAGGAGCATGCTAATCAATTGAGAGTGGTGCTGCAAACTCTCAAGAATCTCCAGTTATTTGCCAAATTCAGAACGTGTGAGTTTTGGCTGTAGTCAGTCACTTTTTTGGGTCATGTGGTGTCTAAAGTTGGCATCTCAGTGGAATTCTTAGAAGATAGAAGCGGTAAAGAATTGGCCTAGACCAACTTCTCCAACAGATATTAGGAGTTTTTTGGGTCTGGCTGGTTACTATATGAGATTTGTTGAGGGGTTTTAGTCCATAACTTTTCCATTAACTAGGCTGACTCAGCAGATAGTCAAGTTCCAGTGGTTAGATGAGTATGAGAGGAACTTCCAAGAGCTTAAAACTAGGTTGACCACAACCCTAATTTTTACTCTACTGGAGGGTCCAGAAAGTTTCGTAGTATATTGTGATGAGTCAAGAGTTGGCCAAGGTTGTGTTCTGATGAAGTGTGGTAAAGTCAGCATATGCCTTCAGATAACTTAAGATTCATGAGAAGAACTACCCGACTCATGATCTTGAGTTAGAAACAGTGGTATTTACCTTTAAGATTTGGAGACACTACTTGTATGGTGTCCATGTGGATGTGTTTACTGACCACAAGAGCCTTCAGTATGGGTTCACTCAAAAAGAACTGAATCTTCGTCATAGAAGGTGGCTAGAGCTTCTGAAGGACTATGACATAAGTGTGCTTTACCATCCGGGCAAGGTCAATGTAGTAGCTGATGCACTTAGAAGGATTTCCATGGGTAGTGTGTCATAAGTTAAGGAAGGAAAGAAGGAATTAGCCAATGATGTTCATAGGCTTGCTCGGTTAGGGGTTCGCCTTACAAATTTGTCAGAAGATGGTGTCATTATTTAGAATAGGTCAGAGTCTTTATTAGTAGCCAAGGTGAAGGAAAAGAAAGACAGTGATCCCATCATACTTCAGCTAAAATGTACTGTCTAGCAGAAGAGAGTAGAGGTCTTCTACCAAGGGGGGAGATGATGTACTTCATTATCAGGGTTGACTATGCATTCTTAATGTAGGTGATTTGAGGCAGTAAATTTTGAGAGAGGCTCATAGCTCCAGGTATTCCATCCACCCTGGTGCCACCAAGATTTACCATGACCTACGGGAAGTCTATTAGTGGAATGGTATGAAGAGGGACATTACTGATTTTGTGGCTAAGTGTCCCAACTATCAGCAAGTGATGGTAGAACATCAGCGACCGGGTGGTATGACTCAGGAGATGGACATTCCTACTTGGAAGTGGGAGGTTATCAATATGGACTTCATTACAGGTTTACCTCATACTCGCAGTCATCATGATACTATTTGGGTGGTTGTAGAAAGGGTGACTAAGTCATCCCACTTCTTGCCTGTCAAGACTAAGAATTCAGCAGAAAGTATGCCAGACTCTACATCCATGAGATAGTCAGGTTGCATGGAGTTCCCTTATCAATTATCTCTGATAGGGGTACTCAGTTCACCTCTCAGTTTTGGAGATTATTTCAGAAGGGTCTTGGTACTCAGGTTAATCTTAGCACATCTTTTCACCCATAGATAGATGGGCAGGCAAGCGTATCATTCATACTCTAGAGGATATGTTGAGAGCTTGTGTAATCTACTTCAAAGGTAATTGGGATGATCACTTACCTCTTATATAGTTTGCCTATAGTAACAATTTTCACTCTAGCATTCATATGGCCCTGTATGAGGTACTTTATGGGTGGAGGTGTAGATCACCTATAGGATGGTTTGAGGTAGGTGAAGCATCTTTGATAGGGCTAGATTCAGTCTATGAGACTATAAAGAAGGTTCAACT
Source organism: Jaltomata sinuosa (assembly GCA_003996215.1). Taxonomy (NCBI): domain Eukaryota; kingdom Viridiplantae; phylum Streptophyta; class Magnoliopsida; order Solanales; family Solanaceae; genus Jaltomata; species Jaltomata sinuosa. Next base: position 199,140 of record QJPP01002502.1, on the reverse strand, counting down.
TATTAGAGAAAGGTTGAAGGCATCTCAAAGTCGTCAGAAGTCCTATACAGATGTAAGGAGAAGAGAGCTAGAATTTGAGGTTGATGATTGGGTGTTTCTGAAAGTGTCACCCATGAAGTGGGTGATGAGATTTGGTAAGAAGAGTAAGCTTAGTCCCCGATATGTGGGTCCTTACATGATTTTGAGGATAGTTGGCAAAGTGGCTTATGAGTTTGAGTTGCCGACATACTTAGCATCGGTTCACCTAGTCTTCCATGTATCCTTGTTGAAGAAATGCATTGGTAATCCAAGTTTAGTTTGCCCTCAGAAAGCATGGGTGTGAAGGATAGTCTCTCTTACGAAGAGGTCCCAGTTTAGATTCTAGATCGTTAGATCCAGAGCCTGAGAAACAAGGAAGTCATTTCAGTAAAAGTCCTTTGGAGGAACCAGTCAGTTAAGGGAGCTACTTGGGAAGGACAAGCAGCCACGATGACCAAGTTCCAATACCTCTTCCCTTCCGATACAGTTTCAGCTTGAGGTTATAGTTCCTCTCCAGTTCCTCAGCTTATTATGCATATTCAGTCTCAGTATCATGTTCCACCAGCTATTCATGAATTTCAACACTCTTTCATGTACTTAGAACCTATTTTTTACTAGAAATCAGCTTTTAATACTCAGTGGTAGGGATTGCAACTCCTTCCCTCCAAACTCAGCTTGTTGTAGTCTTTATTTGAGGATGAATGATATGAAGGGGGAGATATTGTGACACCCTAGAAATCCTAAGCATAGAACTACCCCAGAAGACATAAAATTTTGGACTGTCCAAGCCAGATCAGGAACCACAGACTGGTTCCACAGGTCATGGAACAGTCCACTGACCATGGTTCCCATCCATGGAATTGATCCTGGAGATAATTCCCTCAGAACCCAAAATATGAACCAAGTCCACGGGTCATGGAATGGCCTCGTGGAACTCAGACATGAGGGTTATAAAATCCCTCAAGAACCACGAGGAGGTTCCATGAGCCATGGATGGTTTCACGAGCCATGAACCTGGCTCATGGTTATCAGACCCGAAGTCAGGAATAAAGGCCCAGGAACCACTACAGGATTCCATGAGTCGTGGAAGCTTCCACGAACCATGGTTCTCGTCCGTGGAACCTGAGTCGCAAAATTTTTAGCAGCTTTTAATTTAACTCCTCGGGGGTATTTTAGACCTTTCCTTTTTATTTTAGCTCGTATTATAAATAGTCGTAGGCTTATTTTATTAAGACTTAACAAAAATTAAGTCAGTTTTTCTCATTCAACCACTGAAGTGTCAGAAAGAAAAGAACAGAAGTGATTCTTCTCTCCATCCAGACCTAGGGCTTTCTCATCCGAGCTTCAAACTTCAGATTCTCTTTAGAAATCTTCTTCCAGCATGTATGTGGGTATTCAGTAAGGGTTTAGTTCACCCTTATGCCCAAAACTCTCAGCTTTTTTTTTACAGTATTTTTCATGAATTTAGGAACTAGGGTTCCTACCCAATCATGCCAATCATCCAAAAACTTAGTTTCTACGATTCCTACATGATTGAAATCCTGTTTTATATGAATTATAATATATTTTAATGATTTTCTTGAGTTTTCACCATGATTTGAGAAATCAAGAATTTAGTCCTAAATTATAGGATTTTATAAAGTATTAGGTTTCCTTTAAAATTCAACCTATATTATCAATATGAGTTTTAAAGGCAGTATTTAGCCAGTTTTTAGTCTACTACAACATTTCAGGGAAAAATAGAGATTTTCAGACTAGTCTAGTTCTGACTCAGAAATTCAGGACTCTAGTTTAAAATGAGCTATTAGTATTCAAGTTGGGAGTAGTGTTTAGCATCGAGTTGGATTAGGGTTCAATGTACCTTAAAAATCCCAGAACTATGTGCCACCGTATGTTATTCATCCCCTCGGTCGGGCCTCAGAACTAGTGATCATATCAACCATGCCTTTATACCCTGACAAGGTATATTAGGTCCTCTCGATGGGGCGTATACATCGTACTCCATGTTCATCTCACGTGGTTTATGTCGGTTAATAGAATCTCCCACAGTACGAGTTTTAGTAAAGTATCTCAGGCCCTCAGTTTATGTTTACTTTCAACTTTCAGTATGTTTTCAGATTACGCTTGCATTTCAGCTTTTTATGCATGATTATATTTTGGGCCTATGTACTATAGTTCAGTTCAGCATAAATATTTTATCAGCATGTTTACACATTCAGCCAGCTTTGCATATCCCTTATGCTTAGTACATCCAAAGTACTAATACATACATTATATGTAGCATCCTATCATGATGCGGGTTCAGGTTCTCAGCTTCAGCCTCATGATTAGTTCACCCCAGTGCCACATCAACGACATTCAGTGGTGAGACCTCATCATCCGAGGAAATATCTTTTATATGCTTTTGAGTTAGTCCGTTTGTCCTTATTTTCGATATTTGGAGTTAGCTAGGGGCTTGTCCCAGCAGCTCATCAGTATTAGAGGCTTTCAGGCATAGAGTTAAACTCAGTTGATTTGGGTTGTTCCACTCTTCAAACAGTCGTTTGTTCAGATATTCTCAGTTTAATTCTTTTTAGATTATATTCCTTATTCAGTTATGCTTCCATTTGTTTCGAGTTATTTCAGTATGCTTGTGATATGCCAGATTCGGGATTAGCTTGGGGTCGCTTGTGATCGTAGATCCCGTGTTACATCTAGGGGCTAGCCTCGGGGAGTGACAAAAGGTGACCCATAAAATTCCTACTCATTGTGAGTGCCTATTGTTGGGGGATATACATCCAAAATTCAAGTGTTGAATATACTCATTTGACCCTTGAATTCCCTTCTAACACGTGGATATAGTCAAGCAACAATTTACCACATAAAAAAGTTATAGCATCCCATAATGTGACTTAGCAAGAAAATTTTAAATTTTACATAGAACATTCTTCAAGTAATTATCCATTCCCTAAGATGCTTAATCATTAGTCAATATATATATATATATATATATATATATATAATATACGAAAATGTGGAAGCAACCCTTTAAACCTAGATAGGCTTGTTATTTCCATTTATAAAGAATTTAAATGTCACCTATTACCTCACTATTACCTATAAACAAGTATGAGCTTAATAATGATATCATTCTAATCATTCTCATACATATTTCAAATAGTTCCATAATTTACTGCTCTCATGTGGCATGGTTTCACCTTAGAATCACTTTGAAGCTGCCATTAAAATTTTAATTAGCTCAATCAATGTCCTAAACTCAAGAGGCTTCAGATAAATCCTTAGCTTGAAAGTGTCGGGTGCTATAACAAAACTAAACTAAAACAATTCTTAGTAATAAAAACTGAGCGAAAGCTAAAGTGATAAAACTGCAAGTTTCAATAACAACTAAAGAATATCTGAATATAAATAAAGTTTCCAAAACTGAACCAACTAAAATAAGTTGAGTGTCTGACTATATGTTTAGAGCCTATACTACTGATGATCTTCTGAGACAAGCCCTCAGCTGACTCTAAATACTGAAAACTGAAATAAACTAAGATAAAAGCATTATAAAAGTCCATCTTCGGATGATGAGGACTCACCACTTAGAGTCGCTGAAGTGGCACTGAAGCGTACTGGTAATGATACAAATACTGAGCGCCTGAACATGTAACTTGAGAGGATGTAGCACAAAGAATATGCAATTAGTACTTTGAATGTACTGAGCATGCGAGATATGCAAGATAAAAGATAACTGAATATGCTAAAATATTGATAAGCTTTTTATACTATAAACTGAATCTACAGTACAAAGGCCCAAACATAATATGCATAAACTCAGAAATGTAGGAATATTCTTAAAAGACCTAATTAAAGTAGTAAAGCTGATCTGGGGGCCAAGTAGATATCTACTGAGTCTAAATCTGTGGGAGAGTCTGTTAACCGATACAAACCACGTGAGCTAAACATGGAGTCCGATGTATGAGCCCCATCTAGAGGACCCAATATACCTTACCAGGATATAGAGGCATATCTTGCATGATCACTAATTCTAAGGCCCAACTGAGGGGATAAGTAGATTTTTGGTGGCACGTAGTTCTAAAATTTTGGGTGTAACTGGCACCCTAGTCCAACTCGGTGCTAAGTACTACTCCCAAATTGAATATTGATAACTCATTTAAAGCTGAAGTTCTGAAAGTTGGGTCAGAACTTAACTGGTCTGAAAACATTTTCCTGAAAAAGTTATAGACTTAAAATTTACTAATTTCTATTTAAAACTGAATGCTAATACCCTGAGTTAAATTTCGAAGGAAAGACAATTCAGGTGAAAATACTATAATTTCAGGCTAAATTCTTGATTTCTTAAATCCTTGTAAAAGTTCATGCAAATCATTGAGAATATGGTATAAATATTCTAAAATAGGATAAAAATCATATAGAATTCATAAGGGCTAAAATATTGTAAAGATCTACATATTAGGGTATGAACCCTAGTTTCACAAAACCATGAAATTTGAAGAAAAGACTAAAGTTTTGTGCATAAGGGTGAACAAAAACCTTACTGAATACCCGCATACCTGGTTGTTGAAGATTCTTGATCTTGAACTGAGGTTTGAAGCTTTGGGGAAGAAGACCTAAATCTGTAGTTTGAGAGAGTTTCTTTATATTTTTCTGAAGTTTAATCGATAGAATGAGGGAAAAATATTCTAAGTCTGACTAAAACCCCTCAAAAATATGCCTAAAATGACTTAGTATAGGATTTAAAAGAATAGAAAAAGTCTAAAATACCCCTAAGGTCAAAACTTAAACACTACAAAAAATACACGAAACAGGGTTCCATGGTTCCCTTAGATTTTGTCATGGTTCCCTTAGATTTTGTCAGGTTGCAGACCTAATTTCCACTGTTGCAAACCACGGCCCCTAGACTGTTCCAGGTCCATGGTTCCTGGTTGTGGTTCTCAGGCCAGATGCCATGTCCCTGGTCTAACTTTCATGGGTGGAGTCCATGGCTCGTAGACTGTTCCACGGTCTATGAAAGCACCTCATGTACCTGAAAAAATTATAGGGATCTCAGTTTGAGTTCCACAGGCCCAGTCCATAGCTTGTGGATCATTCCATGATATGTGGATCTAGCTCGTGGACCCTGCTGTCACTTGGATATCTTAATACTTATATTTTCTAGTCTGGTTCTTAGTTTAGAATTTTCAATGTGTTACAATATCTCCCTCTTGGGATCATTCATCTTCGAATGAAGACTAAACAAGCTGAGTTTGAGGGAAAGAACTACAATCCCTACCAACTTAGTTCTAACTGAACTGAATTCATAAGACATGAATGTATTCTGAAAATACAAGAAAACTGATGGAAGATTAAACTAAGGGAAATAATATTGAGGAAACTAAGATTATTGGAGAGGAAACTATTACCTCAAGGTGGAACTGAATCAGAAGGAAAAAGGTGAGGGTACTTGGTAATCATGGTTGTTTCTAGTTCCCAAGTAGCTCCCTCAACATACTAGTTTATCCAAAGAACTTTTACCAAAATGACTTGCTTATTCCTCAATCTACGAACCTGACGGTCAAGAATCTCAATTGGGACCTCTTCGTAAGAAAGACTATCCTTCAAACCCACACTCTCTAATGGAATAACTAATGTTGGATTACCAATGTACTTTTTCAGTAAGGATACATGAAAGACTGGGTGCACTGATGGTAAATCTGTGAGTAACTCTAACTCATAAGACACTTTGCCAACTCTCCTCAAAATCTTGTAGGGACTTATATAGAGGGTACTTTGCTTCCCGTTCTTACCAAATCTCATTACTCCCTTCATGGGTGAGATTAGTCTTTTATCCATACATATGCATAGGATTTATGATGACTATGAGAAGCCTTCGATCTCTCCATAATAATCTGAACCTACTCTATAGTCTTATTAACTGAATTTGGCCCTATCAATGCTGCTTCACCTACCTCAAACTAGCCTATAGGTGACCGATACCTCGGCCCATAAAGTGCCTCATACAGAGCCATCTAAATGCTAGATATTATAGACGAACTATATAAGAGGTAAGTGATCATCCAATTACCTTTGAAATTGATTACACAAGACCTCAACATATCCTCTAAGGTCTAGATGGTACTCTCTACCTGTCCATCTATCTGCGGATGAAATGTTGTGTTGAGATTCACTTAAGTACCTAGACCTTTCTGGAAAGACTTCCAGATCTAGGATGTAAACTGAGTGCCCCTATCTTACATGATAGTTAAGGGAACCCCATGAAATATGACTAACTCAGGGATAACTCTGGCATAATCCTCTGCTGAATCAGTAGTCTTGACAGACAAAAAATGGGTTGATTTAGTTATCCTTTTTACTATCGCCCAAATAGAATCGGGTTGTTAGTTAGTACGCAATAAACCTCTGATAAAGTCCATATTGATCACTTCCCACTTCCAAGTAGGAATGTAAATATCCTAAGTCATACCTCCTGATCTCTGATGTTCTATTTTTACCTGTTTGCAATTTGGACACTTAACCAAAAAAAATTTATGTCCCTTTTCATGCTATTCCACCAATAGACTTCCCGTATATCACGGTACATCTTTGTGGCCCTGAGATGGATGGAATATCTGGAGATATGAGCCTCTGTCAAAATCCATTATCCTAACCCATCTATGTTTAGAATGCATAAATGTCCCTAATGACAAAGCACACCATCTCCCCCTTGGGATAAAACTTCCAATGTTTGCTGATTGACTGCACCTTTCAACTGATGTAAGATAGGATCATTGTCTTATTTCTCCTTCACCACCACTACTAAAGAAGATTCTAACTCGTTCTGAACTATCACACCACCATCCATTCACTTGGTTAGGTGAACCCTTAAATAAGCAAGCCTATGAACATCCTTAGCTAATTCCTTATTTTCTTCCTCTAGTTGTGACACACTACCCATAAACAATATGCTACGTGCATCAGCCACTACATTGCCCTTACCCGTATGGCAAAGCACACTCATGTCATAATGTTTAAGGAGTTCCAGCTACCTTCTCTGAAAAAGATTTAACTCCTTCTGATAGAACACATGCTGGAGGCTCTTATGGGTGGTAAACACATCCATATGGACACCATACAAGTAGTGTATCCAAATCTTTAAGGAAAAAACTACTGCTGCTAAGTCAAGATCATGAGTCGGATAGTTATTCTCATGAACCTTAAGATCTCTAGTAGAATAAGCAATGACCTTTCCATGTTGCATGAAAACACAACCCAAGCATACTATGAATGCATCACAATTAACAATAAAGCCATCTAAACCCTCTGGTAGAGTCAAAACTAAGGTTGTGGTCAACCTAGTTTTCTATTCCCAGATGTTCTTCTCACACTCATCTGACCACTAAAACTTAACCTTTTTCTGAGTCAACCTTGTCAATGGGGAAGCTATGAATGAAAACCCCTCAATAAACCTCCTGTAGTAACCAGTCAAACCCAAAAAGCTCCTAATATGTGACAGAGAAGTGGATCTAGGTCAGTTCTTTACTATCCCTATTTTCTGTAAATCCACTCGAATGCCCTGCATAGACACCATATGACCAACAAACGCAATAGACTATAACCAAAACTCACACTTATGGATCTTGGTGAATAATTGGGGATCCTTGAGAGTTTGTAGCACAACCCTCAAATGGTTCGCATGCTCCTCCTCACTCTGAGAATAAACAAAGATGTTATCTATAAAGACAATGATGAACATATCCAAGTACTATTTGAATACCATGTTCATGAAATCCATAAAAGTTGCAGGAGCATTAGTAGTCCAAAAAACATAGCTACAAATTCATAGTGACCATACCAAGTTCTGAAGGATGTCTTTGGAATGTCACATTCTCTGACTCTGAACTGATGATAACCAGATCTGAGGTCAATCTTAGAGAAATAATCGACACCCTGAAGCTGGTCAAACAAGTCATCAATCCTGAGGATGGGATACTTATTCTTAATTGTGACTTGTTCAACTGACGATAGTCGATGCACATTCTGAGAGAACCATCTTTCTTACGCATGAAAAGGACTGGAGCATCCTACTGAGAGATGTTGGGTCTGATGAAGCCTTTATCTAAGAGGTCTTTCAGCTTATCTTTCAACTCCTTAAGCTCAGCTGGAGCCATTCTGTAAGGATGAATAGATATGTGCTGCATATCTGTAAGATTGTCTATCCCAAATTCAATCTCCCTCATAAAAGAAACTCCTGGCAGATCCTCAGGAAATACTTCTGGAAACTCACTAACTTTTTGAACTGACTGGAGAGATGGGGTCTCAAACTCAGAATCCTTACCCAAACTATATGATAGATATACCCTTTTGAGATCATTTTTCTAGCCTTAAGGTAAGATATTGTCACGCCCCAAACCTAGACCCTTGACATAATAGGCATTCGAACCCATGAGTGGCCCAACAAAACCACATGGCATGGCATGAAACTAGGAAAGCTATACTTTGTTAAAAAAAATACGAAAACTGAAAGCATGGGCTAACTTTTGTAAAATGATGAAATAAAATAACATAATATTTTATTAACTAAAATATTAAAATTTTAAAATTTTTGGTTACAATTAACTTTACTTGACTATGTCTACGAATCCTCTACTATATTCTGAGTACAACTAACTTTATGTAACAAAAAAATTGACGACTGAAATACTGCTAAGTCCTTAGGAATAAGAGAACTCACTCAAGGTGATGGAAAAGACTACTGAAGAGTGTACTCATGAACCCACATATCTGAAAGTTGGGGGCTTGTCACGACCCATTTTTATAGGTCATGATGGCACCTAAAATCCCTCCGTAGGCGAACCAATCCATTTAGCCTGAAATGATTAGTAATAGGCCACAACCTAAGTGAAGCACATACAATAAGGATAATAAGCGGAAGAAAGTAAAGAAGGCAAAGCAACAAAAGATAAATCTAAAAATATAAGGAAAACTACACAATCCCAAGACCTGGTATCATAAGTACAGGAGCCTCTACTAAGGATACAGAGTGCAAGAGAGTGCAAAAGTAAAATATACAACTATCTCTTAATATAAAAAAGAGTCAATTGTGCCAAAAGAAGATATATAGCCAAGCCCCAGTCGCCCTGAGCTCACGCTATGTCTCAGATATCCCAAAAGTTGCATGAGGTCCTCACGTCAATGGGAATGGCCCATACTAGGATCTACACCAGTAAGATGCAGAAGTGTAGTATGAGAACCAATTGCATAAGCAACAGCTACCTAGTAGATAACATAGGCCGACTGGGGCAGTATATAGCAGATAAGGGAAGGAAAGGGTCACATAAGCAAATAGAGTGAAGTACATGGAAGCTAGCAACATATAGAAGGCATAAAAGATACAAGTATACTAAGATATCCATAGAAGATGTACCAAAAAACACAGGTGGAGGAGTAAAGAACGCACCTCGATCCTTGTAATAACAGTAAATAAGGAAAGTTTAGTGAATATGGTGGCCTACCGGTAACCTCAAATAAAGGAAGAGAAAGAAAGAAAATTAAGCATAAGCATGATAACAATCCAGCTCACAAGGTAAGGATGATTGAAAAGTAAACTAGCAAGTAACTAAAATACGAACAAGTAAAACTAGTCTACCTACAATCTTATCGAGCGCTCATACACCCTAGGAGTACATATAAGTGAATAAAAACCCTACCGGCATCCCATATTATCGGAGAGTATACTCAGAAAATATCAAACAAGGGTGGAACCATGCAGAAAAATGAATTATATGATATGGTATATCAGTGGTACCATATGCACCTCCTCCGATGCCTGTAGGCCCGGTAAGTAGGACCCATGGAAGGGCTTCTCCTGTATACCTGTACTCCCCTATATACCCTTTTTCTGGCACTCCCGACCCATAGCCCCTAGTCCAGATCGGTAAAGTCCATAGAGGTCTTCAAGACCACATACCAACTCTCAAGATCTCATCATGCGTGCCCAGAGTCTATCTAAGTCTAAAATCAATATTAAAAACCATGTGTAGTGCTCCCCAAGCCGAGTCGAGTATCATCTCATATACCAGTGTGAAAACCAACATTTAATTCTGACTGTCCTAAATCCATACTTTCCCACAATAATAAGTCATGGTTATCACCTTACCATTTTACCAGTGATAAGTCCATTCTCAACATTTAGCACATAATCTCCAGTTAAACCACATAGAAAATAATCCCTTTAACCATCAACACATAAAAAAGTTATGAACTTTAACTAACCATAAAACCCATAGTAATTCAACCAATCACAATTCACATATTCGTAGTCAGTCAAGCAATGCTAATACACATAAGCATCAATCTCATGTTTTATCACTAAACAAGCCCTTTTTATTATCCTTTATTCGCCTCACGGATAACCATTAGACGATTATCCATGTATTCACATAGCCTCTATTGCAAGATACCAACTGTAACCTTCCCAGTTCTAACTTCCCCTGCTTGTTCCATTTCAGGCAGAGTCAAATGGCATCCATTTACCTTGCTGAGTACCAATTGGAATCTGGAGATACCAATTTGACTTAACTCATACAAGCAAGCATACAGACCGCACAAAAGGAGAAAGAAATGGAATAGTTTCCTAGAATGCCTCATAGTTCCCTGAAGATTAGATATAGACGTCAACACACCAATCCGCAGGACTCTATTCGGTATATGCTCTTATACTAGGAGACTAGTAACCTAGCCTCTGATGCCAAATTGTCATGACCTAACTACTCGGATCGTACGGGCACCTACTCTAATCCACCTAGATAGGATAACCCTTACCACCCATTTGAAATAATATGCGGAATTCAATAAGAAACCACAAAAATGCTTTTAAACATTTAGAACCTTTAAATACAACTAACACTTTTCCCAAGGAACTAGTCTATAGGTATAAAAGCTACTAAGAGAAAGCACAAAATCAAGACACAACTTGCATTGTAGGAATAATAACAGAATCTGATGGGGATCTTTACCGCGTCAAGCCTGAAACATCTATTGAATCTTTCAACCACACTATACCCCAAAAAGGGTATAGCAAGAGTAGTATTAGTACAAATAATATGTAATAGTAAGAATCATTGGTCGACCCTAATTAAATCACATAAACATCACATAATATCGAGAAGTAAACATATAACTTAAAAGTTATTAGCCAGAGATCTTTTACTAAATAATTCCTTAACACCTTAAGATATTACCAGCCTTGTAAATAAAAAAGTAGACCTTCCTTGTTATTACGTTCAACCCAAGTCACGAACTAGCCATCACGTTATTATGCCATCCCTTATTTCTTGGATATTATTCAACCCCCAAGATTCCTTACCCTTGACATCCTGCTGACTCAGAACTTACTGAATTCTTAGCCTTGTTCCACTAACCCAGTCACATACTGACACCCTAGCATCTCAAGGTCCACCTAAATTCATATGCCACAATAACAAGATAATGTCACCCTGCCTTCTTGGCCTAAAATGTAATTACTGATAGACCTTTGGGTATACCCATGTCATAAATGCTAATACGAACATTTCCGATTAACCTTGTCTCACATTCATAGAACTTAACCTTTTAGACCACGCTACTAAGCTAACATAGATAGAACCTCTGGTCAACATGCCCCTCCCGATATAATTCTAAGTCAATAATCCTAACTCAATAATTATATAATTTATGTCCCAGTTACACTAGTAATAGACAACCTAGAGTTAAGTCACAACTTACAATTAGCTCGGACCACTCAAGGATCCTAAAGACAAAAACTAAGGCAATTTGCATGCATCCTAGTTTACCTTAAAAGACCACCCTTAGCAACTAAGCATCTGACAAGGTAAAAATTTATGTCTAGTTTAGCTCAAGGAACCAACACGTATATCAGCTAAATGGTGAAGCCCGGTCCAACTCGAGGAACCAACATATATATCAAATAAATTTTTTAAGACCAGTAAAACTCAAGGAACCAACATGTATATCAACTAAACGGTGTTTCCCAGTTCAGCTCAAGGAACGAACATGTATATTAAGTAAATAGTTAATCCTGGTCCAACTCATGGAACAAACATGTATATCAAGTAAATAGTTAGGCCCGATCAAACTCAAGGAACTAACATGTATATCAACTAACCAGTGAAGCCCAGTTAAGCTCAAGGAACCAACATATATATCGAGTAAATATTTAATCTTGATCCAAATCAAGGAACCAATATGTATATCAATAAAATAGTTAAGCCCGACACAACTCGAGGAACCATCATGTATATCAAGTAAACAGTGAAGCCCAAATCAGTTCAAGGAACCAACGTGTATATCAAGTAAACAGTTAAGCTCGCTCCCATTTAAGGAACCAACATGTATATCAAGAAAGCACATAATCCCTAATTCACGTATATCAAGAAAGAACATAATCCCCAGTTCACATATATCAAGAAAGCACATACTCCTCGGTTCACTCAAGGAACTACCACACTCACTAATTACATGTACACACATGCTAATGGTCTTATGGTTGCCCACTAGCCATGACCTGCAGGGGATTAGCTCTTGTCTATGTACCAAATCCCAGACATCAGATGTCTGTTAACCTTATTTCTACCAATCCGGTAGAGATGTCCAAATGCCAATACATTCCACAACAATGACAGATATCAATACAATCACAACCACAATGATAACAGAAACATTACTTATAAAAACCAATAAGCCTTCAATTAAACAATTATTGCACGTGATTAACACTTAGGATATCAAATATTCATTAACTTTTCTTGAACATGCATTGTACGAGCAATACTAAGGAATAGTTATCATGTACACAAACACTAATTAGATTTTAACTACATTAAAACCACCACCTAAAACTTGTACAGGTACTCGATGACATTTCCCACTCCCAATTGTTCATCCTGCAATTGGCACATTACTAGTTCCCTATTCCTCTGGTTACCACCATAGATTCTTCAAAATCGACAAACACTAACCACCCTTCAAGAACAAGCATATATATTGGTTTAGCCTTAATTTTGGGTACTACTCCTTTTTATAAGTCATGCATGGACAAACAACAATATTATAAACATAAAACTTCATTAACATTTTCAATATCACGACCTAACATCCATATCCTACCCAATTAACTGGGTTTTCATCCGTTTTATCCATCCCAACGCCATATCTGGAGGCCTAAGAATGGAATCTCCCATAAATCTACGTTATGCCCATGCTTTCTAACCCAAGTCTAAGTACTTAATTAAACCTAGCCTACCTGGACTCCAAGTAGCTTCTACAGAGGCATGAACACAAACTTTGACTCCATGAAGGTGAATTCTAGCATGAAATCAGCAGAAAACCCATGGGTTTTACCCCATTAATGCAAAATATCTCCTTTCAATTGCTCCAAGGCCATGGGTAACCCTAGGGGATTTTTTAGAACAAGCCTCGTTCTTTTTACAACTAAAGAGGAGAAAAGAGATATAAAAATCCTTCTTTGGTTTCTGATCTCGCATCTCGTTATAGAGACCTGCCATCTTCTATCACGATGGTGCTATAGAGAGAAAATTCTCTCTATAGTAGAATGACATTAGCCCAACCCAAAATTTTTAAATTTAAAAATTTTTCATCGTATCACCCCATATTAATTTGAGATCGTATTTTCAAAGGTTCCCATAATCTGTACCCATAATGATGTTCTTTTAACAACAGAACATGTCATTACATTTGCATTCTTTGACCCTTTTTATCATTGAAATTAAATGGTTGCACAATTTTGACTAGTTCACAAAGAGGATGGTTTGGGTTCTGGAATCAATGGAGAAATACCAAAAGTCAAGCACATAGTTCAATGGAGGGTTATCTGCTCTTGTTGAAAAAAGAAAAAAGAAAAGATCCTGAGAAGACCAACAGTGCAGGAAAAGGTACAATCCCTAAGTCCCATGTGGAATTCAATGATAAACTTCATAAGGATTCTTTTTCCAAAGTTAAGCCTTGAAATATTAAGGTATAAACATCTTTTACTTATTATATATATATATATATTATTATTTTGTAAGGCTCATGGCTTAAGTTTGACAGTGAGGGCTGACCTTGAGGATCTCGGTTTGATCTACACATACATTTAATATGGATATTGTTCTATTATATTGCACATATTTTTTCATATTAAAATTTATACATTTATATACATGGATAATGGTTATGGTACTAACAAAAATACATATATTTAGGGCTTGTACTAGGGAGCTACGATTGAGGCATTTTTGCGTGCTTCTCGTAAGATACATGTGTATGTGATTACAAATTAGTTTTTTTCATTTTGCAAGATTCCCACTACTTTCATACTTAAATTCATGGTTATGAGTATGGAAATTCTTATTTCTACCCTAGGTGTAAAAGGTATGATCTTTAGGTGATGTTAGAGATAACCTTCGAGATTTTTATTGTAGCAGTAAGAATTTAACTTCCTAGTTGATATTTTCTTACTGATTTGTCAATAATTATATCATTTAGACTGCGTATGAGCATGTAAATTGGGGATTCAGGTCTAAAGTTAAGGAATCGTATTCCGATAATTTAAGGGTCAATTTGAACTCCATTTACAATTATATTTCATATTTGAACTTCTTACCTTATGATAAAAGGATTTTTAAAGAAAACAATTGTTTTGATCTTAGGGCTCGGGATTGTTTTTTAGGTTAACTTTTTGAGCTCGAAATAGAATTGTAGAAATATGGGTGTCATTAGACTCGTATAATTATGTAGAATATGATTTTGACCAGATTGAGATTGTTCTGATGCTTTGAGGAAGGGCATAACTATAATTTGACTTTTTCAGTTTAAATTAAGGCAAGTTAAAACTTTCTTTGACTATTTTTGAAGTGTTAGTGTATCAGTGATGGTATAATAGGGTAATGAATAGGGTAATGGATAATAGGGGTCCCATGTAAATAAAATAACATGCATTTGTGCCGCTACCGATGCCATGTTATGGATAATTGGAAACTTTCTTTTTGACATGTTGAATTATTTTATTAAATGAGCTTGGATTTCTAGTCGAAGCATTTGAGAAATGCTTGTGTTGCTCACTTATTATTACCAAAATGATTAATATCTTAAAGGTTACATGTCACGACCCGATTTCTCAGGTCATAATGGCACCTACAACCCCCCTGTAGGCAAACCAATCCCCGTAGCCTGGAATAGTTAGTAATGATCTACTACCTAACCAAGCACGCTCAAGAAGAATAAAAGTGGGAGAAGATAAAGAAAGAAAATCGGAAGGAAAGAAACCTAAATATACGTATATAGAAACTACACCCTCCAACGACCTGGTGTTGAAAGTATAGGAGCCACTACTAGGGAGGAAAGTACATAGTACTAGAGAGTCGAAAAGAAGAATATACAACTGTCTCTAAATAACAAAAAAAGTAAACAGACCCTTTTTTAAAAATTCTTTTGAATCTTACCTTTTCTTATTATTCCACCTAGATAAATCTAAATGGACAAATTGATTAGGCTGAATAATTCCATATGTATAGAAATATCATTATTTGATTGATCTAAGTTCATGCAATTTATTAATAAAAATGAATAATCTTTAAGACAGGAAAGAGAAAAATGAGCATTACCTAAAACAAGAGATATGGTCAAGCCCCAGTCGCCAGGAGTTCACCCTATGTATCAAATGTCCAAAAGAGTTGCACGAGTATCCACGCGATCAAAGGCAATATCTCACACTAGGATCTGCACCAGAAAGATTCAGAAGTGTAGTATGAGCACCAATTGAAAAGCAACGGGCACCCAGTAGGCATCATAGGCCGACTGAGCATATATAAGATATAAAAGCAGTATAAAGAAGATAGGAAAGAAGTAGTCACAAAAGAAAATAGAGGAAAGCACACGGAAACTAGAAACAGATAGAAGGTAAGGAGAATACAAGTACACTATGCTAGCCACAGATGATATATCAAAGAACATAGGTGAAAGAATAGAGAACACACCTGGATCCTTAAAAGAACAATATATAGAGAGAGTTTAAGAACATGGCGGTATACCGGTAACCTCAAATAAAAGAGGGAAGAAGAAAAAACAACTAACATAATCATACTAACAATACAACTCATAAGATAACAATGATCGAAAGGGGACCTTACAATGATAGAAAAGGCAACAAATAGTACTACAATAGGAGAGAGTAAGCTAATCTACCTACATTCTCAATGGGCACCCATACACCCGAGGAACACATACAAGTAAAAAGAAATCCTTCGGCATCCCATACTATCAGAGCGTACACTCAAAAAATAGCAATCAAGGGTGGAACTATACACATAATGAATGATATGATATGATATGATCAGGTGTGCCAGTAGTACCATATGTACCTCCTTCGGTGCCCGCAGGCCCAGTTGGTAGGACCCTTGGAAGGAACCCCCTGTATACCTCTACTACACCGTATACCTCTCCTCCAACACTCTCAGCTCGTAGTCTCTAGTTCAAATCGGCAAGGTCCATGGAGGTCTCTATGAACACATACAAAATCATAGAATCCCAAAGTGAGTGCTCAGAATCTATCCGGGTCTAAAATAAGTAAATCTCAAAATATGTCTATCGCTCAGCTACATTGAGTCTAGTATTAGCTCAAAATCAGTAGAAAATCAAGTCTAGCACTCTGGCTCTGCCGAGTCTAGTATCAGTGTGAAAGCTATCATAAAACCTTTTTTATTCAAAGAAAACCATAAAAACTAATTTTAAATCCATTTTAAGCCATCAGTAATGAAAATAGGCCCTCAATGCCATGCAAGGTTTAGAAACTGGTGATAGTTAGGCATGCAGCCATAGTAGTAATAAATAAATGCAGAAAACTCTTTTTCATAATAATAAGGATATGCTCGAGTACAACCAATAGCCGAATGGCTCATAATCAACCTATCGGCCCTGCACAGGCTTAATATACTCTACAACATAGATAACCAGCTCAATATCACATTTCTATGTCCAGGACTCATGGACATTCCCCAAATATCCAACCATATATGGTCCAAAGGCATATGCAAAGGCCACACAGGGCCGCAAGGGGTAATAGTATAAAACTAGTTCGAATACTAAAGCAAATGTAGGAAATAAGATGGACAGAAGGAAACATACAAGGTCTGGGATGCCAACCTTGTAAACACAACCTAAGGATGCTAAATAATACAATTATTGTAATGACCCTTCCGGTTATTTCCACGTATACGTTTTCCTTGAACAGTTAGAGCTTGTTTGTAGTGGCCCCAAGTCACTTAAGGCTCGTCAGGACCGGTATTTCGGTGTTGGGTCCATTTGTTTGGTCGCATTATAAGTTTTGAAGCCAAGCAAGTCGGCCAAAGTAATCGTAAGATCTTTAACAAATTTCCTGAACTTTGGGTAAAATGTCTCGGAGCTTTTCTCCCAATATATAAAGAGTTAGAAGTCCCCCAAAATACCAAATCGAAGGTCTACGAGTCTAGTTTCCAACACACAAAACATCACATCCAACTGATCGCGGAGTAAAAAATTATGACTATTTTACCGCGGACTGTCTGGCAGAAAATGGGTTATGAACCGGGTCGCGAACCGGGTTGGATTAAACTCGATTTAAGCCTCAACTTCACGTTTTAAAATGCCATTTCAGTTCTGAAACAGTGAGAAAACATAAGGGAGAATTCCAAGAGAGTTCTTGAGTATCAAAATCGTGCGTTGGTGATTTGCGAGTCTAGGTTTGAGAATTTTATTAGCATCGCGCGTATATTTGAAAATATTTTATTTAAAAGTTGAATTTGGTAAAAATTATATTATTATTACCTTTTAAAAATATTTTAAAGGTTTATGAAAAATATTTTTGTTACGATATAATGATATATGTATTTATTCTATAAGGTTTTTATACATTGTAATATTTTTACGGAGATAGTAAATTTAGAGAGTACAACAATCTCTCAATAATAAGGGGCTGCCACATGTCAATTTGGACATTTTAATTAAGGTGTAGTAAGCATTTTGGTCAATGCTTAGCAGAATATGTTGGTAATTGCAGTTATCCTTTTGCTAATCAATTGGCAACCAACTTTTCTACAAGTTCTTCTACTAACATTGCACAAGATAAGTTTTTGTACTTTCACATTAACAAAACAAAGGATTTTGATGCAATATTTGATAAACAATTATCTACGTCAAGTTATTCAAGCCCGAGTTTGAGTTTGATTTCGTGTTGGGGATTTTTCGGAGAGGTTCAAGCTTGTCATCGGAGGACAGGTAGGTTACGGTTTATTTTCCCTAGACTACGCATATATAGAATAAAATTGTATTAATGGGCATCCTTGGGTTAGTTTATTAGGTTGGTACCACAGACCTCGACTGCTTTATTCATGTCCGCCTACTTTTGTTCCTCCGTTGCTTGTAGTGTTTGACGAT
Source organism: Jaltomata sinuosa (assembly GCA_003996215.1). Lineage (NCBI taxonomy): Eukaryota > Viridiplantae > Streptophyta > Magnoliopsida > Solanales > Solanaceae > Jaltomata > Jaltomata sinuosa. The sequence continues at coordinate 180,675 of QJPP01002502.1, read as the reverse complement.
ATATTTTATTTACCCTTGTGGTCCTGTGCGGCCTTGTTAACTCTGGAACATAGAAGGTGGGATTTTGGGAATGTCCGCGAGTCCCGGGCATAGAATTATCCTTCTAGGCTGGTTATGCTTGCTGAGTAGCTGTAGGCCTGCGCAGGGTCGATAGGTTGATTGTGAGCTGCTGGGCAGCTATTGTGTGTGATCATACCATTTCCATGCATATAAAGAGGTTTTATCTATGTTTTACTATGGTTTTGGCTTCGGGCCTACTGGCACTATTTTCTAAACCTTGCATGGCCCCGAGGGCCCATTTTTAATGGAAATAATTTGGAAATGGTTTGATTTGACTTGTGAGTATTCTTGGTAAAAGAAAGTAAATTATGTTTTAAATCAACAGTTTTACGATTAACGCTAGACTCAGCAGGGCCGGAGTGCTAGTTGAGTTTCCTTGTTACTTGAGATGATTTTTAGCCTCGGTCGGACCGAGCACCTGAGATGACTTTCTACTGTTTAGACCCGGTTATGCCCGGGCACCCTTGGAGGGGTTTTTGAGATATTTTCCTACTAATTTAGTCCTGGACAGGGTCTGGAAATGCATATTCGAGACTGGGTCTCTATCTTGATACCGGACTTGCTTTCGGACGACATGTTTTGATACTGAGTTTTAGTATGGGGTCTGGGACCTCCATGGACCTTGCCATCCGGGCCAGGGCTATGGGTTGCATGTGCCGGAGGAGGGGTATACGGTGGAGTAGAGGTATACGGGCAGTGTCCTTCCATGGAACCTACCTGCTGGGCCGGATCGGCGCCGGAGGAGGTACATACAGAGATACCATTTCACTTGAGATCTTCATGCATCATATCATTCATTGTTGAGGCTCCACCCTTGTTTGTTGTTTGTTGATTGTACGCTCCGGTAGTATGGGATGCCGGAGGGTTTGTTTTCACTTGTTTGTGTTCCTCGGTTGTATGGGAGGCCGGGGGACTGTAGGTAGACTCTTGCTATTTACTTACAGAATTGTTCCCTGTTACGGTTAAGTATGAAATTGGTTACTGCTAGACTGTTAGTTTCTGGATTTGAGATTGATATGATTAGTTGGGTTTGATTCATGTCTCTGAGCATGCCTATTATTACTCTTTCTCTCTTCTTCTTACACTGGAGGTTACCGGTATACCGTCAATTTCATAAACTTATTTTATATACACTGTTGTTGCGAGGACCCCAGGTGCGTTGTTTCTTACTTTCATCTGTGCCTATGGTGTGTATATTTTGCTTACTAGCCTCACATGTGGTTCTGTTGATTTCCCTCTGGGCTAGTTCCTGTGTACCTTTCGTTGATTTCTGTGACTGCTTGCTTCTATTCTGTCTATTACTACACTTTTATCTTATATGTGCCCAGTCGGCCTATGATACCTACTGGGTACCTTATGCTTCGCATTTGGTGCTCACCCCTACCTCCTGCATCTTTGGGTGCAAATCCTAGCGTGGGCCATCGCCATTAGATCACTGTGATTCGTGCTTGGAGATCTGTCGGAGACTACTTCAGACTGAGGGTGAGCTCTTGGCGATCGGAGCTTAGCTTTAGTTTATCTTTTGCTTCATGTACTCTATTACCATTCAGAGACATCTGTGTATATAGTTTTGGTTTATTTGCACTCCATGTATGTAGTGTGGCTCTGTACTATGATACCAGGTCTTGGGTTTAGTTTAGTTTCCGCATATGTATATATTTATATTCTTTTTATCTGTTCTCTTCGTCTTGTTCCCTTATTTGTTAGATAGTAGCCCATTGCTAATTGTTCTAGGCTACGGGGATTGGTTCACCTACCGGGGGTTGTAGGTGCCATCATGATCGAGAAATTGGGTCGTGACAACTTGGTATCAGAGCTTTAGGTTCACCGGTGTCATCGGTATAGGAGCCAATGTCTAGTAGAGTCCTGCGGATCGGGGCGGAGACGTCCGTACTCAATCTTTGGGAGGCTACAGTGACATTTTAGGAATTTGACAACTTGTTTATGAAAAATATTTTGTTACGATATAATTGTATATGTATTTATTTTATAAGGTTTTCATACATTGTAATATTTTAACGGAGATAGAAATTTAGTTATGTTAAAATTTATTATTATAATATAGTAGGTTTTGTTTGAAATAATTTTCTAATGATTATGGTATATTCAAAAATTATATTTATTATACCATAAATTTATGCAATACCCGAGTATATACTTAACGGGATGAAATTGGTTGCCACCTCCACTTCCACGTGGAAGTGGAGGAAAGAGTACAACAAATTCTCATTAGTTAGGGGCTGCCACATATCAATTTGGACATTTTAATTAAGTATAGTAAGCATTGGGTCAATGCTTTGCAGCATATATATATATATCTGCAATCATCCACTTGCTGATCATTTGGCAACCAATTCCTCTACAAAGTCTTTTACTAACATTTGCACAAAATATGTTTCTGTACATTCACATTAACGAATCAAAGGATTTTGATGCAATATTTGATAATCAATTATCTACGTCAAGTTATTCCATCCCAAATCCGATTCCGATTTAGTTTTGGATTTTCTCGGAGTGGTTCAAGCTTGGACATCGTTGTTCTAGCAGCTGGTCGTCGGACGACAGGTAGGTTACCGTTTATTTTCCCTAGACTCCGCATATATATAATAAAATTGTATTAATGGGCATCGTTGGGTTGGTTTATTAGGTTGGTACCACAGACCTCGACCACTTTATTCATGTCCGCCTACTTTTGTTCCTCCGTTGCTTGTAGTATTTGCCGATATATTTTATATACCCTTGTGGTCCTGTGAGGCCTTGTTGACTCTGGAACATAGAAGGTCAGATTTTGGGAATGTCCGCGAGTCCCGGGCATAGAATTATCCTTCTAGGCTGGTTATGCTTGCTGAGTAGTTGTGGGCCTGTGCAGGGTCGATAGGTTGATTGTGAGCTGCTGGGTAGCTATTGTGTGTGATCATACCATTTCCATGCATATAAAGAGGTTTTATCCATGTTTTACTATGGTTTTGGCTTCGGGCCTACTGACACTATTTTCTAAACCTTGCATGGCCCCGAGGGCCTGTTTTTGATGGAAATGATTTGGAAATGGTTGATTTAACTTGTGAATATTCCTGGATAAAAGGAAGTAAAATTATGTTTTAAATCACCAGTTTTACAATTCACGCTAGACTCGGCAGGGCCGGGGTGCTAGTTGAGTTTTCTTGCTACTTGAGATGATTTTAGCCTCGGTCGGACAGAGCACCTGAGATAACTTTTTAATGTTTAGACCCGGTTACGCCCGGGCACCCTTGGAGGGGTTTTTGAGATATTTTCCTACTATTTTAGTCCTGGACAGGGTCTGGGCATGCATATTAGAGACTGGGTCTCTATCTTGATACCGGACTTGCTTCCGGATGACATATTCTGATACTGAGTTTTAGTATGGGGTCTGGGACCTCCATGGACTTTGCCATCCGGGCCAGGGGTTACGGGCTGCGTGTGCCGGAGGAGGGGTATACGGTGGAGTAGAGGTATACGGGCAGTGTCCTTCTATGGAACCTACCTACTGGGCCGGATCGACACCGGAGGAGGTACATACAGAGATACCATTTCACTTGAGATCTTCATGCATCATATCATTCATTGTTTGAGGCTCCACCCTTGTTTGTTGTTTGTTGCTTGTACGCTCCGGTAGTATGGGATGCCGGAGGGTTTGTTTTCACTTGTTTGTGTTCCTCGGTTGTATGGGCGGCCGGGGGACTGTAGGTAGACTTTTGCTTTTTACTTACAGAATTGTTCTCTTTTATGGATAAGTATGAGATTGGTATGATTAGTTGAGTTTGATTCATCTCTCTGAGCATGCCTATCATTACTCTTTCTCTCTTCTTCTTACACTTGAGGTTACCGGTATACCATCCATTTCGTAAACTTATTTTGTATACACTGTTGTTGCAAGGACCCCGGGTGTGTTGTTTCTTACTTTCACCTATGCCTATGGTGTGTATATTCTGCTTACTAGCGTCACATGTGGTTCTGTTGATTTTCCTCTGGGCTAGTTCCTGTGTACCTTTCGTTGATTTCTGTGACTGCTTGCTTCTATTCTGTCTGTTACTACGCTTTTAACTTATATGTGCCCAGTCGGCCTATGATACCTACTGGGTACCTTATGCTTCTGATTTTATGCTCACCCCTACCCCCTGCATCTTTGGGTGCAGATCCTAGTGTGGGCCATCGCTGTTAGGTCGCTGTGATTCGTGCTTGGAGATCGGTTGGGAACTACTTCAGACTGAGGGTGAGCTCTTGGCGATATGAGCTTAGCTTTAGTTTATCTTTTGCTACATGTACTCTATTACCATTTAGAGAAATCTGTATATATTATTTTGGAATATTTGCACTCCATGTAAGTAATTTGGGCTCTATACTATGATACCAGGTCTTGGGGTTTGGTTTAGTTTTCGCATATGTATATATTTATATCCCTGTTATATATTTTATTCGTCTTGTTCCCTTATTTGCTAGATAGTAGCCCATTACTAACTGTTCTGGGCTACGGGAATTGGTTCACCTACCGGGGGTTGTAGGTGCCATCATGACCGAGAAATTGGGTCGTGACAACTAGGCTGACTAAGTCAGCACATTTCTTGCCGGTTCATACTTCTTATGGTGAAGAGAGGTTAGCTCAGATCTACCTTCGTGAGATTGTTCGGTTGCATGGGGTCCCAACTTCTATCATTTCAGACCGCGACACTCAGTTCACATCTCAGTTCTGGAGGGCTATTCAGCGAGATTTGGGTACAGAGGTTCATCTTAGTACCGCTTTCCACCCTTTGACAGATGGCCAGTCCGAGAGGACCATTCAGATTTTGGAGGACATGCTTCGAGCCTGTGTTCTTGACTTTGGAGGTTCTTGGGATCAGTTTGTTCCATTGGCAGAGTTTGCTTATAATAATAGCTTCCATTCGAGTATCGGCATGGTAGCTTTTGAGGCTTTGTATGGCAGGCGTTGCAGATCGCCGGTAGGTTGGTTTGATGGTTTTAGTGCTGGGTCACAGAGCACAAATTTTCTTTGAGATTCCTTAGACCGAGTCCGAGTGATTCAGGACAGACTTCGGGCAGCTCAGAGCAGGCAGAAGAGTTATGCTGATCGTAGGCTTCGTGCCTTGGAGTTTAGTGTCGGTGACTTGGTGTTTCTCCTTGTATCGCCCATGAAGGGCGTGATGAGATTTGGTAGGCGGGGCAAGCTTAGCCCCAGGTACATTGGGCCGTTTGAGATTCTGCAGAGGGTTGGTAGCGTTGCCTATCAGTTAGCCTTACCTCCGATGTTTTCAGCTATACATCCTGTATTTCATATTTCGATGCTGCGTCGGTATATACCAGATGAGTCTCATGTGTTACAGTGGGATTCAGTTCAGTTGGGTGAGGGTCTAGCCTTTGTTGAGGAGCCGGCAGCTATTTTGGCCAGAGATGTCAGGAGATTGAGGTCTCGAGAGATCTCGGTTGTTAAGGTTCAGTGGAGGCACCGTCCAGTCGAGGAGGCTACCTGGGAGACCGAGAGAGATATGCGGGATCAGTATCCGCATCTATTTTAGCCTCCAGGTACCCCCTTGACCTTGACTTTCGAGGACGAAAGTCCTTTTTAGTAGTGGATGATGTAATGACCCTTCCGGTTATTTCCACGTATACGTTTTCTTTGAACCGCTAGAGCTTGTTTGTAGCGGCCCCAAGTCACTTAAGGCTTGTCAGGACCGGTATTTTGGTGTTGGGTCCATTTGTTTGGTCGCATTATAAGTTTTGAAGCCAAGCAAGTCGGCAAAAGTAATCGTAAGATCTTTAACAAATTTCCTGAACTTTGGGTAAGATGTCTCGGAGCTTTTCTCCCAATATATAAAGTGTTAGAAGTCCCCCGAAAAACCAAATCGAAGGTCTACGAGTCTAGTTTCCAACGCACAAAACCTCACGTCCAACTGATCGCGGAGTAAAAAGTTATGACTGTTTTACCGCGGACTATCTGGCAGAAAATGGGTTACGAACCAGGTCGCGAACCGGGTCGGGTTAAACTCGATTTAAGCCTCAACTTTACGTTTTAAAGCGTCATTTCAGTTCCGAAACAGTTAGAAAACATAAGGGAGAATTCCAAGAGAGTTCTTGAGTATCAAAATCGTGCGTTGGTGATTTGCGAGTTTAGGTTTGAGAATTTTATTAGCATCGCGCGTATATTTGAAAATATTTTATTTAAAAGTTGAATTTGGTAAAAATTACATTATTATTACCTTTTTAAAATATTTTAAAGGTTTATGAAAAATATTTTTGTTACGATATAATGATATATGTATTTATTCTATAAGATTTTTATACATTGTAATATTTTTACGGATATAGTAAATTTAGTTATGTTGAAATTTATTATTATAATATAGTAGATTTTATTCGAAATAATTTTCTAATGATTTTGGTATATTCAAAAATGATATTTATTATATTACGAATTTATGTAATACCCGAATATATACTTAACAGGATGTAATTGGTTGCCACCTCCACCTCCACGTGGAAGTGGAGGAGAGAGTACAACAATCTCTCAATAATAAGGGGCTGCCACATGTCAATTTGGACATTTAAATTAAGGTGTAGTAAGCATTTTGGTCAATGCTTAGCAGAATATGTTGGTAATTGCAGTTATCCTTTTGCTCATCAATTGGCAACCAACTTTTCTACAAGTTCTTCTACTAACATTGCAAACGATAAGTTTTTGTACTTTCACATTAACGAAACAAAGGATTTTGATGCAATATTTTATAATCAATTATCTACGTTAAGTTATTCAAGCCCGAGTTTGAGTTTGATTTCGTGTTGGGGATTTTTCGGAGAGGTTCAAGCTTGTCATCGGACGACAGGTAGGTTACGGTTTATTTTTCTTAGACTCCGCATATATAAAATAAAATTGTATTAATGGGAATCCTTGGGTTGGTTTATTAGGTTGGTACCACAGACCTCGACCGCTTTATTCATGTCCGCCTACTTTTGTTCCTCCGTTGCTTGTAGTGTTTGACGGTATATTTTATTTACCCTTGTGGTCCTGTGAGGCCTTGTTGATTCTGGAACATAGAAGGTGGAATTTTGGAAATGTCCGCGAGTCCCGGGCATAGAATTATCCTTCTAGGCTGGTTATGCTTGCTGAGTAGTTGTGGGCCTGTGCAGGGTCGATAGGTTGATTGTGAGCTGCTGGGCAGCTATTGTGTGTGATCATACCATTTCCATGCATATAAAGAGGTTTTATCCATGTTTTACTATAGTTTTGGCTTCGGGCCTACTGGCACTATTTTATAAACCTTGCAGGGCCCCGGGGGCCCATTTTTAATGGAAATAATTTGGAAATGGTTTTATTTGACTTGTGAGTATTCTTGGTAAAAGAAAGTAAATTATGTTTTAAATCATCAGTTTTACGATTAACGCTAGACTCGGCAGGGCCGGAGTGCTAGTTGAGTTTTCTTGTTACTTGAGATGATTTTTAGCCTCGGTCGGACCGAGCACCTGAGATGACTTTCTACTGTTTAGACCCGGTTATGCCCGGGCACCCTTGGAGGTTTTTGAGATATTTTTTCTACACTTTAGTCCTGGACAGGTCTGGGCATGCATATTCGAGACTGGATCTCTATCTTGATACCGGACTTGCTTCCGCGATGACATGTTTGATACTGAGTTTTAGTATGGGTCTGGTACCTCCATGGACCTTTGCCATCCGGGCCAGGGGCTACGGGCTGGCATGTTCCGGAGGAGGGAGTAGTATACGGTGGATAGAGGTATACGGCAGTGTCCTTCCATGGAACCTACCTGCTGGGCCGGATCGGCGCCGGAGAAGGTACATACAGAGATACCATTTCACTTGAGATCTTCATGCATCATATCATTCATTGTTTGAGGCTCCACCCTTGTTTGTTGTTTGTGGATTGTACGCTCCGGTAGTATGGGATGCCGGAGGGTTTGTTTTCACTTGTTTGTGTTCCTCGGTTGTATGGGCGGCCGGGGGACTGTAGGTAGACTTTTGCTATTTACTTACAAAATTGTTCTCTATTATAGATAAGTATGAGATTGGTATGATTAGTTGAGTTTGATTCATGTCTCTGAGCATGCCTATCATTACTCTTTCTCCCTTTTTCTACACTTGAGGTTACCGGTATACCATCCATTTCGTAAGCTTATTTTGTATACACTGTTGTTGCAAGGACCCCAGGTGCGTTGTTTCTTACTTTCACCTGTGCCTATGGTGTGTATATTCTGCTTACTAGCCTCACATGTGGGTCTGTTGATTTCCCTCTTGGCTAGTTCATGTGTACCTTTCGTTGATTTCTGTGACTTCTTGCTTCTATTCTGTCTATTACTACACTTTTATCTTATATGTTCCCAGTCGGCCTATGATAACTACTGGGTACCTTATGCTTCGCATTTGGTGCTCACCCCTACCCCCTGCATCTTTGGGTGCAGATCCTAGCGTGGGCCATCGCCGTTAGATCACAGTGATTCGTGCTTGGAGATCTGTCGGGGACTACTTCAGACTGAGGGTGAGCTCTTGGCGATCGGAGCTTATCGTTAGTTTGTCTTTTGCTTCATGTGCTCTATTACCATTCAGAGACATCTGTATATATTGTTTGGATCGTTTGCACTCCATGTATGTAGTTTTGGCTCTATACTATGATACCAGGTCTTGGGGTTTGGTTTAGTTTCCGCATATGTATATATTTATATTCCTTTTATCTGTTCTCTTCGTCTTGTTATCTTATTTGTTAGATAGTATCCCATTACTAACTGTTCTAGGCTACGGGGATTGGTTCTCCTACTGGGGGGTCGTAGGTGCCATCATGACTGAGAAATTGGGTCGTGACAATTATATTCTATATATGCAAAGTCTAAGGTAGGTAAGCCATAACCTACCTAGTGTCTGATGAATAGATGTTGGGAAGCTAATGCCCGAACTTCTCTAAAACATTTCGAATGGCAAATAAACTATCAAAACAATACTCTACTCGTCAATACAAAGATAACGTTACCCATAATGCTAAAAATTAAGCCGGATAAAAATCCAAGTCAAAGCGGCCCCATGGGCCCCACAATTAAAAACCAGAAATGAAAGTTACCACGAGGTTCCCAACCTCACCAGGAATACATGCTGAAAAAAATTGAGCATGATTCGATTAGGAAAAAGGTCCTTAATAACCTCTACTAAGCCAAGAACAAAGAGGGAATTAAAAAGGGAAAAAATAATGGAATTAAAGGAGAAAACTTACCAATTGAAGATGAGAAAATGATCATGGATCGGAAAATATTCACCCCAATGCTTTGGGTTCAGCCCACACAGAAGATGGAGCTTTGGAGCTCAAGAATTAATTGAGAAAATGATTTGGGGTTTGAAGAAAAGAAGAAGGAGAAAGAGTTTATAAACTGCCAGCGATCACCGCAAAGCAGAGATTTTTTTTGCAAAAGCGGATGTTGCAAAAGTTACAAACCCACCACAAAAGAGGAGGTCACTACTCACCCATGCCTCCACAAAAGTGGAGGTTTCATCACAAAAGTGTTGTCTGCAAAAGTGGATAATTACTGCAAAAGTGGACCTTCACCGCAAAAGCGGAGAAAGTCCACAATAATGACCATCATATGTCACGCCCCAAGGCTATCCCCTAGACGTAACATGGTACCTAGGATCAAAAATGACCCCAAGCTAACCCTGAATTTTGCATATCACAAGCATACTGAAATATTTCTAAAGAAACAGAAGCATAAGTGAATAAAACATATAATCTAAAAGAGTTCAATTGAGAATATATGAGCAAATAACTGTCTGAAAAGTAGAACAACCCAAATCAACTGAGTCTAACTCAATCTCTGAAAGCCTCTTACACTGATGAGATGCAGGGACGATCCCTCAGCTAACTCTAAAGTAATGAAAATGGAAACAAACTGACTAACTCAAAAATCATGTAAAGATATGTCCTCTAATGATGAGGACTCATCACTCGCTGCTACTGAGGTGGCACTGGTACGCACTAATCATGCAGCTAAAGTTGAGAACTTGAACCTGCATCATCATAGGATATAACATATAGAGTATGCATCAGCACTTGGAATGTACTGAGCATGAGGGATATGCAAGGCTGACTGATATATAAATATGTTGAAATACTGAAAAGTTGTAAGCTGAACCAAACTGTAGTACATAGGACCAAATGTATAATCATGTTCAAAATAACTAAAATGCAGGAGTAACAAGAACATATTAGAAGTTGAAAATAAACATAACTGAGGGCCTAGTGCACTTTATTGAAACTAACACAGTGGGAGAGTCTAATAACTGACATAAACCACGTGAGCTAAATGTGGAGTCCAATGTATATTCCCCATTGAGAGGACCTAATATACCTTGCCAGGGTATAAAGGCATGGATGATGTGATCACTACATTTGAGGCCCAACTAAGGGGCTAATTAACCTATTATGGCACGTAGTTCTGGCTCTTTAAGTGTACGTTGAACCCTCGTCCAACTCGGTGCTAAAGACTACTCCCATACTAAATAGTAATAGCTCTTTTTAATATTACAATTCATATAACACATGCTATAAATCATGTAGGAATCATAGAAACTAAATTCTAGAATGATTATTATAATTGTATAGGAACCCTAGTTCCTAAATTCTTGGAAAAACACTGTAAAAAGCTGAGAGTTTTGGGCATAAGGGTGAACTAAACCCTTATCGAATACCCACATACCTTGTGGAAAAAGATTCCTGAAGAGAATCTGAAGTTTAAAGCTTGGAGGAGAAATCCCTAGGTTTGAAATTTGGAGAAGAACGCTCTTTTTTCTTCTTGAAACTGACTTGGGAGAAAATTTAACTTGTTTTGGGGTTTTGACATAATACAATAAGCCTAAGGCTATTTATATTCGGAGCTAATTTCAGAAGGAAAGATCTAGATACCCCTGAGAAACTAAATTAAAAACTGCTAGAAAATTTGTGACTTGGTTCCATGGATAGATTCCATGATTTGTGGAAGCTTCCATGACTCGTGGAACCCTATCGAGGTTCCTGGGACCTATCTCCTCACTATGGGTATGGTAACCATGAGCCAGGTTCACGGCTCATGAAACCATCCACGGCTCATGAAACTTGCTCGTGGTTCTTGAGGGATTTGATGACCATCAGGTTTAAGTTTCACAAGTGAAATCCATGACTCATGGACTGTTCCACAGTGTGTGGTTCCAACTCGTGAACCTAACCCCAACTTGCTGGCCTCTGACTGAGTTCTATAGAGGCTTTACAAGACCCGTGAACCCTTCCACGGTCCGTGGAAACCATCCGTGGTTCCAACTGAGACTTGGAAATTTTTTATTTTTCTTATTTTTCTGAGCTGGTTCTAGGCTTAGAATTTCTAGGGTGTTACAATAGCTCCCCCTTGGGATCATTCATCCCCGAATGAAGACTAAACAAGCTGAGTTTGGAGGGAAAGAGCTGCAATACCTACAAACTAAGTGCTAGAAGCTGATATTTGACTAAATTGAGTTCTAAGGATATGGAAACATGCTGAAAATGTCAGAATAGCTAAAAAAAACATAATAAAAGAACTGAAAGTAAACTGAGGAATTTGAGGAGGAACTGTTACCTCAAGCCAAAGTTTAATAAGAAGGGAAGAGGTAGGGGTACTCTGTCATCATGGCTGCTTCTGCTTCCCAAGTAGCTCCCTCAATTGACTGGTTCCTCGATAGAACTTTTCCTTAAGCAACTTCCTTGTTTCTCAGCCTTCGAATCTGATGATCAATAATCTCAACTGGACCTCGTCGTAAGAGAGACTATCCTTCACACCCACGCTTTCTAAGGGCGCAACTAAAGCTGGATCACCAATGCATTTCTTCAACAAGAATACATGGAAGACTGGGTGCACTGATGCTAAGTCTGCAGGCAACTCCACCTCATCAACCACCTTGCCAACTCTCCTCAGAATCTTGTAAGGACCCACATATCGGCGACTGACCTTCCCCTTCTTATCGAACCTCATCACCCCCTTCATGGGTGACACTTTCAGAAACACCCAATCATTAACCTCAAACTCTAGCTCCCTTCTTCTCACATCTGTATAGATTTTGGATGACTTTGAGCCGCCTTCAACCTTTCTCTAAGAAGATGAACTTTTTCCATAGTCTCATGGACTGAATCTGGACCTATCAAAGTTGCTTCACCTACCTCAAACCAACCTATAGGTGATCTACACCTCTGCCCATAATGTTCCTCATACAAAGCCATCTAAATGCTAGAGTGAAAACTGTTATTATAGGAAAACTCTATAAGAGGTAAGTGATCATCCCAATTACCTTTAAAGTCAATTATGAAATCTCTTAACATATCTTCTAAAGTATGAATAGTATTCTCTACCTGACCATCTGTCTGTGGGTGAAAAATTGTGCTAAGATTAACCTGCGTACCAAAAACCTTCTACAACGATCTCCACAATCAAGATGTGAACTGAGTACCCCTATCTGATATGATAGATAAGGGAACTCCATGCAACCTGACTATCTCCCGAATGTAGAGTCTGGCATAGTCCTATGCTGAATCGGTAGTCTTGGCAGCTAAGAAGTGGGCTGACTTTGTCAACCTTTTTACAATCACCCAAATAGGATCATGCTTCTTGCGAGTACGAGGTAGGCCTGTAATAAAGTCTATATTGATGAACTCCCACTACTATGTAGGAATGTCCATCTCCTGCATCATACCACCTAGTCCATGATGTTCTACCTTCACTTGCTTACAGATAGGACACTTAGCAACAAAATCAGGAATGTCCCTCCTTATACCATTCCACTAATACACTTCCCGTAGGTCATGATACATCTTGGTGGCACTAGGGTGGATGGAATACCTAGAGTTATGAGCCTCTGCAAAAATTTACTGCCTCAAATCACCTATATTAGGAACACATAGCTGACCCTGATAATGAAGTACACCATCTCCTCCATGGGAGAAAACCTCCACTCTCTGCTGTTGGATAGCACCCTTCAGCTCTAGTAAGATGGGATCACTGTCTTGCGTTTCCTTTACATCATCTACCAATGAAGACTCTGACCCATTCTGAATAATGACACCACCTTCTGATGAATTTGTAAGAAGAACCTTTAACCGAGCAAGCCTATGAACATCCTTGGCCAATTTTTTCTTTTCTTTCTCAACATGTGACACACTACCCATGTACAACCTGCTAAGTGCATCAGCTACTACATTAGCCTTACACAGATGGTAAAGCACACTCAGGTCATAGTCCTTGAGGAGCTCTAACCACCTTCTCTGACGAAGATTCAACACCTTCTGCGTGAACACATACTGAAGACTCTTATGGTCAGTAAACACATCTACAAGGACACCATACAAGTAGTGTATCCAAATATTTAAGGCAAAGACCATTGTAGCTAACTCAAGATCATGAGTCGGGTAGTTTTTCTCATGAGTCTTTAGTTGTCTAGAGGCATATGCAATGACTTTATCATGTTGCATCAGAACACAACCTAGGCCAACTTTGGACACATTACAATATACTATGAAACCATCTGAACCCTCTGGTAGAGTCAGAACTGGGGTTGTGGTCAATCTAGTTTTCAACTCATGGAAGTTTCTCTCACACTCATCTAACCACTGAAACTTAACCTTCTTCTGAGTCAACCTGGTCAATGGAGAAGCTATGGATGAAAACCCTTCAACAAGTCTCCTATAGTAACCAAACAAACCCAAAAAGCTCCTATTGTCTGTCAGAGAAGTGGGTCTAGGCCAATTCTTTACTTCTTCTATCTTCTGAGAATCCACTCGAATAACCTCCTTAGACACTACATGACCCTGAAAGGCTGCAACCAAAACTCGCATTTACTTAATTTGGAAAATAATTGGCGATCCTTGAGAGTTTGGAACACCACTCTCAAATGATTTGCATGCTCCTCCTCACTCTGGGAGTAAACTAGAATAACATTTATAAAGACAATAATGAACATGTCCAAATACTACTTGAACACCCTGTTCATCAAGTCCATAAAAGTTGTAGGAGCATTCATTAGTACAACAAACATAACCACAAATTCATAGTGACCATACCGAGTTTTGAAGGTAGTCTTCGAAATGTCACACTCTCTAACTCTGAGCTGATAACCAGATCTGAGGTCGATCTTGGAGAAGTAGATGGCACCCTGAAGCTGGTCGAATAGGTCATCAATCTTAGGGATGGGATAGTTATTATTGATTGTGACTTTTTTCAACTGATGGTAGTCTATGCACTCTTGAGGGAACCATCTTTCTTACGCACGAAGAGAACTGGAGCACCCCATAAAGAGATGATAGGTCTGATGAAACCCTTATCTAGGAGGTCTTTGAGTTGTTGTTTCAACTCCTTAAGCTTAGCTGGAGCCATTCTATATGGAGTAATAGGTATGGGCTGTGTATCTAGAAGAAGGTCTATCCCAAAGTCGATCTCCCACCTAGGACAAAATCTGGGAAGATCCTTAAGAAATACTTCTGGAAACTCACTAACTACCAGAACTGACTAGAAAGGGTATGGGCTGTGTATCTAGAAGAAGGTCTATCCCAAAGTCGATCTCCCGCCTAGGACAAAATCTGGGAAGATCCTTAAGAAATACTTCTGGAAACTCACTAACTACCAGACACGAAATCCTTAACCCAGACTATATGGTAGATGTAACCCTTTGAGATCATCTTCCTAGATTTGAGGTAAGATATGAAATGACCTTTTAATGTTGGACGACTACCCTGCCATTCTGAGATAGACTGATTTGGAAACTGGAATTTTACGACTCTGGTTCCTCAATCGACTAAGGCATAATAGGCATGTAGCTAAACCATGCTGAGAATGACATCGAAGTCGGTCATATCTAACTCTACTAAATTTTCTGAGGTGACCTTATGAAGGACTGAAACTGGACAATCTCTTTACACTCTCTTAGCTAGGACTGACTCACAACCTGGAGTGGAGACTCAGATGGGCTCTAGGAGTTTTTTAGAACTGACTCCAAATTTACATGAAACATAAGGGGTTACAAAATATAGGGAAGACCCTGGGTCTAACAAGGCATAAACATTAAGATAGAAGACTGATAATATACCGGTGACCACATCTTGTGAACTCTCCTAATGCTGACGTGAAGACATGACATAGAGAAGGTTGTGACATTGACTGCCACTTGTGCTAGAAGCAGCACCCTGCTGAGCTGTGTGACCTGCTGGGATTGCTGAAGTGGTAGACTAGGCCTTGTTACCTCCATGTCCTTACCTAGAGGAGGGGCACTCCATCAATCTATGGCCAAGCTGACCACACCCAAAACACCCTTCTCCGCCGTCAAAGCACTAACCTGGATGATTTCTACCATATTTAGGGAAGGCTGGAAAAATATGGATACCTTAAAGACTGCCTTGCGACTTAAATCCTACTGCCCTCTTCTTCTGGTCCAATCAAGCTCTGGGAGATGGAGCACTAGCCGATAAAGGTGTTGGGGCTGCCGACCACTGCTGGAACTCTGAGAGATTTGTACTGCCCGACCTCGGCTGAGAATACTCATAGTTTCCTGTCCTAGCCTTCTTATTATCCCTATCCATATCCTTAATCTTATCTTCCTCAACCAGCTGAGCATAGGTCATCAGTCTAGACATATCCATATCCCCCAATAACTTAGCATTCCTGCACTACATTTTCACCAAATCGGATACGCCATACAAGAACTTTCCCATTTGTGCCCTCGAATCAACCACCATAGATGGGGCATACCTAGAATGCTGAGTGAAATTTAACCTATATTCATGTACTCACATCGACCACTGCCTCAAATTTATAAACTCTTGGACCATAGCCTCCCTAAACTCCCTCGGAAAGAACCTGTCCAAAAAAGCTCCAGTAAAACACTCCCATGTCACAGGATTTGTATTCACACCCCTACTATTTTTCCATTTAGTGAACCAAATGTGAGCAACATCCTTGAGTTTAGAGGATGCTAACTCGACACTATCAACACCAGTCACTTGCATCACCTTAAGAATTCTTCTTGATCTCATTAATAAAATTCTGTGGGTTTTCACCAACCTTTGACCCTAGAAACTCTGGCAGATTTATGCGAACAAAATTTTGAACTCGGGGTGCAGCTGATCCACCATTTTGGTTTGCAGAAACTAGGGCCTTCTGATTATCCTGGTTGGTCACAGCTTGTGCCAATATCTGGATAGCATTATGGAATTCCATATTCATAACCTCATAGTTCAGGACTGGAGGGTTAGCATTAGCATTACGTGCATTAGCTCTTTGAAGAGGCATGATCTGAAATGCATAATAAACAAATTAGAGAGGAGAAACTGAATTAAACTCCATCGCACGATAAAGATAATGAAAGAAGTGAAATTTTTCTTAAAACACCTCATAAGTGTGGTACGCTTCACACCTATGAAAGAGACTCTACTTAGTAAGGCTTTTAGACACCCTAGGACTCTTCAACCTGATGCTTTGATACCAAGTTTGTCACACCCCGAGGCTAGCCCCTAGACATAACATGAGACCTAGGATCACAAGTGACCCCAAGCTAACCCTAAATCTAGCATATCACAAGCATACTAAAATAATTTTAAAGAAACAGAAGCATAACTGAATAAAACATATAATCTAAAGGAGTTCAATTGAGAATATATGAGAAAATAACTGTTTGAAGAGTAGAACAACCCAAATCAACTAAGTCTAACTCTATGTGTGAAAGCCTCTAACACTGTTGAGCTGCTGGGACAAGCCCCCAGCTAACTCTAAAGTACTGAAAATGAAAACAAACTGAATAACTCAAAAATCATGTAAAGATATGTCCTCGAATGATGAGGACTCACCACTCGCTGCTGCTGAGGTGGCACTGGTATGCACTAATCATGCGGCTAAAGCTGAGAACCGGAACCTGCATCATTATAGGATATAACATATAGAGTATGCATCAGCACTTGGAATGTACTGAGCATGAGGGATATGCAAGGCTGACTGAAATATAAATATGCTGCAATACTGAAAATATGTACGCTGAACCAAACTGTAGTACATAGGCCCAAATGTATAATCATGTTCAAAAGAACTAAAATGCAGGAGTAACCCAGAATACACTAGAAGCTGAAAATAAACATAACTAAGGGCCTAGTGCACTTTACTGAAACTAACATTGTGGGAGAGTCTAATAACTGACATAAACCACGTGAGCTAGATGTGGAGTCCAATGTATATGCCCCATTGAGAGGACCCAATATACCTTGCCAGGGTATAAAGGCATGGCTGATGTGATCACTATGTTTGAGGCCCAACTGAGGGGCTAAATAACCTACGGTGGCACATAGTTCTGGATCTTTAAGGGTACGTTGAACCCTAGTCCAACTCGGTGCTAAAGACTACTCCCAAACTGAATACTAATAGCTCATTTTAAACTGAAGTCCTGAATTTCTGAGTCAGAACTAGACTAGTTTGAAAATCTCTATTTTTCCTAAAATGTTGTAGTACACTGAAAACTGGCTAAATTCTCCCTTTAAAACTCATACTGATAATTTAGGTTAAATTTTGAAGGAAATCTAATACTTTATGAAATCCTACAATTTAGGGCTAAATTCTTAATTTCTCAAGTCATAGTGAAAACTCATGCAAATCATTAAATTATATAACAATTCATATAAAACAGGATATAAATCATGTAGGAATAATAGAAACTAAATTTTGGAATGATTGGCATAATTGGGTAGGCACCCTAGTTTTTATATTCTTTTAAAAACACAGTAAAAAGCTGAGAGTTTTGGGCATAAGGGTGAACTAAACCCTTACTGAATACCCACATACCTGGTGGAAGAAGATACCTGAAGAGAATCTAAAGTTTGAAGCTTGGAGGAGAAAGCCCTAGGTCTGAAATTTGGAGAAGAACGCTCTTTATTCTACTTGAAACTGACTTGGGAGAAAGTCTGACTTATTTAGGGGTTTTGGCTTAATAAAATAAGCCTAAGGGTATTTATTATTGAAGCTAATTTTAGAAAGAAATGTCTAAATTACCCCTGAGAAACTAAATTAAAAACTGCTGTAAAATCCGTGACTCGATTCCACGGACAGATTCTATGGTTTGTGGAAGATTCCACGACTCGTGGAACCCTATCATAGTTCATGGGCCTTTTTTCCTGACTGCGGGTATGGTAACCACGAGCCAGGTTCACGGCTCGTGGAACCTTCTTGTGGATCTTAAGGAATTTGATGACCTTCAGGTCTGAGTTCTACGAGTGGAATCCACGACTTGTGGACTGTTCCATGGTCCGTGGTTCTGACTCGTGAAATTCATCCCAACTTGCTGGCCTCTGAATGAGTTCCACAGAGGCTTTCCACGACCCGTGAACCCTTCACAGGTCCGTGGAAACCATCTGTGGTTCTGACTGAGACTTGGAAATTTTTTATTTTTCTTATTTTTTCTGAGATGGTTCTAGGCTTAGGATTTCTAAGGTGTTACATCACAAATGCGGAGAAAAGTTTGCAAAAGCAGATCCACCAGCAACAACAAAACCAGTAGAATTTTTAAGGCTAAAAAGTCACTGGATGGACCCTTAGGATTCATCTGGGGTCCTACGAACATAAACAAACTATGTTATTCAACCAAAAATGACATTCTAGACTCAACGGATCGACAAACTTTCCAATGGAGTTCGATATAACAAAAAGTGGTCCGCATGCCCAAAACCAACCTTTAACCAACTTTTCCAAAATGGAACCCCATGGCTCAAAATGAGTTCGAAAGCCTTGAAACCTGAACCAAAGGTCCCTCTAGCCCAAAGTCAACATTCGGGAGCTAATAACGTTGATGGAATTCCCATTCAAGGCTGTCTTCTCCGAATGTTGACCAAAGTAAACCAACCACACTAACTGGCCCTAAATCTCAGAAAGTGAGATAAAATCAAACCAAAAGCTCCCAGGCCCCGACCAAGGGTCCAACTAGACCAAAGTCCATACTTTGGATCTAACAGAACTATCGGAATTCAATTCCGAACATGCTTGCTAAGAATGTTGACTTAAGTCAACGATTTTCTAAGTTAAAGCTCTAAAATAGGGAAATGCTCATAATGACCAAACAAATGGCTGGAGCACCTAACCACCGATCCCAACAAGCTATAAATGACTTGGGGCCACCACATGCAAGCTCTAACAGTAAAAAGAAGGTAAAAATGTGAACATGACCAGAAGGGTCATTTTATCATCCACTACTAAAAAGGACTTTCATCCATAAAAGTCAAGAAAATGGAACACCTGAAGGCTCAATAACTGCAGATACTATGCCCGCAACTTGCTCTATGTCCTAGTTAGCCTTCTCGATCAGATGACATCATATAGAGCTAAGCCAAAGGGAAACTACTACCACCATAAATCCTTACCAGCCAAACTAGTCCATAACCTCTAACTCAAAAAGCTCGAAAGGTCTATCAACTGAACCAAACCTCAAGAAACTCAGTCGAAATGCACCAACACAACACAAACACAAATAGAACCAAGGCGATCAACACACAGAACAAGTAACCTTGATAGCACAACTGGGCTCACTCAGAAATCCATCACCCAACCTTTTAACTCAAGAATCCTTTGATCTGCAGAACCTTTTTGTTTATCCTAAATAAGCTACGCCTTAACCATGAAGCCTCACACAAGTCAAACACTTAAGCTACCCTGGAAACAACAACTGACACACTGGAGGTCTATAGTTCTCACTACTCTTAACCTTGAATGAGGTCACCTTTATACTCAAACTCTACCCAAGCCAAGTTATATTCCACGAGCCTCTAACACCCTAATTACCAACCCATAGCATACCCTCAAGGACTGGAGTGGTCTGCCCCGACTGACCATCAACAATTGGATGGACACCTGCACTAAGATCAGCTTTGATACCTAAACCTATCTGAACCAACCACCGTAACTCAACTGCAACTAGAATACCAGGATCAGGCATAACGTGGATGAACACCCTGTGTTGAAGGTGAATCTCCCAACTGTAGAAAAAATCCAAACTAGTTGAATAGTGCCAAGTTTGAATTGGCTAAAAGTGAGTGAACTAGAACAACCTGTCCAAGAAGACCCAAATAATATCCAAATCACCACAAAGAGTGTGGCAAGCCTACTATGAAGTCCATAGCTATCAACTAAGCTCTAAATTCTAGGAATACCGTTGTTGCTCTAATTTCTAAAAATACCATCTTGATATAAGGTCTCCTTTCTAGCCTCACTACTTAGAAAGAAATTTTTCATTCCATGAATACCAAGTCAAACCAACCTCTAAGATAGGAAAAGGACGCCTAGAGTCCAAGATTGTTGCTTAGCCATTGGAAAGCTCATTACCTCTCAACTCATTATTTTCTGGCTCAAAATATCTACCTTAATGTACCCGTATGCAAAACACCACCTCTAAAAGCATCTCAACATACCAGCACTTTTGGCCCACCAGGGGTAAAGCCTAATCGATGTTGGAATCCCATGAAAATAGACAACCTCTTTGAGAATCAACTGAATTAAACCCCTAACTCTCATAACACAAAGGCGACTACCGACTCTTAATGTAACATCAGAATCTAAAATAGCCCTGCGGGCCTCACCCTGTACAAAATAAGCATGAATATCACATAACCACTGATCGTCAAACTGATGCTGCTGCATTTGATCAACCAGCGAAGAACGGATCTCAACACTAGCAAGAATCATATTAGGATCTGAAAAATCAAGCCTAACCAAATGGTTAGCC
The DNA here is from genome assembly GCA_003996215.1 of Jaltomata sinuosa. Classification (NCBI taxonomy): domain Eukaryota; kingdom Viridiplantae; phylum Streptophyta; class Magnoliopsida; order Solanales; family Solanaceae; genus Jaltomata; species Jaltomata sinuosa. The sequence continues at coordinate 159,875 of QJPP01002502.1, read as the reverse complement.
AAACACGAGATGTACAACACCAATTACCTCTCCGAAACTAAGAGAGAAGCTAAGTTGTCCATACTCACTACATTTCTGCTCAAGGGTGCTGCAACCGAAGAGAACATTCCACTAACAACCTGAAGCAACCTGCTAGCCTATGAATCTAAAACCTAACTCCTAATACCTCTCAAGCTTCTTTCGAATCCACGAGTAGACGCATATATCGCTGATGAACACTATAGAATCTGAAGCCATCTAGGCTTTGGATACATGGCTACCCCAATCTGTAAATGATGCAAGGGCCTTGGTCAACCAAAGGATATAACTAGGAGAATCATAATAGATGAAACAAGTCCCAAAGGTGGTCCTGGGAATGCCCACCACCTCGATCTTTACTAGAAGGAACCTGACCTTGAATTCATCTTGGCAAAATACCACTGCACTCTGTAGTTGGTCAAATGAGTCATCAATATACAAAACAAAAGCATACCCGCAGTCGTCACCTCAGCCAACCGCCATTAATCCATGCCTATAAGAAAGGAGTCATCTCCCTACTTTCATAAACCAAATGGAACCCCCTCTAGAGATACACTGGTCCTGACAACCCTTTTCTCAGAAGGTCTTGGAGCAGTTCCCTTAGCACTCACATCTCTGCTAGCGTCACTCGATAAGGTGGGTAAAAGAATTGGTTTAGTCCCTAACTCAACCATGATATCATAGTCAAAAGTTGACCTGATTTGAAACTGAGGAAAAATAGTGAAAACAACCCAGGTACCTGCTAACCACCTAAACCGATCAAGTAAAGAGGGTCAACTCTAACCTTCCGAGAATATGAAAAACCTCATGATACCCACTTGTTTGTCCAACACCATTCTCCTTGATATAAAACAACCTTATCTAGCACATAGCTACCGGTATCATAACATACCAAATAAAAGGTTCTAAGCAAACACTAGATAACGGCTTTGGAAATAATCACCCGACACTTTTAGAAGTTGAGATACTCAGACCAACTCTGGAATCACAATGAAGACCATAAATTAACCTAACAAGGCCTACCCTTGAGTAATAAGCCTAGGTAGTAACCTCCGAAAGTTGAAACACCCCATCCACTAATAAAAGAATCCTTCTAAAGAGTAGTCACACACATAAGCACTATAAACTAAAATAGTACCTCCTGATGAAAATAAAATAGGAATATATATATATAAGAGAAGGGTAGACCCTGAAAGCAAGAAATACAAAGAACTATCTAATGATAACAAAGACCGTACTTGTAGCAACGATATCTGGAACCTCCACCTCTAGCCTACCAAGAGGGGCATCAAACTTTCTGTGCCTATCTCTAGACTGAGTAGTCAATGTTGAAGACCTGATTGTCCTAGGTCAGGGACACTCTGTATAAATATAGCCAATCACTCCATAATCATAGCAACTCGAAGAAGTCCTACTCTGGCGCAAAGTGCCTACCACCTCAGGACGGCCACCTGAACTACCTAGTTAAAAGTTACCTCTAATTATCTGGGGACCACCCCTACTATATTACACACCATCACTAGCCGGTGGCATTGGGGCTTTGGGAGATAAGGCCTGCTGACTCTACTGACCGGAATGCGAGATCATGGGGCAATCCCTAACAAAGTTCCCAAACTCACCACACTGGAAGAAACCTCTACCAGATGAAGTCCAATGGGAAGATCTCGCTGAGACAGAATAGACATCATGGCCAACACACAAAAAATGAAAACCTCAAAAAGCCTAACATGCATCATGTCTACTCTGCCAAACATGCTCTGTATAACCACCCTCAGAACCTTGTGGCACCACCAGAACTAGCCTACAAGACAGAAAGCAATGAAACTGATCTCTACCAGAGAACCCCCTACCTTGAGACTGAAAACCGTAAAAACTTCCCTGACAATGACGTCTCTTACCAACACCTCCATATGCCTTGAGACATAACCCCTATATATCCCAAGCATGATCAACCACCTAAAGAAAGGTAGTCCAAACTGTAACCAACTGTTTTATCACCAAATAGAGCGCTGAAATCAAACCTTTGACATAACCTTGTACCCTCTCAAACTATTTAGGCATAAACCTAGCAGTGTGCCTATTCAACTCATGAAACCTTGACTCATACTCTAAAACTGACATAGAACCCTATAGGAGACCTGTAACCTCAAATCTAGCTAAAGCACCACTCAAAGAACCGAGTACTTCCCTTACCTATGATACACCCTCTGGAAAATTAGGAGTCCTAGCCATGGTGTCCTGAAGAACTAGGGTAGCCATAAGTCGCACTAGAGTTTGGGCTTGCTCCAAACTCCCTAGCTGAAATGGTATGCTCTCAATCTAAACTCCTGACACTGAAGGAAGCTGTAACATCCCAAAATTCCTAAGCTAATATCCGAACATTTTTCCATCAGTGTAATGATCATTTCCCTAGTGTGGTGAGTGCTTTGGATGCGAATCATGTTCATAAGAAACTCCTATCATCAAGTTAAATTGCAAGCACCTCACCCAAGTAAGTTTTCATGTAAGACTAAATTAGGGTCAACTTAAATCAATCATTCCTCCTAAAATATAAAGAGTTAGGTAGTCTAGTACCCACCAAGTTAAAAAAAAATGAGTTTTCTTTCCAACTCCACCGACCGAGCATTAATTCGAGTTCGGAGGAAAAAGTTATGGGTAATTTACTGCAGCATTGTTAGTGACTATGGACATGGATGACGAACCGTGGTTCTGAACCACGGTCCGTACTGTGGCTCGTGATTTCTGACCTGAAACTTAAAATTTTCATCTTCAAAACCACTGGTTGGTTCATGACCCGTAGACCAAAACCACGGTTAGTAGAGTGACCCGTGGTTTGTCAAAATTTAAATTTACTACCCAGTTTTCATGAATGACTTGATGGGTCATTGTTTTGAACAACGGTCCATCCTGTAACCCATGGAATCACCTTCAGAGAGGTACCAAGTCCTCTAAATTCTATGAGTGGTTTGTCAACTCATCTCCCTATTCCACGACTTGTTCTTCCACTCATAATACCTGAGGATCAAAGGATTCTCATATCCTAAAGTCAAAACCATGAGTCACAGGATGGTACATCGTCCTGAATCACGGATCGTAGAGTGACTCGTGGTATTGAGTTCCAGTAGACCCCTAGAAGTGGAATTTGAAACCATGGATCAGTTGATGGCTAATTCTTTAGGATGACAGACCTGGAACTAACTCGTGGTCTCTGAAGCCGACTTTTTCCAGACTTTTCCAAGCATAAGTCCAGGGGTATTTTTGTAACTTCCCACTCTTTTAACTCCTATACTAAGTCATTTTAAGCCTATTTAGGAGGGTTTTTATTCCCACTTGGCCTAAGTTCTCCCCCATTCTTTCAATCAAGTTCCAAAAGAAGAAAATGAGTTCCATCTTCTCAAGATTCAAGTTAGGATTTCAAGCTCCATAGCAAGGGATTCACTACAAGTCGCCATTCTTCTCAATTCTTAGTGGGCTAGTTTCAATCAAGGTATGTGGGTATTCCATAAGAGATTCATTCACCCTTATGCCCAAAACCCAAATATTCTAAATTGAATTTATGGATTTCTAAACTAGGGTTCTTACCCAATTCTTATGGATCCTTCTATAAATTATTTCCTCATTATTATTTGATGGATTCTAACTCTAGATTGCATGAGTTTTTATGAGTGGTTTCTTATTCGTGATTTTAAGGCTAATCCTTGTCCAATTTATGAAACTTGGGTTCTTATCCAAATTGGGGAAACTGATGGGTTTTGTTTTAAAGTGTTAGTTCATGACTTCTTATTCATTACTCATGTTTTAATTATGGTTCCTTAATTGTTTACAAAATCCCATATGTTGATGATGAATTTTAGCATGATCTCATTGATTTGCATATTTTCAAGCAAAATTGGCATGTTTAGATAACATGGCCTCTATTATCAGGAAATTGTATGCCTAATTCTTCAAGCTATGAATTTACAAAGAAAAGTATATTTTGAATTATGGCTATGCTAAGTTTTAAGACTTATGAATTGAAATTGCATGACATCAGATATGTCCCTATGTTTTATGAGAGGTTTGGCATCTAGATATGTCTACCTAAGCTATGAACAAATTTGACATCAGATATGTGATTAGTTATGATCAGTTTTTGCATCAGATATTCCCCAATACTATATGAGCTAAAAGTATGTTTTGGGAGTAGTATTGAGCACCGAGTTAGATTGGGTGAGCATACCCCTTGTATATCCCAGAACTACGTGCCTCCGTAGGTTCTAAGTCTTCTCTGTTGGGCATCAGATTTAGTGATCATGCCACAGTCATGCCTCTATACCATGGCAAGGCATATTGGGTCCTTTTGATGGGGCTTATACATCAGATTCCACGTAGCTCACATGGTCTATGTCAGTTACAGAACCTCCCACAGAAACAGTTTCAAGTTTAAAAATGTATTGACTCTTTACTTTTAGATTTCAGACTTACTAATTATGGTTATGTTTTTAGCTTATGATATTGCATTGAGTTATTTAATTATAGATATTACTATTACCACGTGATTTCAGCTTCAAGGATAGTGTAAGCATGTTTTATCATAGATTATGCATGATCTTAGTTTTAAACACGCTTTCAAGTATATTTTTATCATGACCTATGCATATTTCATATACTCAGTACATTCTATAGTACTGATCGCATACCTCTTTGTGTTGTATCCAATAATGATGTAGATCCTGTAGCCCGTTCTTAGATCTGTGGCTAGTAGATGAGAAGCATATCCATCCAACTTGGTCAGTCCTTCTTATTTGAGGACTTGGAGTTTAGCTTCATATCAGACTACTAGTTCTTTCATTTGAGTATTTAATTTATTTATTTAGTATTTCAGTATTTAGAGTTAGTTGGGGTCTTTCCCAGCAACTCTCCAGTAGTCGAGGCTTTCAGATGTAGAGTCAGATGTTCAGTTGTAATTCAGATTGTCATTTTTAGTATTATATTTATATAACCAATCAAGTTTCTCATCACTTTAGTTAAGTTTACGCTATTATGTTTTTTTTCCAGTTTTTAAGTTATGCTAATGCCAGAGGGTTATCTTGAGATCACTTGTGATCTTGGGTCCCGTGTTACATCCAGGGGGTAGGCTCGGGGCATGACAAACTTGGTATCAGAGCATCAGGTTCAAGAGTCCTAGGGTGTCTGAAAGCCGCATCAAGTACAACCTCTTTCATGGGTGTGAAGCTAGCCACACTTATGAGAGTGAGGATACGAGGTAGTTTAGGAAAAACTTCACTTCTTCATGTTCACTATAGTGCTATAGAGTTTGACTCTATTTACCCTTCTAATATATTCCTTACGCATTTCATATAATGACTTTGAAAAGAAACCCCATAAGGAATGCTAATCTGACCACTTCAGATCATGAGGTTATGAATGCAGAAATTCGTGAAGACATATGTATGTTGGCTTAAGCCATGACAACTCAGTTGTATGAGAAAGAGAAACTAAAGAAGAGGAAGAGGAAGAACAAGAAGACCAGAACATGGAACCAGTAATCTTTCCAGCAGAGGATATTCAGACCAACCCCATCTTCCATTAGCACACCTGCCCTCGATTCTCAGCCTTGTCACTATAGGGCTCCGAGGACCTTAAGGTACCCTCGTTGTAGTAAGCTCCATCTAGATGAGTGTTTTGCAGGCAAGGAGGGGTGTTTTAGGTATGGTCATCTAGGCCATAGGATCAGGAATTACCCCTCATCTAAGCAGAGAAATTGTGGTGTTCAGCTCCAAGACCAATTCCTTTCATTGCCTAGCTAGTCGGGTCAGAGTATTCCTCCTGAAGTTGAATCAGGTACGTCACTAGATTTTTTCCTGTATATGTCCATAGTCCCTAGAACCCTATTCTTGTTTGGTTATGAGTTGTCTTGACCTAGAACAAAGTGGGTATAGGTGGGTTGAGGCCTAGTCTTTTAGGTGTAGGAGGGTCTTAGACTATAGAAAGGAGTGGGTATTCGTGCTAGATTCTGGAGTAGTGTATGTCCTGTTAGGGTAAAATGATCACAATTCCTTGAGAGGTTGGTGAGAGCTCCATAGACTTAGAAGGGTAGCATGAACCTAAGGGGGAGATGGTTGAATGAAGAATCGGTCAGATTTTGGAGGATCAAGTAGCGATGATTATGGGTGTTAGAACACAGTCAAGAGGGGAGGTAGAAGCTTATTTCCATCCTAGTGTCCTAAGTGTACTTCTGCCATTATGATACCTTGTGCATGCCTTGTGTGTCAGCGCCATGGTCCTATTTTAGATTCATGCTCATGTTCAGATTCTAGAATGACAAGTGATTTCTTCAGATAACGACTCTACTATTATCCTTCGATTCTATAAGTCCTAGATTTATGCCCTGAGGTGTTGGTGTCTACGTAAACTCATGTCTCTCAATATGATCAGTTCTATTTTCTCAGTTCATTCTTTACACATGCCTTAATGGAAAATCAAATCATGTTACTTTATGTATATGCTCTGACCTGATTCTTGAAATGGTTCGTGCTTATGATTTCCTTGCTCTCAAGACCTTGACCTTTGCCTTTGATAATGAGGGGTGGTGATCCCCACCATTCGTGCCTTATGTGCCAGTATGTAAAATACTCATGCCTATTGCCCTCAAATCCCCAAGCCTCACCTTGAGTGGCTTGATCACACTAACTGTAAGTCAAGATTAATCTGTAATCCTTTATTCGTGACACTCTTACTCCCGCTCTTTTCTTTCAATGATTCTTGTTTATGTTGTTAAAAGCATTAGGGGATAAGGCCTTGTAGTAGCCTAGCTGGGAGGTAGCAGATTCCTTTTCCTTGTTTGTGTACTTGTCCCACCTTAACTTCTAAGTGTGGGTGAATTATGAGATAAGGATTATTTGTGCGAAATAGTTAGATGAGGAATTTTAGTATGTCCCTCTGATTTTATTCCAACAGTTTCTCTCATGATCCCAGCATGTATTCATGTTTTCTAGAGTTAGTTCCATTAGGTTTTGAGAGGAGAAGTCAGTTTTCATGCTTATTCTTCAGTTTTCATGTTTTATTTTTGGCTGGGCTATTTTCTCTCTAGAGTTCCCTTGCTTTGTCTTCATTCGAGGATGAATGATCCCAAGGGGGAGATATTGTAACACCCTAAAAATTCTTAACTAATATCTGAACCTTTTTCCATGAGTTTAATGATTATTTTCCTAGTGTGGTGAGTGCTTTGGATGCAAATCATGTTCATAAGAAACTCCTATCATCAAGTTAAGTTTCAAGCAACTCACCCAAGTAAGTTTTCATGTAAGAATAAATTAGGGTCAAATTCAATTGATCATTCCTCCTAAAATATAAAGATTTAGGTGGCTTAGTACCCATCAAATTAAAGATTTATGAGTCTTCTTTCCAAAGCCACTGATCGTGCATTAATCTGAGTCTAGAGTAAAACGTTATGGACAACTACAACACTGTTAGTGACAACTACAGGGGTGATGAACCGTGGTTCTTAACCATGGTCCGTACTGTGACTCGTGATTTCTGACCTGAACCTTAAAATTATCATCTTCAAAACCACTGGTTGGTTCACGACCCGTAGACCAAAACCACGGTCAGTAGAGTGACCCATGGTTTGTCAAAATTCAGCTTTTCTACCCAGTTTCCACGAATGACTTGACGGGTCATTATTTTGAATGATTGTCCATCCTGTAACCCATGGAATTACCTTCAGAGAGGTAACATGTCCTCTAAATTTTACGAGTGGGTTGACGACTCGTCAACCTATTCCACGATCCATTCTTCCACTCATAATCCCTGAGGATCAGAGAATTCTCATATCCTAAAGTCGTAACCACGAGTCACAGGACGGTCCGTCGTCCTGAATCACGGATCATAGAGTGACTTATGGTGTTGAGTTCCAGTAGACCCCCAGAAGTGGAACTTGAAACCACGGATCAGTTGACGGCTCGTCCTTTAGGATAACGGACCGTGAACTGACTCGTGGTCTCTGAAGCTGACTTTTTCCAGCTTTTTCCAAGCTTAAGTCCAGGGGATTTTTGTAATTTCCCACTCTTTTAACTACTATACTAAGCAATTTTAAGCCTATTTAGGAGGGGTTTTATTCTCACTTGGCCTAAGTTCTCTCCCATTCTTTCTATCAAGTTCCAAAAGAAGAAAAGGAGTTCCCTCTTCTCAAGATTCAAGTTAGGATTTCAAGCTCCATAGCAAGGGATTCACTCTAAGTCTCCATTCTTCTCAATTCTTAGTGGGCTAGTTTCAATCAAGGTATGTGGGTATTCAATAAGGGATTCCTTCACCCTTATGCCAAAAACCCCACTATTCTAAATTGAACTTATGGATATCTAAACTAGGGTTCTTACCCAATTCTTATGGGTACTTCTATAAATTGTTTCCTCATGATTCTTCTGTAGATTCTAACTCTAGATTGCATGGTTTTTATGAGTGGTTTCTTATTCATTATTTTAAGTCGAATCCTTGTCCAATTTATGAAAATTGGGTTCTTATCCAAATTGGGGAAAATTGATGGGCTTTGTTTTAAAGTGTTAATTCATAACTTCTTATTCATTACTCATGTTTTAATTGTGGTTCCTTGATTGTTTACAAAAGCCCATATGTTGATGATAAATTTTAGCATAATCTTATCGATTTGCATATTTTCAAGCAAAATTGGAATGTTTAGATAACATGGCCTCTATTATAATGAAATTGCATGCCTAATTCTTCAAGCTATGAATTTAGAAAGAAAAGTATATTTTGAATTATGGCTATGCTAAGTTTTAAGACTTATGAATTGAAATTGCATGACATCAAATATCTCCATCTGTTTTATGAGAGGTTTGGCATCAAGATATGTCTACCTAAGCTATGAAAAGTTTTTACATCAGATATGTCATTAGTTATGATCAGTTTTGGTATCAGATATGCCCCAGTACTATATGAGCTATAAGTATGTTTTGGAAGTAGTATTGAGGACCGAGTTGGATTGGGTGAGCGTACCCCTTGTATATCCAAGAACTACGTGGCTTCGTAGGTTCTAAGTCCCCTATGTTGGGCATCAGATTTAGTGATCATGCAAAAGTCATGCCTCTATACCCTGGCAAGGTATATTGGGTCCTTTCGATGGGACGTATACATCGGATTTCACGTAGCTCACATGGTCTATGTCAGTTACAGAACTTCCCACAGAAACAATTTCAAGTTAAAATGTATTAACTATTTACTTTCAGATTTCAGACTTACTACTTATGGTTATGATTTTAGCTTATGATATTGCATTGAGTCATTTCATTACAGATTTTACTATTACCACGTGATTTCAGCTTCAAGGATAGTTTAAGCATGTTTTATCACAAATTATGCATGATCTCAGTTTTAAACACTCTTTGAAGTATATTTTTATCATGACCTACGCATATCTCATATACTCAGTACATTCGATAGTACTGACTGCATACTTCTTTGTGTTGCATCCTATTATGATGTAGATCCTGTAGCCCGTTCCCAGATCTGTGGCTAGTAGATCAGCAGCATATCCATCCAGCTTGGTAAGTCCTCCTAATTTGAGGACTTGAAGTTTAGCTTTATTTTAGACTACTAGTCCTTTCATTTCAGTATTTAATTTGTTTATCAAGTATTTTAGTATTTTGAGTTAGCTGGGGGCCTGTCTCAGTAACTCGCCAATAGTAGAGGCTTTCAGACATAGAGTCAGATGTTCAGTTGTAATTCAGATTGTCATTTTTAGTCTTATATTTATCTAATCGATCAAGTTTCTCATCACTTCAGTTAAACTTCCGTTATTATGTTTCGTTTAGTTTTTAAGTCATGCTAATGCCAGAGGGTTATCTTGAGATCACTTATGATATTGGGTCCCGCATTACATCCAGGGGGTAGGCTTGAGGCTTGACAGAAACACTTTAGCAACAGGCGCAGGAGTCTTATCGTCACCCATTACCGTACTCATCCTAATCATCTAAGAAAGAATGGAACAATGATGTTTTGAAATTGATAGAGTCAAGAATGCATGATAAGGAGCCAGGAATAGGGAACTTTACCTAATAATGCCCTGTAGTCTCCCGCAGATAGGATACAGACGTCATCATACTGATCTGTGAGACTCTACTAGACACTTGCACTTGTACCAATGACACCGCAAACCTAGGGCTCTGATACCAAGATATCATGACCCAATTTCTCAGGTCATGATGGCACCTATAACTCCCCTGTAGGCAAACCAATCCTCGTAGCCTAGAATAGTTAGAAATGGGCTACTACCTAACTAAACATTCACAAGAAAAATAAAAGAGGGAGAAGTTAAAGAATGCATAGCGGAAGGAAAGCAACTTGAATATACGTATATAGAAACTACACCATCCAACGACCTGGTGTCAAAAGTACATGAGACACTACTAAGAAGGAAAATACATAGTACTAACGAGTGCAAAAGAAGAATATACAACTGTCTCTGAATAACAGAAAAAGTAAACATGCCTTTTTTTGTAATTATTTTGAATCTTACCTTTTCTTATTATTCCACCTAGATAAATCTAAATGGACAAATTCATTAGGATGAATAATTCCATATGTATAGAAATATAATTATTTGATTGATATAAGTTCATGCAATTTATTAATAAAAGTGAATGATTTTCAAGATAGGAAGGAGAAGAATGAGCATTACCTAAACCAAGAGATATGGTCAAGCCTCGATCACAAGGAGCTCAACCTATGTCTCAGATGTCATAAAGCACTACACGAGTATCGACGCGATCAACAGTGATAGCTCACAATAGGATCTGCACCAGGAAGATGCAGAAGTGTAGTATGAGCATAAATTGCAAAGCAACGGGCACCCAGTAGGCATCATAGGCTGACTGAGCATATATAAGATATAAAAGCACTATAAAGAAGATAGGAAAGAAGTAGTTACAGAAGCAAACAAAGGAAAGCACATGGAAACTAGCAACAGATAGAAGGCAAGGAGAATACAAGTATACTATGCTAGCCACAGAAGATATATCACAGAACACAGGTGAAAGAATATAGAACGCACTTGGATCCTTATAACAATAATATATACAGAGAGTTTAAGAACATGGAGGTATACCGATAGCCTCAAATAAAAGAGGGAAGAAGGAAAAGCAACTAACATAACCATACTAACAATAAAACTCATAAGATAAGGATAATCAAAAAGGCAACCTGACAAGTACTACCATAGGATAGAGTAAGCTAATCCACCAATGATAGGAAAGGCAACTAACAGTACTATAATAGAACAAAGTAAGCTAATCTACCTACAGTCCCAATGGGCACCCATACACCCGAAGAACAAATACAAGTGAAAAAAAATCCTCTAGTATCCCATACTATCGAAGCGTACACTGAAAAAACAACAATCAAGGGTGGAAATGGACACATAATGAATCATATGAAATGATATGATAATTTATGCCAGTAGTACCGTATGTACCTCTTTCGTTGCCTGCATGCCCAGTTGGTAGGACCCATGGAAAGAACTCCTCATATACCTCTACTGCACTGTATACCTTTCCTTCGGCACTCTCAGCTTGTAGCCCCTGGTCCAGATCGACAAGATCCATGGAGGTCTATATGACCACATAAAAAATCTCAGAATCCCAAATTGAGTGCCAAGAATCTATCCTGGTCTAAAATCAGTAAATCTTAAAATATGTCTAGCGCTCAGCTACACCGAGTCTAGTCTTAGCTCAAAATAGTAGAAAATCAAGTCTAGCACTCCGGCTCAAACAATTATTGTATCAGTGTGAAAGCCGTCATAAAACCTCTTTTATCGCAAGAAAACCATAAAAACTAATTTTAAATCCATTATAAGCCATTAATACTTAAAATGGACCCTCAACGCCATTCAAGGTTTAGAAACTAATGATAGTTTGGCCCGCAATTATAGTAGTAATAAATAAATTAGAAAACTCTTTGGCATGATAATAATGATATTCTCGAGTAGAATCAATAGCCCAATGTCTCACGATCAACTACTGGCCCTGCATAGGCTCAATCTGCTCCACAGCATAGATAAGCAGCTCAATAAGAAAATTCCATGTCCGAGACTCATGGACATTCCCCAAATATCCCACCATTCATGGTCCAAAGAAATATTCAAAGGCCACACAGGGCCGCAAGGGGTAATACTACAAAACTAGTTCGAATACTAAAGCAAATGTAGGAAATAAGACAGACAGAAGGAAAGAGACAAGGTCTGGGGTGCCAACCTTGTAAACCCAACCCAAGGAGGCTAAATAATAAAATTATATTTTATATATGCAAAGTCTAAGGTAGGTAAGCCATAACCTACCTAGCGTCCGCCGAATAGTTTTTGAGAAGCCAATGCCTGAACTGCTCTGAAAAGCTTTGAATGGCAAACAAACTATCAAAACAATACTCTACTTGTCAATACGAAGCTAACATTACCCATAATGCTAAAAATTAAGCAAGGTCAAAATTCGAGTCAAAGTTGGCTCGTGGGCCCCATAAATCAAAACCAGAAATGAAAGTTACGACGAGGTTCCCAACCTATCCAGGAACACATGCTCAAAAATTGAGCATGATTCTAGTAGGAAAAATGGCCTAAATAGACCCTACTAAGCCAATAACAAAGAGGGAATTAAAAGGGGAAAAATTAACTGAATTAAAGGAGAAAACTTACAAATTAAAGTCGGGAAAATGATCACAGACTAGAAAATATTCACCCCAACGCTTTGGGATCAGCTCACACAAAAGTTGGAGCTTTGGAGCTCAAGAATTAATGCACAAAATTATTTGGGGTTTGAAGAAAAAAATAAGGAGAAAGAGTTTATAAACTGCCGGCGATCACCACAAAAGTGGAGATTTTTCCACAAAAGCGGCAAATCCACTTCAAAAGCTGAGGTCACTATTCACCCATGCCTCCACAAAAACGGTGGTTTGATCACAAAAGTGGTGTCCATAAAAGAGGATAATAATCGCAAAAGTGGACCTTTGCCACAAAAGTGGAGAAAGTCCACAAAAGCAGCCATCACAATTGCAGAGAAAAGTTCACAAAAGTGGATCCACCGCCACAGCAAAATCAGTAGAATTTTTAAGGCTAAAAAGTCACCGGATGGACTCTAAGGATTCATCCAAGGTCCCATGAATACAAATGAACTATGCTATTCAACTAAAAATGACATTCTGGACTCAATGAAATTGATGAAATTTCCAACGGAGGTCGATATAACAAAAATTGGGCCTCCTGCCCAAAACCAACCTTAAGCCAACATTTCCAAAATGGAACACCATGGCCAAAAATGAGTTTGAAAGCCTCGGGACCCGAACCAAAGGTCCCTCTAGACTAAAGTCGATATTCGTGAGCTAACAACTCTGAAAAAATTCCTATTTGGGTCCGTCTTCTCCGAATGTTGATCAAAGTCAACCAACTTGAAATCTCAGAAAGTGAGATAAAATCAAATCGAAAGCACCCAGGCCCCAACAAGTGTCAAACTAGACCAAAGTCCATGCTTCGGAGCTAATGAAATTGTTGAAATTCAATTCAAACACGCTTTCTAAGAATGTTGACTTAATTCAATGATTTTCTAAGTTAAAAATTTAAAATAGGAAAATGGTCATAACAACCTAACGACCAAATCAAGCACCAAACCACCGGTCCCAGCAAGCCATAAATGACTTGGGGACACCATAGGCAAGCTCTAACAGTACAAAGAAGGAAAAATTGTGAACATGACCGAAAAGCATTACATCATCCACTACTAAAAAGGACTTTCATCTGCGAAAATCGAGAAAAGGGAACACCTGAAAGCTCAACAATTATGGATACTATGCCCACATCTCACTCTTTATCTCCCAGGTAGCCTTCTCGACCGTACGATATCCCATGGAGCTAAACCAAAGGCAAACTACTAACACCTTAACACCTTACCAGCCAAACTAGACCACAACCTCTAACACAAAAAGCTCCAAAGGTCTATCAACTAAACCAAACCGTAATAAACTCAATTGGAACGTACTGACATAACAAAAAGACCAAGAGAACCAAGGTGATCAACACACAGAACTAGTAACCTTGATAGCACAACTGGGCTCACTCAAAAAGCTATCACCTAACCTTTTAACTCAAGAATCCTTTGATCTACAGAACCCTTTTGTCTATCCTAAATCATCTGCGCCTTAACCATGAAGCCTCACACAAATCAAACACTTAAGCTACCCTTGAAACATCAATTGACCCACCGGAGGTCTATAGTTCCCGCTACACTTAACCTTGAATGAGGTCACCTTCATACTCAAACTCTCCCCAAGCCAAGTGATATTCCACGAGACTCTGACACGCAAATTACCAGCCCGTAACATACCCTTAAGGAATGGAGTGGTCTGCCCCGACTGACCATCAACCAGCAGATCGACACATGCTCTAAGATCAACGTCGATACCTAAACCTATCTGAACCAACCATCAGAACTCAAATGCAACTGGAATGCTGGGATCGGGAATGACATGGATGAACACCTTGTGTTGAAGGTGAATCTCCTAACTATAGAGAAAAACAAAACTAGCTGAATTGTGCCAAGTTTGAACTGGCTAAAAGTGAGTGAACTAGATAAACTCGTCCAAGAAGACCCAAAAATCATCCAAATCTCCACAAGGAGTGTAGCATGCCTTCCACGAAGTCCATAGCTATTAACTAAGCTCTAAATTATAGGAATACCGTTGTTGCTCCAAATTCTCAAAATACCATCAGGATCTAAGGTCTCCTTACTAGCCTCACTACTCAGAAAGAAATCCTTCATACTGTGAATACCAAGTCAAACCAACCTGTAGGCAAGGAAAAAGATGCCTGGTGTCCAAGATCGCCGCTTAGCCATTGGAAAGCTCATAATCTCTCAACTTATCATTATCTGGCTTAAAACGTCCACCCTAATGTAGCAGTATGCAAGCCACAAACTCCAAAATCATCTTAATGTACCAACACTTTTGGCCCACCAGTGGCAAAGCCGAACTGACGCTGGAATCCCATGGAAATAGACAACCTCTCAGAGAATCAAATGAATTAAACCTCCAACTCTTGGAACATAAAGGCAACTATCGACTCTCAATGTACCATCAGAATAGAAAGTAGCCCTGCTGGCCTCACCCTATACAACCTAATCATGAATATCACACAACCATTGATCCTCAAACTAACGCCACTGGATTTGATCAACCAGAGAAGAACGGATCACCACAATAACAAGAATCCTATTTTGATCTAACAAATCTAGCCTTACCAAATGGTTAGCCAAGGATTGGATGTCAAAGGCCAATGATCACTCCGAAACTAGGAGAGGAGCTAAGCTATCCGTACTCAGTGCCTTCCAGCTCAAGGGTACTGCAACTAAAGAGAACCTTCCACTAACAACCTAAAGTATCCTGCTAGCCCACAACTCTAAAACCCAACTACTAATACCACTCAAGCTTTTGTTGAATCCTCGAGTAGACTCATATTTTGCTGATAAACACAATAGAAACTAAAGCCAACTAGGCTCTGGATACACGGCTTACCCAATTCGTAAATGTTATTGGGGCCTGGTTCAACCAAAGGATATAATAAGGAGAATCATAATGTATGCAACAAGTCCCAAAGGTGGTCCTGGGAATACCGACCACCTCAATCTTTAATAGAAGGAACCTGACCTTGAATTCATCTTGGGAAAATGCCACTGCACTTTGTAGTTAGTCAAATGAGTTATCTATATACAAAACCAAATCATACCTGCAGTCGTCACCTCAGCCAACTGCCAGTAATCCATTCTTATAGGAAAGAAGTCATCTCCCTCCTTTCGCAAACCAAATGGAACCCCTTCTAGAGATACACTGGTCCTGACAGCCCTTTTCTCAAAAGGTCTTGGAGCAATTCCCTTAGCTCCCACATCTCTATTATAATCACTCGATAAGGTGGGTAAAATAATAGGTTGAGTGCCTAACTCAACCATGATGTCATATTCAAAACTTGACCAGATTGGAATTTGAGGAAAAATAGTGAAAATAACCCAGATACGTGCTAACCACCTAAATCGATCAAGTAAAGAGGGTCGACTCTAACCTTCCGAGAATAAGAAAAATCGTCTGATACCCACTTGCTTATCCAACACCATGCTCCTTGAGACAAAACAACCTTCCCTGGCACATAGCTACTGGTACCGTAACATACCAACTGAAAGATTCCAAGCAAACACTAGATAACGACCTTGGCAATAACCACCCGAGACTGCTAGAAGTTGAGATACTCAAACAAACTTTCGAATCATAATGATGACCAAATATTAACCTAACAAGGCCTACCCACAAGTTATAACCCTAGGTAGTCACCTCCCAAAGTTGACATTCCCCATCCACTACTAAAAGAATCCTTCTAGAGAGAATCACATGCATAAGCACTACAAACTCAAATAGTACCTCCAGACGAAAAGAAAATAAGAAGATATACATATATATATATATAAGAGAAGGACAGACACTCAAAGAAAGTAATACCAGAATTATCTAATGATAACAAAGATCGTACTTGTAGTGATGATATCTGGAACCTCCACCTTTGGCCTACCAAGAGGGGCCTCAAACTTTCCATGCCTATCTCTAGACTGAGTAGTCAATGATGAAGATCCCACATTGGTGACACTCTCTATAAATATGGCCAATCATTCCATAACTATAGCAACTCGAAGAAGTCCTGCTCTTGCGCAAGGTGTCTGCCGCCATAGGATGGTTACCTGAACTGCCTAGTTGAAAGTTACCTCAAATTATCTAGGGACAACCCCCACTACACAATACACCACCTCTAGCCGGTGGCATTGGATCCCTGGGAGATAAAGCCTGCTGACTCTGCTGACTGGAATGCATGATCGTGAGGCAATCCCTAGCAAAGTTCCCAAACTCACCGTACTACAAGAAACCTCTACCAGATGAAGTCCGATGGGAAGATCTCGCTGAGCCAGATAGGATATCACGGCCTGCACACCAAAAATGCAAACCTCAAAAAGCCTGACCTGCATTATGTCTACTTTTCCTAACATGCTCTGTATAACAACCCTCTAAACCTTGTGGCGCCACCAGAACTGGCCGGCAGGATATAAAGCGATGAAACTGATCTCCACAAGAGAACCCTTTACCTCGAGACTGAGAACTACAAAAACATCCCTTGCAATGATGTCTCTTACCAACACCCCCATATGCCTTGCGACATAACCCCTCTAAAGCCCAAGAATGATCAACCACCTCAAGAAAGGTAGTCCAAACTATAATCAAATACTTTATTTCCAAATGGAGCGGTGAAATGAAACCTCTAACAAAACCTTGTACTCTCTCAAACTCGGTAGGTATAAACCTAGCAGTGTGGCTAGTCACCTCATGAAACCTTGCCTCATACTCCAAAATTGACATAGAACCCTGTTGGAGACCTGTAACCTCAAACCTAGCCAAAGCATCACTCGAAGAACTGGGTACTGACCTTAACTTTGATACACCCTCTGGAAAACATAGAGTTATAGCCATGTTGTCCTGAAGAACTAGGTTAGCCATAAGTCACATTGGAGGTTGGGATGGCCCCAAACTCCCTAGCTGAAGCGGTATGCTCTCAATCAGAACTTCTGGCACTTGAGGAAGCATTGTAGCAATAGGTGCAGGAGTCTATTCTTCACCTGCTATCGTACTCATCCTAATCATCTAAGAAGGAATGGAACAATGAAGTTTAGAAATTGATAGAGTCAAGAACGCATGATAAGGAGCCAAGAATAGGGAACTTCTCCAAATAATGCCATGTAGTCTCTCGCAGATAGGATACGGATGTCATCATACTGATCTGTGAGACTCTACTAGATACTTGCTCTTGTACAAATGACACCGACAAACCTAGGGCTCTGATACCAAGCTATAACGACCCAATTTCTCATATCATGATGGCACCTACAACCCCCTGTAGGTGAACCAATCCATGTAGCCCAGAACAATTAGTAATGGGCTACTACCTAACCAAGCATGCACAAGAATCATAAAAGTGGAAGAAGATAAAAAAAAGCAAAGCAAAAGGAAAGCAACCTGAGTATACGTATATAGACACTACACCCTCCTAGGACCTAGTGTCGAAAGTACATGAACTACTACTAAGAAGGAAAGTACAAAGTACTAAAGAGTGTAAAAGAAGAATATACAACTGTCTCTGAATAACAAAAAAAGTAAACAGTGCTAAAACAAGAAATATGGTCAAGCCCCGATTGCCAGAAGCTCACCCTATGTCTCTGATATCCAAAAGCAGTGCATGAGTATCCACGCTATCAATGACGATAGCTCACACTAGGATCTGAACCATGAAGATGCAAAAGTTTACTATGAGCACCAATTGCAAAGCAACATGAAACCAGTAGGCCTTATATGTCGACTGAGCATATGCAAGATATAAAAGTAGTATAAAGGAGATAGGAAAGAAGTAGTCCACAAGCAAACAGAGGAAAGCACACGGAAACTAGCAACAAATAGAAAGCAAGGAGAATACAAGTATACTATGCTAGCCATAAAAGATATATAATAGAACATAGGTGAAAGAATAGAGAATGCACCTGGATCCTTGGAACAATAATATATACAGAGAGTTTAAGAACATGGTGGTATACCAATAACCTTAAATAAAAGGGGGACGAAGGAAAAGCAACTAACATAATCATACTAACTATACACCTCATAAGATAAGGATAATCAAAAAGTCAACCTAATAAGTACTATCATAGGATTAAGTAAGCTAATCCACCAATGATCGGAAAGGCAACTAACAGTACTACAATAGGAGAGAGTAAGCTAATCTACCTATAGTCCCAATGGGCACCCATACACACGAAAAACACATAGAAGTGAAAACAAATCCTCTGGCATCCCATACAAATGGAGCATACACTCAACAAACAGCAAACAAGGGTGGAACCGTACACATTATAAATGATATAATATGATATGATCAGGTGTGCCAGTAGTACCGTATGTACCTTCTCCAGTGCCCGCAGGCCCTATAGGTAGGACCCATGGAAGGAACCCCTCGTATACCTCTACTACACCATATACCCCTCATCTAGCACTCTCAACTTATATCCCTTGGTCTAGATTGGAAAGGTCCATGAAGGTCTCAGTGATAACATACAAAATTTCAGAATCCAAAAGAACCCGGAATCTATCCGGGTCTAAAATTAGTAAATCTCAAAACATGTCTAGTGCTTGGCTCGACTGAGTCTAGTATTAGCTCAAAATCAGTACAAAATTAAGTCTAACACTCTGGCTTAGCCGAGTCTAGTTCAGTGTGAAAGCCATCATAAAACCTCTTTTATCCCAAGAAAACCATAATAACCAATTTCAAATCCATTTTAAGCCATTAATACTAAAAATGGTCCCTCAAGGCCATGCAAGGTTTAGAAACTGGTGATAGTTAGGCCCAAATCCATAGTAGTAATAAATAAATGTAGAAAATCCTTTTGCATAATAATGATGATATGGTTGAGTACAATTAATAGCCCAATGGCTCACAATCAACCAATTGGCCCTGCACAGGCTCAATCCGCTCTAAAACATAGAAAACCAACTCAGTATCACAATTCAATGTCCCAAACTCATGGACATTCCCCAAATATCCCATTTTCTATTGTCCAAAGGCATATACAATGGCCACACAGGGCCGCAAAGGGTAATACTACAAAACTAGTTCAAATACTAAAGCAAACGTAGGAAATAACACAGATAGAAGGAAATAGACAAGGTCTGGGATCCCAGCCTAGTAAACCCAACCCAAGGATGCTTAATAAACATTTATATTCTATATACGCAAAGTCTAAGGTAGGTAAGTCATAATCTACCAGGCGTCCGACGAATAGCTATTGGGAAGCCAATGCTCGAACTGCTCTGAGAAGTTCCGAATGTCAAACAAACTATCAAAATAATACTCTATTCGTCAATACAAAGCTAATGGTACTTATAATGCTTAAAATTAAGCCAGGTCAAAATCCGAGTCAAAGTAGGCCCGTGGGCCCCCCCAACCCAAAACTAGAAACAAAAGTTACCACGAGGTTTCCAACCTTGGAAGGAACACATGCTCAAAAATTGAGCATGATTCGAGTAGGAAAAAGGGTGGGTAAATTTCACAAATGGTAACTTAACTTTCACTTTTTTTCACAAAAATAACTTAACTATATTTTATTACAAAAAAATAACTTAACTATCACTTTTTTTCACAAAAGTAACTTAACTATCTTTTCTTACACAAAAATAGCTATACTTTGGGTAAACTAACACAAAAATCACATGGCCAGAATACGTTAACTTTTCCGCTGAATCCTACTCTTTTTCACTCTTTTTTAATTTTAAATATAACAAATAAAATTTAAAAAATACTCAACCCGACCTGTCCCGACCCAAAATCCATTCTAAAAATATATTAAAAAGAAAAAGAACCATTATACGCAAAGAAAAACATTTTTCTTTTCTTTTAATACATTAAGACGTAGAAAATATTTTCTTTTCTTTTAATATATTAAGATGTAAAAAAATATTTCTTCTATTTAAATACATTAAGACGTAGAAATATATTTTCTTTTCTTTTGATATATTAAGAGTAGAAAAATATATTCTTTTACTTTTAATACATTAAGAGGCAGACAAATATTTTTCTTTTAATTTACTATAGTAAGACGTAGAAAAATATTTTTTTTTCTTTTAATACATTAAGACGTAGAAATATATTTTCTTTTATTTTAATATATTGAGGCATAGAAAAATATTTTCTTTTCTTTTAATACATTAAAACGTAGAAAAATATTTTCTTTTCTTTTAATATATTAAGACATAGAAAAATATTTTTCTTTGGGAATAATGGTTCTTGTTCTTTTAAATATATAATTCAAATTGGGTTTGGATCGGGATCAGTTGGGTGTTTTTAAAATTTTATTTATTAGATTTAAAATAAATAAAGAGTGAAAAAGAATGGGGCTCATCGGGAAAGTTATCGTATTTTGGCCATGTGAGTTTTGTGTTAGCTTACCCAAATTTTAGTTATTTTTCTACATCTCAATATATCAAAAGAAAAGAAAATATTTTTCTACGTCTTAATGTATTAAAAGAAAAGAATATATTTTTCTACGTCTTAACATATTATAAGAAAAGAAAAATGTTTTTCTTTTGAAATAATGGTTCTTGTCTTTTTAATATATTTTTCAAATGATTTTTGGATAGGGAGGGGTCGAATTGAGTATTTTTGTAAAATTTTGTTTATTATATTTAAAATAAAAAGAGAGTGAAAAATAATGGGGTTCATCGGAAAAGTTACCGTATTCCAGCCATGTGATTACTGTGTTAGTTTACCCAAATTTTAGTTACTTATGTGTAAGAAAAGATACTTAAGTTATTTTTATTAAAAAAAGTGATAGTTAATTTATTTTTGTGTAGAAAAGATAGTTAAGTTACTTTTGTGAAAAAAAGTAAAAGTAAAGTTACCAATTTTGAAATTTACCCGACAAAGGGCCTAAACAGCCCCTACTAAGCCAAGAACAAAGAGGGAACTAAAAAGAGAAAAAATAACGAAATTAAAGGAGAAAACTTACCAATTGAAGTCGAGAAAATAATCACGGACCGGAAAATATTCACCCCAATGCTTTGGAATCAGCCCACACAGAAGATGGAGCTTCACCCCAATGCTTTGGAATCAGCCCACACAGAAGATGGAGCTTTGGAGCTCAAGAATTAATGGAGAAAATGATTTAGTATTTGAAGAAATGAAGAAGGAGAAAGAGTTTATAAATTGCCAGCGAACAAAAGCAGAGATTTTTCCACAAAAGTAGACGTTGCAAAAGCGACAAACCCACCGCAAAAGTGTAGGTCACAATTCACTCGTGCCTCCCAAAAAGCGGAGGTTTCATCTAGAAAAGCAAACAATTGCCGCAAAAGTGGACCTTTGCCGCAAAAGCGGAGAAAGTCCAAAAAACCGGTCATCGCAAATGCGGAGAAAAGTTCACAAAAGCAGACCCACCAGCAACATCAAAACCAACAGAATTTTTAAGGCTAAAAAGTCACCGAATGGACCTCGGGATTCATCTTGGATCCCGCAAATGCAATGAACTATGCTACTCAACCAAAAATGACAGTCTAAACTCAACAAACTCAAAGAAAATTTGAACGGAGGTCGATATATGAAAAATTTGGCCCAGCGCCCAAAACCAACCTTTAGCCAACTTTTCCAAATAGAACTCCATGGCTCAAAATGAGTCCAGAAGCCTCAGGACCTCAACTAAAGGTCCCTCCTTGCGGAATTCTCATCCGAGTCCATCTTCTCCGAATGTTGACCGAAGTCAATCAACCACTCCAACTGGCCTTAAATCTCAGAAGTAAGATAAAAATTAAATTGAAAGCTCCCAGGCCCCGACAAGGGTCCAACTAGACCAAAGTCTATGCTACAGAACTAATAGAACTATCGTAATTCGATTCTGGATACGCTTGCCAAGAATGTTGACTGAAGTCAATGATTTCCTAAATTAAAGCTCTAAAACTGAAAAATGGTCATAGAAACCTAATGAACGGGCCGTGCACCGAACCACTGATCCCAACAATCCATAAATGACTTAGGGCCACTATAGGCAAGCTCTAACCGTACAAAGAAGGCAAAAACGCAAACATGACTAGAAAGGTCATTACATTACGTATGTATTATGTGTTTTATTATTCATTCATTTTCCTACCTTCATTTCGATTATTCTAGACATTTTTATGATCGTCTATGCTAAAGATTGAATTCGGTATAGGTTTTATTGTGTTGGTATTGCGTCTCATGCACATGGATATTGAAAATGTGAAAGGGAAAATCTCAGTAAAGGGTCATCTAGAGTATCTTTTCATAAAGGGTTATCCATTACATGATGTTTTCACCTACGATATTTCTCAGTAAAGGGTTTTCCAGTATAGGATGGGTATATGGACCTTCCAAGTCCCGCATGGATCCTGACTATATATGCATACTATGAAAGCTAGTGTATAAAGGTTTTTGACCATGTAGAAGGAATTTTCACCATATTCATACATCATCTCACTTTTCTTATTATTGTTTATATATGGTGTTATAAGTGATTGAGTATTCAAGAAAGTGATTTTATTACTCTTACTTCACTTGATTGTGATTTAGGACTATCTGGATTTGATATATATATATATATATATATATATATATATATATATATATACATATATATATATATATACACACACACACACACACATGGATGTTGACATTAGCTACTAGTCTGGATGTGTATTTCATTAAAAGAGTGGTATATGTGATTTGGTATCAGACATGGAAGTATAGGGCTGACACTCACCATCATTTCGAATTTGGGTCAGTCGAAGATATTGTTGAGTACACATGAATTTTCATAATCACTCTAACTTCTTTTTGCACCTTTGTTACGTAGGTTCTAAGCTGACTACAAGTGGCAGTTGATCCTCGTAGCGGTTGACTATTTGTACATTTTGAGGTAGTTGTTTGGATGATCTATAATTTCTGGATCTATTATATTTTTGCTTTAATTTATGTTGTTTCATTTGTAGATATTATGTTTTAACTTGCAATACCAGATGTTGGGGGATTTTTTAGCACTTTCTGCCCCGTTCCATCAATGCTACTTTCCTTGCTTTGATTCCTAATATTTTTATCTAGGACTACCTTCTTGCAGGGATTCCAGTTTCAAAGAGAGTTCTTGACCAGTTGGAAAAACTGTTAGCTAACTTTTGGTGAGGCAGTGATGAAGACAAAAGAGAGCTTCACTGGATATTTTTTGATACTATGTGCCTACCTATTCAGGAAGGGTCTTTGGGTCCTCCTACTACAAGACATTTTCAAGAGCTTGCAAATTTCGTATGAAGTTTACCTCGTCAATAAGAGGGGGGGTACTTTCAATGAGAAAAATATCAGAGAGCTAAGGGTGGAACCAGAAATCAGTGCTAGTTCCATTTCCAATCCACCATTTTTAGCCCTTATGAAAAAGGTTGTTTAAAACTTGTTATGTGTTATGTTTTACTTTCGTGTATATTATTCTTCATCATGTGTTTAGCCGAATATCATATACTATAGAATAACTATATTTGGAATTTCATAATTATATATATTTTAAATGTCACTCACTAAATTTTATACCATATTTGACTTTATTTAACTACTAAGATGTATAAATAGGTAAAACTATTGATACAATTGTAATGACCCTTCCAGTCATTTACGTGTGTTCGCCTTTCTTGTACTGTTAGAGCTTGCCTCTAGTGGCCCCAAGTCATTTATGGCTTGCTGGAATCGGTATTCCGGTGCTCGGGCCATTTGTTTGGTCTTTTTGGTCGTTCCTTGTTTTAAGAACTTTAGACTTTTGAAATCGTTGACTTCAGTCAATATTCTTGGTGAACGTTCTCGGAATCGAATTTCGACAGTTCGAATAGCTCCGGAGCATAGACTTTGGTCTAAAGGGACCTTTGGTCGGGATCTGGGAGCCTTTCAACTTGAAATTCTCTCTCATTCTGTGTTTTCAAGCCAGTTGGGCTTGCTTGGTTGACTTTTCTCAACATTCAGAGAAGACGGCCTCGAATGGAAATTCTTTTAGTTCTGTTGGCTCTGGAATGCCAAGTTTGTGTTAGGTAGTTGGTTTGTTCGAGTCTCAGGTGAGTCGAGCTAATTTTGGATGTTCGGTTGGCGTTAGTTAGTATTGACTTGGGTCAACATTCCTCCAAGACAACATCATATGGAAGTTTCATTAATTTCATTGAGTCCGGAATGTTGTTTCCACTCTATTAGCACTATTTGTTTTTGAGTATCGGGTTCCGGTTATGCCCGAAAAGCCCCGTAGAAGTTTTGGTTGTTGCTTGTTTATCTGGTTCTGGTGGCCTTCAGCGCGATCACGCTCCTTTAGCATGATAGCGCTGGCCTGTGATTTCACCTTCAGCGCAATTGCGCTCATGTAGCGCGATAGCACTGGTTTGTGACTTTTCCTTCAGTGCTCCTTTAGCGCGATAGCGCTGACCGGCGATGAACAACTATATATTTTTTATCCCTTTGATTTTCCAACATTGTTTTTCCCACTTTCCCAACTCTAAATTGAAAATCCTCTCCACCAAAAATCTTCTTTTAGTCCTAGCTTGGAGAATTCATCAATTGGGTTGGAAAGTCTCGTTTCTTGGACGATGTTGGTAAGTTCCTCTTCCCCCAAGTTGTTCTTCTCTAATTCTTGGGAACCACCATTGTTGACCCTTTTTAAAAGCTTGAAAATCCTTTATAGAAGCTTCCCCTTTGGTGTAGCATGTTTGAGGAATCGTCCAATTTGCGTCCTTGACAGAATTCCCTCGTTGAGGTAGGTTATTCTTGCTCTATTTTCGAATTTCTTCCTTGAATTTCCACTTTTATTTATTGTCTTGGGCGGGATGTTTTAGCCCCAATTGTTGTCTGTTTCTGCTCAATTTTTGAGCATATGCTCTCGGGATAGTAAGAAAAACGTGCATTTTTCATTTCCGGTTTTGGGTTATGGGTCCCACGAGCCCGTTTGTGACCCGAATTTCAACCCAGTTATTATTAAAGCATTATGGGTATTGTTAGTCTTGTTTTAATATATAGATTTTTGTATTGATAGTGGTTTTGCAATTTGGAGTTTCTCAGAGCAGTTCGAGCCCTGACGACGTTGTCCCCGCAGCTATTTGTCGTATGACAGGTAGGTTATGGATTTCCCTACCTAGACTCTACGTATATAGGCTATAACTGCATTAATTAGCATCCTTGGGTGGGTTGTTATAGGTTGGTACCCCAGACCTTGACCATCTTTTCTTTTCATTATTTCATACGTTGATTATAGTATTCATATCAGTATTATATATTACTCTTGTGGTCCTGTGTGGCCTTGTATTGACTCTAGAATATATATGGTGAGTTATTTGGGAATGCCCGCAAGTACCGGACATAGAGATATCCTTTCAGGCTGGTTATGACTGTTGTAGAGTTGTTGAGCCTGTGTAGGGCCGGTAGGAAATATTTTTGAGCCGTTGGGCTAATTTATATTTATGTGCGAGCATATCATCCTTGAAAGAGGTTTTCCCTGCATGTTTTACTTTAGTTTTTTTTGCGAGCCACCATAGATGGTTTTTCTTAAACTTGCATGGCCTCGAGGGCCCCTTTTTAGTATACTTGATGATAAAAATGGGATTTTGAATGATTTCGCACTTGATTTTCTACTAAAACTAGGTTCTATTGGGCAGAGCACTAGACCTGATTTCTGACTTATTTAGACCTGGATATGCTCTGAGCACCCTCTAGGAGGGTTATTGATACTCTCATCACTGATTTAGACCTGAGTATACTTCGGGCACCCTTTGAGAGAGTCTTTTGAGATTACTACCATTGTTTTAGACCTGGGTCGAAGCCGGGCATGTACTACAAAATTCCAATTATTGAGCTTCACTTGAGATTGCGCAGTTTTATATGTGGTCGAGGGGTAGACCTCTATGGACCTTCTGTTCCTAGGAAACTGGCTACGGGCCGACATACGCGCCAGAAGGATAGGTATACAGTGGAGTAGAGGTACACGGGTAGAGTCCTTTCATGGGTACCGCCTCTATATGGGCCCATGAGGTACATTATCATCATATCATTATCATGCATTTGGCATGCCGATTCCACCCATATTTGCTGTGTGTTCAGTGTACGCTTCGGTTGTATGGGCGGTCGGAGGTTTTGTTTTCACTTTATTGCATTCCTCGATTGTATGGGCGGCTATTGGGACTGTAGGTAGTTTAGATTACTCGTGTCGTCTTATAGAGCTAGCTATGGTCTGTATTTCTTGGTGATTTAGCAGTTATTAGCCTGTTGAGGCTCCGATTGTGGGTTTCTAATTATTAAGAGGGCTAGGAAGTCCTATCGTATTGAGGCACTTTTGTGTGGCCTATGAGCAGATTATGAGGTTTTGGTTTCTTATTCTTATCAGGATTTGAGTAGTATCTCTTGGTTATTGTGGCTTAGTTATTCCCATCTAGGTTAGTAATTGTGAGATTGATCCCGGTATATGCTTATCTTGAGATTTTGTGGTTCTTAGTATGATTCTGTTATTGTATGGCTTCTAGTTTATTATGTTGGCCTACTCCCTTTCTTTTCATTCTACTTGACGTTATCGATATACCTCCATTTTCTCAACTCCCTCTCTTTATTTACTTATATTATTGTTGCAAGGATTCTAGGTGAGTCCTTCTTTCTTACACTTGTGTTTCTGTGTTATGTATATCTTCAGTGCTAGCATTGTATGCTTATAACACTTGGTTGCCTATTCTCCGTGCTAGTTCCTTGTGCTTTATCTATTGCTTCCGTGACTACTTTCTTGCTATCTGCTACTTACTATTTTTATATCTAATATGTGCTCAGTCGGACGATGATGCCTACTGAGTACCCGTTGTCTTGGTTCTCATACTATACTTCTACATCTTCCTAGTGCAGATATTAGTTGAGTTTTTTCCATTGATTGCATTGCAGACTCGTGCAGCTTTTGCGAGGTTCGAGACTAGGGTGAGTGCTTGACGATAGGTTCTTGTCTATATCTCATTTGTTGTACTATTGCTCCTTGTACTTTCGGATATAGATTTATATTGTATTTTGTTACTTCTAGTACTTGTATTCTATTAGAAGCTTCTATACTGTCGATACCAAGACTTGGGATTGGTGTAATATCATTTGTATATATATATATTTTCTAGGTTGTTTCTTCCACGTGTCTTATCTTTATATTCAGCTTTCGCTTATTTCTTCTTGGTGTGCGTAATTTGTTAGGTAGAAGCCCATTACTAACCATTCCAGGCTACGGGGATTAGTTTGCCTACTAGTGGGTTGTAGGTGCCATCATGACCTGAGAAATCGGGTCGTGACAGCTTGGTATTAGAGCTCTAGGTTCACCGGTGTCGTGGTAGAGAAGCAAGTGTCTATGTAGAGTCTCGTGGATCGATATGATGACGTCCATATCCTATCTGCGGGAAGCTACAGGGCATTGTTAGGAAAAGTTTCATCTTCTTCGCTCTTTATCGTGTGTTCCTGGATCGATTGACTTCTAAACTTCAGTTGTTTCATTCCTTCCCAGATCCCTAAGATGAGTTTGACAACGGGTGATGTCAAGGATTTTGTGCATGTTGCTTCAGTGCTTCCGTCAGCGCCAGGCTACAGAGTGAGAGTTTATCGCATCGATAGGGGGTGTCGAACCAGTGCAGCCTCCGATTGGATTTACAGCTACTCCAGTTCTTCAGGATGCCGTGGCTAGGACTCTGAGTCCTCCGGTGGGTGTTTCAGTACTTGGTTCTTGGAGCAGTGCTTCAGCTAGGGTTGAGCTACTAGTTCTTCATCAGGGTTTTCTGTCGGTATTAAAGTATGAGGTAAGATTTCATGACATGGTTAGGCGTACTGCTAGGGCTGTACCTTCAGAGTTTTGTCGGAGGTTTGATTTCACTGCTCCATTTGGTGACCGAGCATTTGGTTACAGTTGGGATGACCTTCCTTCAGGTAGTGGATCATGCTTGGGCTATTGAGGGTTTATGCCGTGAGGATTATGGAGGTAGCGCTAAGAAACGTCTTTGCTAGGATAGTTTTCGAGGTTCACAGACTCGAGGTAGGGGATTCTCTACTAGAGATAGGTTCCATTGCTTCTTGTCTACCGGGCCAGTTTCAGTTGCTTCACAGGTTTCAGAGGGTAGTGATATAGAACATGTTGAGCTTAGTGGCCATGGTACGATCTGGTTCTTTGAGGTTTGCATTCAGGTTGTATAGGCCATGGTGGCCAGTCAAGTTCAGCGAGATCTTCTCGCCCAACTTCCTTCCGTGGGTTTTGCTTTCGGTGTGGTGAGTATGGCCACTATGTTAGGGATTGCCCCACGATCACGCATTCCATTCGGCGTAGTTGTTATGATTGTGGGGTAGTTGGCCACTATTCTAGAGACTATCCTCGGCGAGGGATGGTGAGCCTTCAGCTTCGACCACTCAGTCCAGAGTTAGATCCCGTCAGTCAGATGCCCCTCTTTGTGGGGTCGAGGTTGAGGTTCCTGATATCGTTTCTTCAGGTAAGGCTTATGTTACCTTCGACTTGTGATAGTCCTGCTCGCATTGCGATTCTACTTCTTCTATCATTTATTTGCTTATATGCCTACCTGCTACTTGTTTAGTTATTTGGCTACCTGAATTGTAGTATCTATGTGTTATTTTGTTGGTAGTTTATTCTTTAGGAGTGGATAGGGTGAGATGTCCTTGAGAGGTGTTTTCACGAGGTTGTAGCTTATGGATAGGATCTGTAGAGCTCGCTTCCTGGCTGTTGTGGTTCTAGGCTTGCTTTAGGTCTTCCTTCTTAGCGGTCCTAGATTCATGTGTTGGTTCGGTGTGATACCGATGGTAGTGCCAGAGTTCAAGGCCCTATCGTAATTCGGGTAGTGTTGGTTATGCTAATGTGCATAGTTTGGTTGTGTTTTTTGGGTGATTAGACTCGACCCTCTTTGTTGGTTAGTTTAGGAGGTTGGCAGGTGTGTGGGTTATTCACATAGTCTCCTTCAGTTTCTTGTCCAATTGGGTTGTCCTATTATTTTTCCCCGGTTCCAATCGGAATGAATTTCGATCACAGTTCTCTGGATGAGCTTTTGATTTTTGCATTGTGATTGGGTTTTGGATTTAGCATTTTCATCAAAGTGTTGATAGTAGCCTTGTGTCAGAGTTGTACTTTAGCATTTTGGATGAGTTGGGAATCCGGCCCATTCTTCTCCTGCTTTATTGAGTTTGGCAATATAGATGTGAGAACTAAGGTAATGACTCCAGATTTTATTTGAGAAGGAGTTTTTAAGGTTCAGTATATGCTACGGAAAGGTTTTGTTTAGTTGAAAAGGAGGGAGATGACTCCTTATTCGTGCTTCAGTAGTTGACTGAGGTGACGACAAGATTTGCTTTGGGATCGTGTGTTGGTGATTTGATTCGGCCAGTTACAGATTGCTGTGATTTTTCATTTGATTGGTCTGAGACTTCAGTAGCAGCTGCGGTTTTGGCAACTTGCATATTCAATCCTAGTTGGCTTCGATTCCTAAGTATTTATTGGCAGCATATGGGTTCGACAGAGGCAGTGGTTAGTAAATCAGGATTGGGTTTCAAAAGCATGGTCTAGCAAACTACTCTGAATGGTTCGTGGTTGGTTCTTTCAGTTGCATATTTTTGGTTTGGAAGGCATTGAGTTCGGACAACTTAGCTAACCCATTTTCCGTTATGGGGTGCCAGTTGACTTGGACACCTAGTCCTTGGCTAACCTTTGAGTTAGGTTGGATATTCTAGATTTCAGCAGTGTTCTAGATAGTACGAGGTTCCTTCTACCATGGTTAGATAGACTCACCGGTGCTAGTTTGAGATCCAGCAGTGGTGTATGCCACATTTGATCAGGTTGTGCGGGTTGAGCCTAGCGAGGCTATTATGAGTTCTAATGATACTTAGAGACTGGTGGTCACCATTCATTTGATGAGAGTTTGAAAAGCATGTTTAGTTGATCCTTCAAGGGTTGGCTTTTATGTAGGGTTCCAGTGTTGTTAGACTCGGCCATTATGGACTGGAAGTTTGGTGTGTTATATGCTTCAGAGATGGTGTCTTTGTGTGTGCTGATACGGTAGAGTGGTTGATTCGAACCAAAGAGGTGATTTGAGGGTATATGCAGAAATTCTATATCTAGACAACGACCTTGCACCACAGGAACCCTTTCCTTTGCCTACGGGGTGTTTTGACTTGATATTCGTGGCATGGTGGACTTCTTCCTGAGGTGAGAGTTGTAAGGTAATTTCAAATCTGAATGGCATTCGGGTATTCAGGTTAGCAGCAGGTGTTTCTTAGAGTTTGGGAGCTTAGCTAATGACTATGAACTTCGTGGTAGGCATACCACACTACTTGCAGGATCTTGGTTTTGGTTTGGGTCTGTTGGGCAGGTTTCCCTGGTTCATTCGCTTCCAGTTGATTCAGACTTGACACGGTGCAGCAAAGTTGGGTTCGTTCTACAGTTTGGAAGTTTCTCCGTAAAAATAGGGTATTCATACATGTTTTTCCTCACCTTGACGTGCAAGCTTTCCTTGAATTCAGATGGGTTATTCAGTCGAGTTTAGTTATCAAGTTTGATGTTAGCAAAAGCATTCATTCGTTAGTTGATGGTTAGTCGGGACAAGTAACTCCAGTTTTCAAGGGTATGCTTTAAGTTGTTATCTTGGATGGCAAATGCTAGCGAACTATAGTTTGTCTTGAAAAGAGTTTGAGAAACAAGAGGTGAATTCATGCGTAGTAGAGTATAAGCAAAGACTATGGATCTCCGGTGTGTCAGTTGATGCTTCGAGGGTGGTCGAGCGTCCGACTTGTATGCAACTTCCTGTTGTGGTGTGAGAGGATTCAGTTCAGAACAAAAGGGTTTTACAGGTCACCTGGCTCATGATTTAGTGTTTTGTTTGTTGGCTTTTCTGGAAAATTTGGTTGTGGTTTCGAAGGTTCGAGTTCTATGTGATTGATCACCTTGCTTCCCTGGTTTCATTTTTGGGTCGGTGTTTTCCGATTGAGAATCTCGAGGTTCATTTTGGGTTGGCAGGCCCTTGGTATTTTGTGAGTTTGAGTTGGGATCTAGCTTGGCTAGTTTTGAGCTTTAGGGTTGGTTGCTTTCTTTGGTTTTTTTCTGTTGGGTGTCGTCCGGTAAAGGAGGCTATCCGGGTTGTCCGAGAGAGTAGTGCTGTCTTGGTGTCTGCTATTCTTTTAATATCTAGTCTTTCCATCTTTCCTGACTTTGAGGGACGAAGCTCTTTTTAATAGTGGATGATGTAATGACCCTTCCAGTCATTTACGCGCGTTCGCGTTTCTTGTACTGTTATATCTTACCTCTAGCGACCCTAAGTCATTTATGGCTTGTTGGGACTGGTAGTCTGGTGCTCGGGCCATTTGTTTGGTCTTTTTGGCCGTTCCTTGTTTGAAGAACTTTAGACTTTTGAAATCATTGACTTCAGTCAACATTCTTGGTGAACATCCTCGGAATCGAATTTTGATAGTTCTGTTAGCTCTAGAGCGTGGACTTTGGTCTACGGGGACCTTTGGTCGGGATCCATGAGTCTTTCAGCATGGAATTCGCTCTCATTTTGTGTTTTCAAGCAAGTTAGGCTTGTTTGGTTGACTTTGGTCAACATTCAGAGAAGACAACCTCGGATGGAAATCCTGTCAGCGTCGTTAGCTCCGAAGTACCGAGTTTGTGTTAGGTAGTTGGTTGGTTCGGGTCCCGAGTGAACCAAGTTCATTTTGGATGTTCGGTTGGTGTTAGTTAGTGTTGACTTGGGTCAACATTCCTCCAAGACGACCTCGTATGGAAATTTTGTCGATTTCATTGAGTCCAGAACATTGTTTCCACTCTAATAGCACTATTTGTTTTTGATTATCGACTTTTAATTGTGCCCGAAATTCCCTGTAGATGTTTTGGATGTTGTTGGTTTTTCTGGTTCTGGTGGCCTTCAGCGCGATAGAGTTGGCCTGTGATTTCCCCTTCAGCCCGATCGCACTCCTGTAGCGCGATAGCGCTGGTCTGTGACTTTTCCTTCAGCGCGATCGCGCTCCTTTAGGGCGATAGCGCTGACCAGCGACCAACAGCTATATATTTTTGATCCCTTCGATTTTCCAGTATTTTTTTCCCCACTTTCCCAACTCTAAATTGAAAATCCTCTCCACCTAAACTCTTCTTTTAGTCCTACCTTGGAGAATTCATCAATTGGGTTGGAAAGTCTCGTTTCTTGGACGATGTTGGTAAGTTCCTCTTCCCCCAAGTTGTTCTTATCCAATTCTTGGGAACCACCATTGTTGACCCTTTCTAAAAGCTTGAAATTCCTTTGTAGAAGTTTCCTTTTTAGTGTTGCATGTTTGAGGAATTGTCCAATTCGCATCCTTGATGGAATTCCCTCGTTGAGGTAGGTTATTCTTGCTCTATTTCCGAATTTCTTCCTTGAATTTCCTCTTTTATTTCTTGGCTTGGGTGGGCTGTTTTGAGCCTCAATCACTGTCTGTTTCCGCTCAAGTTTTGAGCATGTGCTCCCGGGATGGTAATGAACACATATGTATTTTTTGTTTCCGGTTTTGGGTTGCGGAGCCCATGGGCCCATTTTTGACCCTCATTTTGACCCGACTATTATCGTTAGTCTGGTTTTGACATATAGATTATTGTATTGATAGTGGTTTCACGATTTGGAGTTTCTCAGAGCAGTTCGAGCCTAGCCGACACCGTCACCGCAACTATTCATCAAACGACAAGTAGGTTATGGCTTTCTCTACCTAGACTCTGCGTATATAGGCTATAACTACATTAATTAGCATCCTTGGGTGGGTTGTTATAGGTTGGTACCCTAGACCTTGACCGCCTTTTCTGTTCGTTATTTCGTATGTTGATTGTAGTATTCGTATCAGTATTGTATATTACCCTTGTGGTCCTGTGTGGCCTTGTATTGACTCTCCAACATAGATGGTGTGTTATTTGGGAATGTCTGTGAGTTTCGGATATAGAGATATCCTTTTAGGCTGGTTATGACTGTTGTAGAGCTTTTGAGCCTGTGTAGGGTCGATAAATATTTGTGAGCCGTTGGCCTAATTTATATTTGTGTGCGAGCATATCATCCAAGAAAAAGGTTTTCCCTTCATGTTTTAGTTTTGTTTTAGCTGCGAGCCACCATAGACAGTTTTTCCTAAACTTGCATGGCCCCGGGGCCTCTTTTTGGTATACTTGATGATAAAAATGGGAATTTGAATGATTTCACACTTGATTTTCTACTGGAACTAGGCTCTACTGGGCAGAGCACTAGACTTCATTTCCTACTGATACTAGGCTCTGCTGGGCAGAGCACTTGACCTGATTTCTGACTGATTTAGACCCTGATACGCTCTGGGAACCCTCTGGGAGGGTTATTGAGACATTCATCACTGATTTAGACCTGAGTATACTTTAGGTACCTTTAGAGAGGGTCTTTTGAGATTACTACCACTGTTTTAGACCTGGGTCGAAGCCGGGCTTGTACTAAGAGATTCCGAGTATTGAGCTACACTTGAGATTGCGCGATTTTGTATGTGGCCGAGGAGTAGACCTCCATGGACCTTTCATTCCTGGGAAACTAGCTACGGCCGACGCATACGCCAGGAAGAGGGGTGTACGACAGAGTAGAGGTACACGAGTATAGTCCTTTCATGGGTCCCACCTCTATATGGGCTCATGAGGTACCTGAGGGGGAACATACCAGGTACATTCACATCATATCATTATAATACATTTTTCATGCCGATTCCACTCTTGTTTTCTATGTGCTCAGTTTACGCTCCGATTGTATGGGCGACCGGAGGGTTTATATTCACTTGATTGTGTTCCTCGATTATATGGGCGGTCGTTGGAACTGTAGGTTGTTAAAATTACTCTTGTCACCTTATAGAGCTGGCTATGGTCTGTGTTTCTTGGTGATTTAGCAGTTATTAGCCTGTTGAGGCTCCTGTTGTGTGTTTTTTATTATTGCGAGGGCTAGGGAGTCCTATCGTATTGAGGCACTTTTATGTGGCCTTCTGAGAAGATTGTGAGGTTTCAGTTTCTTATTCTTATCAGGATTTGAGTAGTATCCCTTGGTTCTTGTGTCTTACTTATACAATTCTAGGTTATTAATTGTTAGATTGATCCCGGTATATGCTTATCTTTGGAGTTTGTGATTTTTAGTATGATTCTGTTATTGTATGGCTTCTAGTTGATTATGTTGGCCTACTCTCTTTCTTTTCTTTCTACTTGAGGTTACCTGTATACTGCCATTTTCTCAACTCTCTCTCTCTCTTTATTAACTTATATTGTTGTTGCAAGGATCCCAGGTGCATCTTTCTTTCATACACCTGTGTTTCTGTGTTATGTATATCTTCAGTGCTAGCGTTGTATGCTTATAACTCTTGGTTGCCTATTCTCTGTGCTAGTTCATTGTGATTTATCTATTGCTACTGTGACTGCTTTCTTGCTATCTGCTACTTACTATTTTTATATCTTATATGCGCTTAGTAAGCCGATGATGCCTACTAAGTACCCGTTATCTTGGTGCTCATACTACACTTCTGCATCTTCCTGGTGCAGATATTAATTGAGATTTCGCCGTTGATCGCATTGGAGACTCGTGCAAATTTTGGGAGGTTCGAGACTAGGGTGAGTGCCTGACTGTCGGGGCTTGTCTATATCTCATTTGTTGTACTATTCCTCCTTGTACTTTTGGAGACAAATTTATATTGTATTTTCTTACTTCTAGCACTTATATTCTATTAGAAGCTTCTGTACTATCGATACCAAGTCTTGGAGTTGGTGTAGTATCATTTGTATATATATATTTTGTATTGTTTCTTCCGCGTGTCTTATCTTTATATTCAGCTTCCGCTTATTTCTGCTTGTTGTGCGTAATTTGTTAGGCAGTAGCTCATTACTAACCATTCCGAGTTACGGGAATTGGTTTGCTTACTGGGGGGTTGTAGGGGCCATCATGAGTTGAGAAATTGGGTCGTGACAGCAATGAAAATAAATAACAAAGATTTAGTTTTTTTTTCTTACTTTTATAAAATATTAGATATCTTTCAATGCCAAAAAAGTTAGAGTAAGTTTAACTCTTAATACACCTTAGATGTTGTGTAAAAATTTGGTCATTTTTATTTGCCAGCTAAGAATATAATTATTATGAAAATAAGATGATTGAATCTTGAACTTCAAGATTAAGTAATCGGATTTTAACTACATCTATTTACGAAAGTAATTAATAAATATCTTATAGACCAGATTGTGCAATTAGTTTATTCCCAAATTTTGTCAAGTTATGTGAACCAACTTCCAATTATTTATTATCTTGTCATATCAGGCATCTATATATATAAGTCAAACATTCTTATCATATATTCATTTAGAGGTGCTCACTCATATATTCTGTTCTTTTGCTTATTTTTGTACTTGAATATGACTAAAAAGGGGGTTAGAAGCACTAGGAATCTCGACCCGAGAATGAAAAAAGTCATTCTAGATAAAAGATTAGTTTCACTATGTCAAAAACCAGAAGAGTTGTCTATTCTATGTGACATAGAAATTGGACTAATTGTTTTTACTCCCGGAGAAAATAATATATTTGCTTGGCCATCTCTGGCCAAGGCCAAAGATAGAGTAAATTAATATTTAGCTAGCATCGAGAATCAAAGTCTACATAAGTTGGTCAAACATGAAAGACACCTTCAATTAATAGTGGATGCTCAGAAAAAATATTTTAATAAAATACAGCAAATTGTTAAGGAAAAGGAAATGGAGAACCTCTTCAACAAATTTGTTGATGCAAAAAGAAGAATTGATGAACTTGAGGTTAATGAAATTAAAGGTTTGTTAAATCTATATGTTGTTAAGAGGACCCAACTTGATGGGAGGAAGAAACAACTGGTGAAAATGTTGAAAATTAAATTGGTCCAAATGACAACAACGATGGAGAAGAGAATGATGGACAACCTTAGGATGTTCATTGAGCATGTAATACTTTTATATTATTCTATCATTATTTTATCTTCTTGTCTTTTAGTAGTATTTCTTAGTTTTAATTTGTTTGTCGTTGTTCATCTATTTATGTTACTAGGTAATTTGTCCGCGCTTCGCGCGTTAATGTTATGAATAAATTAGAAATTTATATTGTCAGATATTTCAGAAACTAATGAATTATTGCAAAAGTCTTTTTCTTTAATCCTTTTGCCCTCTACATATTTTTCAATTATAATATTTATTTCGTGATATTATTAGTTTGTTAAAATTGAATGCTCTTTTATGAAATAATCAAGCATATTATTTATCTATTTTTTGTACTTAGAAATACTAGTTTTCATGAACGTCATGATATAAATATTTGCATAAATAATGACCATTAAGATCAAGTGTTAATTCAAATAAGTTGGAAACTTAATAAATAACACAAGAAAAATTACATGAATTAAGTCAATAAAATCTCGATTGAAAATTATTTAGCACAGTAATTTTTAATAATCTTTCATTGAATAATCTACACCCTTTAGGTCATCATTTGAATCTTTGTATTAGTTGTCCGACTAAAGAAGAACATAAAAGAACAAAAGAGAAGAGAATAAGACAGAATATCACATAGAAAATGAAGATCAATAGATTGGACATACTAAGCAATCGTGACATATTATCCCAAAATCATTTACAAAATTGTACCAAATAGATTGTAGGTGGTATGGGTTCCTCCTCTTTCCCAGCTTTTGCTCCAACCATTATTTACTTCTCCTTCAGTACTTCAATTTGTGACTTGTTTGATTTCTGGTTGAGCAAAGCAAAACTCCAATTTTCTTAACAAACCTCAAAACCCAACCAACAAGGCCTACAAAACCCACCTGTTAAATGAATCAATCTATCCTCTCAAATTGATAAACTCGATATGATGATTTTAAGAAAACTTTATTTTATATTTGTCCCTTTATCTATTAATGTGCTACTAGTTACTATTTAAAGACTACTTGGTTATGTTCCTAATAATTAAATAAGTTCTAGGCGAAGAAATAAAGAATGAAGAGTGTCACTCCCCGAGCCTACACCCTGAACGTAATGGTGCTTAGAGTCACAAGTGACCCCAAGCAACCCATGGCATGACATAAACTAAACTAAAATAATTCTGAGTAACAAAGACTAAGCGTAAGCTAAACTGATAAAACTCCAAGTTTTAATAATAACTGAAGAATATCTTAATATAAATAAAGTTTGCAAAACCTAACCCACTAAAATAAGTTGAGTGTCTGACTCTATGTCTTAAAGCCTTTACTACTGATGAGTAGTATGAATAAGCCCCCAGCTAACTCCAAATAATGAAAACAGAAATAAACTAAGAGAAAAGCATCTTAAAAGTCTAACCTCAGATAATGAGGACTCACCACTAATAGTCGCTGAAGTGGCACTAGAGCATATTGGTCATGATAGTAAGACTGAGCGGGCACCTTGATTACTCAGACTTCATCAAGATACACCACTTTTACCTCTGACGGGAGGTCGAGATATTGCTTCACTCTCTGACCATTGACTTTGAAAAGTTCACCATCCTTGTTTTCAAGTTCAACCACGCCGAATGGGAATACTTGATGCACTTTGAATGGACCGAACCATTTGGAGTTGCTTTTTCTAGGAAATAGTTTGAACCTAAAGTTGAACAACAACACCAAGTCCCCAACTTTGAAATCCCTCTTCTCAATCCTCCAGTCATGGTATAACTTCATTCGCTCTTTGTAGAGAACGGATCTTTCATATGCTCACAATCGGAACTCATCCATCTCATTCAACTGTTCCAACCTTAATTGCGATAAATCTTTCCAACTAAGGTTCAACTTTTTGAGTGCCCAAAGAGCTTTGTGCTCAAGTTCCACGGGCAGGTGAAAAGCTTTACCAAAAACAAATTGGTACGGAGACATACCTATTGGCGTTTTGAATGTTGTTCTGTATGCCCAGAGTGCATCAACTAGCTTCCTTGCCCAATCTCGCTGATTAACATTCACAGACTTTGCCAATATCTCCTTGATTTCACAGTTTGACACTTCGACTTGTCCACTCATTTGTGGGTGATAAGGTGTGGCCACTTTATGTTGCTTTACATCGTATTTGGCAAGAATAGCTCGGAACACCTTATTGCAAAAGTGTGACCCTCCATCACTTATAATTGTGCGTGGAGTGCCAAACCGAGCAAAGATGTTTCTTTTCAGGAAAGACACCACACTCTTCCCTTCATTATAGGCCAAAGGGACCGCTTCTACCCACTTTGAAACATAGTCAACCGCTAACAAGATGTAACGGTTACCATAAAAACTGTAAAACGAGCCCATAAAATCTCAATCTCCAGGATTGTGGACATTGGAAACTCTTGCCTACGAGATATTGCTCCTCGTCTTTTTCATTGATCACAAGATCTGGCAAATTCATATGCATCCTTATGAATCGTTGGCCAGTAATACCCACACTGTAAAATTTTACGGGCAGTTCGATCACCAGCATGATGACCTCCGACTGGAGATGAATGGAAAGCTTCCAAGATGCTTGTCATTTCCACCTCTGGTACATACCTCCTGATTATACTATCAGCACACAGCTGTAAGAGATAAGGCTCATCCCAGTAATACTTACTTGCATCATGGAGGAATTTCTTCCTTTGGTGGAAATTCAGCTCTTCCGGCATCATGACACTTACCAAATAATTGGTAAAAATCAGCGTACCATGGCATCATATCAAGTGAAGCCGCCAACACATGCTCATACGGAAATGCATCATCAATTTCCAGCTCATCAATCCCTTTCTCTTCATTCTCAAGCCTGGAAAGATGATCTGCCACTTGGTTTTCACACCCCTTGCAGTCTTTGACTTCAAAGTCAAATTCCTGCAATAATAATACCCATCGGATTAGTCGGGGCTTTGCATCCTTCTTTGCCATTAAATACCTCAAAGCCGCATGATCCGTGTGCACCACTACTCTTGTGCCAAGTAAATATGTTCTAAATTTTTCAAAGGCATACACAACTTCTAGCAGCTCCGAGACGATATAGTGTATAAACAAGATAAGAAAAGTAAAAAAGACGAATCTAAAGGCGCTCGAGCTGGTTACACGCTCTCCCGAGAGTGAATTTCAACTTTTCAAACTATTGCTAAATCAAGACACAATGTAAGGAGACCAAGAAACTATTGTATTGAGTGAGAGAGTTGGGCAGCAGATGCCTTTACAAGTGAAGAAAAACAACTATTTATAGGTTACAAAATTATTCCTTGGCTAATTAGAGTACACCACTCGAGCCCCATGGTACCTAAATTATATACTTGTGCCACACATTCTATTCATTGAGTGTTTTGCCAGCTAATATTTTGCACTGCTCAGCTCCATACGAACTCTTCCACACACCTGAGCATTCTGACAAATTTGTCTCTGATTAGTCCCTTGTGCCACATCATTGTGGGTTACGAATCACTGAGCTATATTTTGCACGAAGATGTCCTCCGTCATAGTTATCTCGGGAGCACCTTTCAATGTTAAGCGTCCTTTGAAGCGGTGAGAACTCACAAGATTAACCTTTTGATGCCACATATTCTCAAGCCAGTTTTACCTCATACAATATATATATACACACACACTTCATGCGTGAAAGTTTTCACATGAGTTTTGTTTTTGGCCTAGGACATGTACCTATTGTTAATATGATTTTATATTGATCAAACTACTTGAATGCGTCAAATAAAGTAAAAAAAAAACAGATTATTCATTGATCTCAAATCTTTTTTTGCTCCTAATGTTCAATATTCGGTTTGGAGTTCCTTTCACTAATTAGAATTCGTGCCAAAAATTATTATTTTGAAAGTAAAGCATATTATGTCTAAGATAATCCAATTTTCTTGATTCGATCCCAAAATACATCTGATTAAAAATAGAAAAGTACACTTTCTAATTAACATTTTGTTACAATATTTTATGATTCAATTTTTTTTCTGTTTCATCAATTTACCAATACTATTTAAAATTATATCACAAATGTACTAATTAAATCTTATACTTATATTGGAAAGTCTCATGGCGAAAATATTGTCATCCCAGTCATTATTACTGGCCAAAAAATATTGTGGTGAGATAAAATATCTTTCAACTTATAAGAAGTTTCGTTTTGAGCCTTGAGAATAAGAATTTTTTTTTTATTGGAAGTGTTCTCCTTTAATGATTATGCGAGATGTAAATTTGAATTTACAATAAAATCACTATTGCTATGAATATATTATTATCTGCATATGATATTTATATTAAATCAACATAACTTATCATAATTAAGTAAGTTTTTGTTCATTGGTGTCAAATAGTTTTTACTTATTTGAAATTTATAGAGTTGGTGTTGAAAATATAGTTGTATTTGATTATACTTTTGAAGTTTTTTAATAATGTTCATACTTGAATGTACGTAAATACAATTTAAAAGTGAAAAGTGAGTTGAAAAATATGTTATCAGCTGTTCTTTAAATCTGAAATATAAATTTAAGTTGAATTTTAAATTTTAATTGTCAAACACTGATTTTCAAATAGAGTGAAAAACTATTTTTTTAAAA
The DNA here is from genome assembly GCA_003996215.1 of Jaltomata sinuosa. Lineage (NCBI taxonomy): Eukaryota > Viridiplantae > Streptophyta > Magnoliopsida > Solanales > Solanaceae > Jaltomata > Jaltomata sinuosa. The sequence continues at coordinate 118,667 of QJPP01002502.1, read as the reverse complement.
ATATTTTTTATGACCAAATGAGTTTTAAATAAGTTAACATAAGCCCAAGAGTTCTAGTGTAATGAAGGATTAATTACTTGGGTGCGTATTTTCTAATAAATAATTACTACTTTTAAATATACTTTTTATTTAGAGAAATACATAAAATTTCTCCTAAACTTGTCTGTCAAACTTACTTTAGCACTTAAAATTTATGGATATATTTTTACTCCCCCACCACCTCCCCTGTTCTAGTTTGAGTTGATATTAATACCCCCTTAAAAATAAAAATCCAGTCTCGTTATAGAAACTGCTATACACGCGCTGTCATGTCAGCACCATATCAGCATCACGTCAGATTTTAATTTTACTTCTTTTATCTCTTTTTTATTCATTTTAAAAAAAATAGTTCCACATTAATTAATTCCTAATTAATTACTAAAAACCTTAAATAATTATATTTTCATAACACCAAAACCAATCATTTCAAGTTCGCCAGAAATATCAAATTTCAGACCATCAGTTCAAAAAGGCCACAAGAATGGAATTGTAATTGATTTGAGATACTACTAAAATTGTGAATTTTGAATTAGTTTTCTATTTGAGTTTTCTTAAAAAAATTCACCTGCAATGGACAAAAATAGTATTACAGTGAAAAAGAGGAGATTAGTAATGTCATAAATCTGAAAATTCATGGCCAAAAAACTCAAGCTTTTTTTCCTCTCTCTAGAATATAGTATTTGTTTCTCTTTCTAAGTGTTGTGGAACGTTGTTATCATACCTTGAGTCTACACTCTAGAACGCGACACAGTTCTTAGAGCAACAAGTGACCCCAAACTAACCCATGGTCTGGCATATACTGTACATTTTGATTAATAACAATAATATCTGAGCGGAAGTCAAACTGTATAAAAATATAAGTTTGGAATGCGAACTGAAAATATGTAATATATATATATATATATATATATATATATATATATAATTAGTTTGAAATATAAAACTAACTATGTAAGTTGAAAGCTGACTCTATGTTTGAAAGCCTCTAATAAGAAGAGTTGCTGGAACAAGCTCCCAGCTAAGTCTAATAGTCTCAAAACTGAATTTCTAACTAGATAAAATGAATGTAAATCTGGTCCTCGAAATATGAGGACTCACCAACTCTGCTGCTGAGAAGACTGGAGAATCGTACTAACTGCGATTTGGATGTTGAGCGCCTGAACCTATATTATCCAATAATATAGTGCAAGAAGTATGTAGTCAATACTTTAAATATACTGAGCATGGGAGATATGCACTATTCTAAGTATGCTGAACATGAAACGATCAATGAAACATGAAAACTGTAATATGTAAAATAATGTAATGACCAAGTAGATAAACATGCAACTGAAGAATAATGAACTAAATAAACTGACTATAAGGTCATGCAATAAGTGAGTCTAAAATGTGGGAGCTACTGTTAACCGACATACCCCAAGCTGATCTAACTATGGGATAACATCTAACCCTGGCTGGAAGGGTGTTCATACCTTGCCAAGGGTATGAACACTAGCTGGCGTGGATCCACTAAATAGATTTCCAAAAGGACTAAGGTGTGAAGCTTGATCTGATGGATGACCCTTTAGAACCTACAGTGGCGCTGTATTTCTGGGATTTTGGGACTTTTACTAAAGGTCTCAATCCTACCTAATGGATAAGCCTTCTTTCTTGCGTCTCCTCGGTTCTAAGTATTACTCCTAACTGAATATGTAAGCTGACATACTGGATAGCTCAAAAATACTGAAATTCTGAGAATGAAAGATAATGCTAAATTTGAAAGCATTCTAAATCATGTAATCCTGAATGACTGAATGTTTGACTAAAAGTCTATGAAATCCTAAACTGATTGGGTGTTCATAACCCACCATCCTGAGGAATTCATGAACTACTCATAACAATTCTATCATCTGAATGAAGTATGGAATTTATAACATAGTAAAAAAATCATGAATCGTGCTATATACTGAGAGTTTGAGAATTATGAGTATACAAGGATGCTAGATTCCAAGGAAACATGTATTATAGATTCATATATAATAACAGAGCTGTAGTTCAAAGGAATTCACACAATTCATGAACCCTAGGCTTTGAAGAATAAAGCTGAACTGAAGAACTGAGTTAACTTTGGGACTCAATGGGATAAAGGGAACCCATTGATAAAACTCCACATACCTGAGAGCAAAATTCTTGGTGAAATCTTTGGGTTTGGAGCCTGAAGTTGAAGAACCCTAATTCTTGCCTTGGAGAGGAAAATTGCCTCTTTTCTCTTATTTTGGCTAAGAGTCGATATGATTTTTGAGGGAATAAGGGATTTGGGATAGTTTAGGCTTAATATCAGGTTTAAGATAGTTAAAAAGATGCAGTTTTGGTGTTAAAAGAGTGGGAAAAGACCAAACAACCCCTTGAAAACATGTTAAAAGTGCAGAATGTTCTTGTCTGATGGTTCAACCCTGAACCGTCAGATTCTTGATGAGTCGTCACTCCGAACCATCAAAACATGATCAAAATTTTGGTCTTACTGGTTAAGCTAATGACTTGCCTTGACGGACCATCACAAGTGTGATGGTTCATCACACCGAGCTATCACACTTCAGCAGACATGTACCTTCTGGTATATTTAGCATAGTATTTTACCCAAACTCAGATTAATGCGCCGTCGATGATATTGGAAAGAAGATACAAAGACCTTTAATATGGTGGATATTATGTCACCTAACTCTTCATATTCTAGGATTAATAATCATTTAAAGTTGACCATAGTTGAATCTTACATGGAAACTTTATCGGTTGGGGTGCTTTCAACTTAACTTAATGATAGGAGTTTCTTATGAACATGATTCGCATCCAAAATACTCATCGCACAAGAAAAATAATCATTACACTTTTGGAGACAGTTCAAGTCTTTAGCTTAGAATTTTTGGGGTGTTACAGTATTATGTTGGATTGCGTGAATTTATTGGTGTTGTAGACTTTGGCTTTGTCGTTAGTGGAAGTCCTCTTCTTCTCCAATGTCCCTTTGAACTGATGGTCTGGAAAAAAATTTGGTGTCAAAGATGAGTCACCAAAGGTAGTGTCGGAGAACTTAACCGAGAATTTAACACCAAAATTCTTACCAAAGAAGAAAATAAAAATAAAGAAAAGAATTAAAAATAGAAAAGAAAAGGAGAACAAAATAGTGTGGGTGATGTTCCCATGGAACTGGGTAGCTTCCAGTGGAACAGGGTAATGGAGGAAAAATAAGAAAGAGAAAAGAAAGAGAAAGGAAGAAAAAGAAGAAGAAATGGACAAGAAAGAGAAAAATTGACTTTTAAAGGAAATATTAATAAAATTTGTTAAATAAGTAATTAATGTATTTCATCCGATTAGAAAATGACATATGTATAATTTAAAGCAATTTGTTTTTTGCTTTTTTTATTTTCACGTGCGTATAAAAAATTATGAAAATTTATTTGCCATGTCATCCTTTAGGGGTAATTAAATTGAACTCAAACTAGAATAAGGAGGTAAAGAAACACCCGTATAGTTTAAGTGCTAAAGTATGTTTGACAACCAAGTTTAGGAGAGATGTTATGTATTTTCTCTGTAACATCTCATTCCATTGTTACTGAAAATATTTGTGGTAAAGGCTTAAGATCTTAATTTCAATAGGTGTTAGGATTAATTCTTTAGTATGGGAGTACATTAGACATGAACTAAGGTCTTACAAAACCCCTTGCGCAAAGTTGAGTTGAAAACATTCTTACCATTTAGTTTTAATATAAGTTTTTTCTAGGGTCAACTTCAAATGAGGACCTCTCCTAGAATATAAAGAGTTATAAGGCCCAAGACTCACCAAATTAAAGATTTTTGAGTCTTCTTTCCAATGCCACAGACCATTCATTATTTTGTTTCTTGAGTAGAATGTTATGACCTTTTACTGAAGGATGTATGTGTTAGAAAGCGGCGCTTATTGCGATGAGGGGTTGATTATCGTGATGAGTCATCATGACGAGCTATGGGTCGGTGTATGATTAACACTCAAATACACTCTTCAAGAGGAGGTGATTGTGATCTTCAAATAAAAATAGAATTTATAATTCCCGACAGGAGTTGGGGTCGATCCCACAGAGAAAAGGTAGAATAGCCAAAAGGGTTGTTGTATGTCAATCACAATTAGAGTCAATATCTAAATACCAACAAAAGTAAATTGGGGGAAAACAAGGGAATTGGGAATTTCTATCACGATTCACAATTCAAGTAAAGCAATAAAATAAATACAAGTTTGTATCAAGAGAGAGAGGATGACTAGGGGTATGTTTCCAATGGGACTCGAACACGGGTCAAGGTACTTGCTCAATTACATAAATTTTTACTAAACAACATGGGTAGCATTGATTTTAAGAATAAATATTAATTTTTCGATCTCACAAACACTTATCCAATGGTCTTTGTTCAAGCACCATGGTTTTATCATCAGCCAATCAATATAGGCTTGGGGAAGTCACACTATCTCTAGCTTAGACTCTTAAATGGGTGTTTCCGGTGAATTGAGCTATTTCTAGCCTCAATCTAATTAGAATTCCAAGTACCCACTAGTGAATTCTCATATGAAATTATGAAACTCTTTCTCAAGCAAGAACACAATCAAGTAATTTCAATTAATATTTACAACCATTAATTATAGAGTTAAAACATGGAGAATTCACTTGACCCCTATTAATTTAGCAATTACAAACACAAACAAGCAAGACCCGTACCCATTAATAAAGTACCCATCATACACATACCCATAGACAAGGAGACTTTGCCACTCATGCTAAAGGAATAAGAAGAAATACCAAATAGATAATTCAAATTCCATTTCATTAATGGAAGAAGTTTCCAATATATAAGCTCAATTTACAAATTTCAAGGTTGAAGATGGAGAGAATTGAGTAAAAATCCTCTATCTTGCCTTGGAGAGAAAACTTGTTCAACAATATTTCTAAAACTCAAAAACTATTGAAAACTATCAAAAATTATGCCTAAATTAGATTTTAGAAGCTTTCCAAATCATGACATAAAAAGTGGACAAAAATGCCCCTTAGGAGCTGTGCGCTACGACATGCGTTTTGCACGTCCTGTTGTATGCATTGCACAGCTCCGCCTTAGCGGACCACTGACTTCAGCCAAACTTTGAGTGATGTGCAAAGTGGGGTGTGGACCGCACCAGGCAGAGTGCACGTCGCACGGTGGCCGCACCCCATAGAAGATTTTTTTCTTTCTTCTGAGCTTCATGTAGAGGAAGGTGTGGACCGCACCAGGCAGAGTACGTGTCGCACAATGGCCGCACCTTTTGGCATAATCTTCATCTCTCCTGATCACTTCACACTCCAAATCCTTTTGAGCTCTTTTGGGTCCAATTCCTTATTTTCTACTTTTGACCAAGAGTACCTGCTTTAACATCAATAAAGTCCATAAGAACTTCTAAATCTTATCAAAACATAGTATTAATTCATGATTAAAGGGTAAATAAGTTGGTAGATTACCAACTTATCAAATTTCCAAACTTGAACTATTGCTTGTCCTTAAACAAGATACTCGCAAGGTGAGGAATAAATTGTGCTCTAAACCTCAATCAAGGAACAAAAGATTAATCTACTCTAAAAAACTACAAAAAATAATAAATAAATAAATCAAACAAAAGACTCAACTACAATGCTTATCTCAATTTGGACCACCACATTTTCAAGGCAATTGCTTATTTTAAAAATTCATCAAAAGGACTTTATTTCTCACTCAAAAACAGGGGAATTTTCCATTGAAAACAAGATTAAGATTCTCAAGTCATTGGCATGGACCATCAAGGTTTTCCTCGAGATTTGCCAAATAACTAGTCTCATTCATTCACTCAATTGAAATAGAGACTTTATGTTTCAATTCGAGTGATGCCACTCACCATAAGAGAGAATCTCACTCACAATCAAGAAATTCATAATACAAGGGATTATAAGAGAACCGAAAAGACTCTCACTCTCTCAAGGAAATTTGATTGCACACATGTCGAACCATAGGCTTTCCTTTCATGTAAATCGCCACTAATGTAGAGTGACCAAGCTCGGAATCACTAAGGACTTACGAGTTACGATGTTGGCTAGGGCTAGGGTGAGGATTACATTTGGCTCAAGTTACTAAACCTCCCTAACGCTCTTTGTTATTATTTCAAACACCGCTCACATTTTTGAACTTTTGACTTCACCTTATCTCTCCCTCACACAACCCAAGCTTTTCTTTTCAATCTTGATTATTAAACCTCCTCGTATCACCTTTAATAGTAGAACCAATTCTTTCTCAAATTATTTTGCTCATTGCATTTGGTCTTTTTGGAGATATTTTCAATTCGATATAAGGTGCTACCTTGCACTTGAAGAGCATTCCTTTTATTCTCCACATTAAGTACATACACCCCCAAACTTAGAATTTTGCCTATGTTATTATCTCAATTCCCCCCCCCCCCCCCTCAAAACTTAGGCTTTTAGCCTATGTTTAACTTTCAAGCTACTAGGGAGGATGAGTGCAAGAATAGACGTTCCAAAAAGGTCAAGGTATCAACAAGGTGCCAAAGAAAGGTCACAAGCTCAAAGGGGTTCACTAGGGTAAATGTTGAGGTAAGTCATTTGGATGAAGTGGCTATTTAAAAAGGGCCTATGATCATCTTCCAAGCTCGGTAATATCTAGAATTTCACCTTGAATCACATTTAGGGAAAGTTCTTGATGACACATGTGAACAAGAATCAAAGGATAGCCTCACCACACAAGGCATCACATCACAAGAATTATCAACAGTAGTCTCAAAATCAATTGGGATAAATGACTTTTGACAAGCTATTCTGAGTTTAATACACACTTGTTTGTGAATCGATCAAGACAACCCAAGAGTGTTCAAGTCATGACAAGAGAATGCTTTTCTAAAAATTCATTTTCCCTCTTTCCTTTGATTTTCAAAACTACTTGCCAAGATTTTTTTTTGGTGGGTCCATTTCGAGACAAGCAAAGCACGGACTCAATTTAAACTAAAACTTGACATTTTCCCTTAAGAAAGTTGCCTCTCAATCTATCATAGGGAACCACCAACCCGATTCAACAAAAAAATAAAAGAAAAAGAAAAAGAAAGAAAACATTTTTCTCCTTGGGAAAGAACTGTGGTATTAAGAAAATCCTTGGAGTTTATTGCTAATCTACTATTAACAATTCTAATACAAATTTGTGCACTCATGAATCATTTGAAAACAAGTCTCGGTGTAGGACCTTAACACATTTGCAAGGAACGAGTAGTAAAACAATAGAATCGTGTAGGACTAACCTTGAAACACAACCAAAATTTAGAAACATCAAGCCCAGCGAGGGCATAGTTAAAGAACTTTTAAAACATCAAGCACAAGGTGAGTGATCAATAATTACAGAACAACCCTCAAACTTAAAGTAAGCATAGCCCTCGATGCATAAATAAGATTATACACATAAGAATGAGTGCAAAAACTCCCTGGTGATACTAATTGTGGAGATGATGTCTTCGTTCATACACTCGGGAGTGGGTCCTTTGGGACCAAGATCGAGGCATTGGAGGGATGTAGGCATGTGTTGGATCTATCATAAAACCTGCCACTGTGGGTATTGAAGGGTCCCATGGCAACTGAAGGGGGACCAAGAGGGTCATCCACGAACCATCGGTACTCAGCAGTCATTAATTCATGATAGGAAGGTGGTGATGCATCCCAACTTGGCCGAGGTAGACACCTCTATTAAAGCACAGGTGAATCAGGAGTGTCCAAAAATTGTTGAGCTAATGGTGCATTGGTATTCGATTCTAGTATGATTGGCTCAAGCACCTATTGAATTTTAGATGTATCTTTGTCATCATTTGGGTCCCATCATGTGTACCAATCATTCGGTGGGCTATCATTTCATGGAGGTGAATTTGAATTTGGGGACGGTAGATTAAGATCCTCATTAGAGATTTTTGGCTCAACATGAGGTATGACTTGCCTAAGATTATCCACATCTACTTCCATGGTATCCACCCTGGCACAAAGCTTACTCAGACTCGACACTACTGGTTTCAATGCCGATTTGATAGAGGATTGAATCAAGCTTGGAATGTCCTTATCCAACTTGCACATGCATTCTTCATTATGGCTAAATAGGTGAGCAAGTTTAAGAAAATGACCCAGAGTAGATATGGGTTGGGAAGCCATTTAGTTGGTGTTTGATGCTTCCTTAGATGGGGATGGAATGTCCACATGATCATGAGAAACAATCTATGAATTTTCATTGCCTTCTATGGCCCTTGGAGTTTGAGCAAGTATCTTTTCTTGACATGTGGAGCATCTTTATATCGTCTTGTTTCCAATTGAACCATTGCAGTAGCTTGGCTAATTTTGTCCAATGAATGAAACGAAGGGAAATTTGATTGGAAGAACATAAGGCTTAGGAGGACAAGGAAGGTCATGGAGGTGGACTTATGTTTAGCTCACCGCTTTAGTTGCTCAGCAATGATTTCTCCTTCATGAATCGGGAGACTCGACATGATAAGCAATGAGAATAGCCACCTCTATAGTCACCTTAGTTTTGTGTCCAGTTGGGATGAGTCGTGTGCCGAAAAAATCTAACCACATCCGAGCCTCAAACTTGAGATCGGATCGATAGATGGGTCCTTTTGAGATGGCCAAGGAGGAGTTCCATCAACGATGATACCTGCAACCCACTCGTATTATACCAATTTTGTAGCCACACATTCTAAATATTATGACTCTGGAATAGGTTCATCATCCCATATAGCAAAATGGATGGTTGTTGGAGTAATATCTATTTCCTTGCCCCTCACCAACATTGAATCAAGGCACGAGATCTTGCTTGTTAGCCCCTTATGCTTCAGAATATTTGGCCTAGCCCGATATGATGTGTAGAACTCCTACACAAACTCAGGGCATACAGACCGGGGATTTTTGCAAAGTGAAACCATATTCTTATACAAAACTAATGAGGTATGTTCGGGAAATCAACCTCAAAGTCTTCCACGTCAAAACCTTTCTCTTCCAATAATGGTAACTTTTCCCGAATCTTAAGATAGTAAGCCTCCATTCCTTCGAGACCAAATTAGATTTCTGATTCAGAAGGACCTTCCTCTTGAATAAGGACACCCAGATTCTTGGATGTTGAGTCTTTATTCGTAGCGAGGCTTCTCCGATGATGCTTATTAGGAGCCATATTCCTGCAATAGATTCTAGTGGCAAGCACCATGCTCATATTCACCATATGCTGGCATGTGTGAAATAATTAAAATAAGAAAACGCTACAAAAAGTTAACAAATAAAAACTAATTCGAATGCAAAGTAGAAGAAAAACAAAACAGGTGACTGATGGCTCATACGACTCACGTGTGAAATGTACCAAGACGCATGCCTTCGCATGAGCTAGCAAAAACCTACAGTGATTTCTATTTTGAGGTGTGAAAGCTGGTGCGAAACGCACCAGCCGAAGTGCGCATCGCACCGAGATTTGCCCCTTAAATCAGTGAACTAGCAGTATTATTCAAAGGTGTGCAGTCCCTTGTGCATTTCACACATTAAGATCTATGTGTCGCATGCGTAATGCACAAGGAAACAGTTGGAATTTTTTTGGTTCCTTGTATTTTTGTGTTTTATACATGTGTTTGTAGAGCAGGATCTGTGTTAAGCACTTGGTACCAAAGAACAACACCAACAACAATTAATCAAGGTAACACAGGCTATGACCAAACCCAAATCACCCAGGTACTCGAACTTCCCCGGAATCTATTAACACAATTTAAAACCCAAAGAAGGACTTAACGACTTTCCTTAAGAAGGACGTTACCCCGTCTATCATTAGGAACGTCAAGCCTCCAATTACAAACCAATGGGCACGTTCATTCAACAACAATACATGCTCCCCAACCAAGATTGTACACCCAAATAGCAAAATCAAATGAAATAGATCCTGGGCACAATGGTAGTAGCAATTTCAGCCCCAAGCAGCATTTTTTTAGCAAAAACCTCATGAACATGATGATTTTCCCTGAAGAATGACGTCACCCAATTTATCATAGGGAAAAATAATGCACCAACACAAGTGGGTCACTCAGACTTTACCCAAAACACAGATTTTTAAGGCAAAAATTATCACAAATAACATGCATCATCATACGTTCAAGTTCTACCAAGTTAATTCAAAACAAGATCAATAGCACAATCCAAAATTGGGGACTCAAAATTTCGGATCTCACCCAAAATCAACATGGCAATTCTAATGAGCATGTTTCACAATATGAGTTGCCAATCATCATAAGTACATGTATTTAACGTCAGAAAACTTACCACAAGTGAAGATTATAAGAAGGGAAGCAAGAATTTAGGATTTTTGAAGTTCAACAATAGAGTTACAAAAATTTAACCCAGAGGATGACGGCTGCGACTGGTGGTGCTGCAGTGGCAGAGTGATTTGGGATGAGAGAGGAGAAGATATGGAGAGTTTGAGGGATTTTTGGGAGATTTTGAGAGAGAAATTATGGCAGTTTGTGGAGAATGTGGAAAAGAAGAAGAAGTTGGCAGATTTAAAAGAGAAAAAGAAAACGAAAAGGTTACCTAGTCGGTCTTCGGGTTGGGTCGGTCATACAAAATTTAAAATTTACCTTGGTGCACCACGACGTGTGATTCATAAAAGCTCGTGTGCACATCACATGTCGCTTCGCATCAGCTGATTTCGTGCTCAAACTTGGCTCAACTTTCTGCTTGGTGATGCAATAGAGGTGTGACACACACAATAACTTGTGCGGTCCATACAACCCAGTGCACATCGCCTCCAACTCTCAACTTTTCTTCTAGCTTTCTTATTTGGGATGCAATGCCCCGTGTGATGCGCACAATGGCTTGTGTGGATTACACGATCCTGTGCATGTCCCCTTTTGCCTAGTTTTTCCACTTGTTCATTTTTCCTCATCATGCATTCCTACAAACACACCAAAAATAATAAAAGGTAACAAAAACAAAGTAAAAACACTTGGGTTGCCTCCCAAGAAGCTCTTGATTTTACATCGTGACTCGATGATAGCACCTCAATCCTTAATTATTGTCAGAGAACATGCCAATTCGATTTGTTTGGCCCCATCGCAAGAAGGGGAATTTCTCCTTCAAAAACCTTATAGCATCATCGTGTTTTCCCAGTGGCAACGTCATAGGCTTAGGTACCTCATTTATTACACACTCTTCATGGGCATGCACATGCTTGCCCTTAATGTCAGTCACGGATACTACTCGAAGCTCATCCAGTGGTCTCATGGGTTGGCATATGTTAAAGGTCACCTCTTTGCTCCCCACTTGAAATTTAAGCTCTCCGAGTTCAACATCAACTAAGGCTCTTCCTATAGCCAACAATGATCGCCCCAAGATTATGGTCACCTCAATATCCACCTCACAATCTAAGATCACAAAGTCGGCCAGTAGGATGAGCTTGTCAACCTTGACCAATACATAAAATAAGATCCCTACCGGACGTTTGATGGACCTATTAACCATGAGCAATTGCATACATGTAGGCTTGGGAGTGCCCAATCCTAAATTCTTGAAGATAACTAGGTTCATCAAGTTGATACTTCCCCCTAAATCGTACAAAGCCTTTTGGAACACAAACAACCCAATAGTGCAAGGAATGGTGAATGCACCCGGGTCTTCCCATTTTATAGCAACATTATTTGTCATCACAGCACTACAACTGTGTGATACTTCCATGGTACCGACGTCAGCAACATGTTACATTTTTTAGAAGCTCCTTCATGAATTTTGCGTACCCGGGCATTTGTATTAAGGCCTCGACCAAAGGGATATTAATAGAAAGTTTGCTAAACATATCAACAAACTTTTTGAATTAATTATCCTCCTTCTTGGCCAATCTTTATGGGTATGGAGGAGGCCCTTTAGGTAGTGTGGTCGGCATACTTGGAATATTAGGATTGTCCTCCTCAATATCTATAGCAACTTAGGACGGAGCATCAGCCTCATTCTCCTGTTCACAAGCATCATCGTTTATAAGAACATTGGGTGCACTAAGGTTTCCCCTAACTTCTGGCGCTTTATCATTCTTCTCATTCATAATCTCAGCATCACCTATAACTGTAGGCTCTAGAACAACCTCCACGCTAGGATTCTTGACTGCACCACTTACTTTTCTGCTCCTTGTGACAATAGCCATAACATGGCCATTATATTTTGGATTTACTGTAGTATCACTAGGGAGTGTCCCCTTAAATTGAGGATTCATTTGGGTGGACAAGTGATTTATTTGAGCCTCGAGATGTTTAATAACAGCCGAGTGTAAGCTCACTATTTGGTGAAGAATCGACACTTTGCTTTTTAGCTCACTCACTCCACTATTGGTGGACTTGACCTTCTTTAAGATGCGGGATAGCATATCTTTAATTTTTGAATGCCCAAGATTGCTCATGGAAGGTTAAAATGTAGCATCAGTCTTAGGAGGTGGCACAAATAGATTAGAACTCCTCTGATTGTATCTATTACCCTCTTTGTCTCGATCCCTCCAATTTTCTTCTCGCTCTTTATCGTTAATCCAACCTTGATTCTCGTCCTTTGGGAGATAATACTCGGGTTGAGAACCTGCTGACAAGTAGCAAATATTTCCATCCACAATCGTAAGAAACTCATCTTCGATCGCGTGAAGCTCTGGAGTACTCACGACATTTATACTTTTAGTCTTACTGGGTCCCATCACATATTTGGCCAAGAGATCAGTTTGTGTTAGCATTATAGCCATAGACTCATCTCTTACCTCATCTTTATGGCACATTTCATTTTTCATAATTGATAAGGTCACACCCGCGGGAACATCAACCTCTCTCGTGTGCCACACACAATTCTATAATGACTTTTTCGGTCATTTACACGTGTTTGCCTTTCTTGTACCATTAGAGCTTGCATGTAGCAGCCTCATGTAATTTATGGCTTGTTAGGACCGATAGTTCAGTTCCTAGGCTATTTTTTGGTTGTTTTGTCCATTCCTAGTTTTAGAGATTTTAACTTTGGAAATTATTGACTTTAGTGAACATCCTTGGTAAACGTACTTAGAATAAAATTCTGATAGTTACCTTAGATCTGGAGTGTGGACTTTGGTCTAGTGGGACCTTTGGCTGGGATGCGAGAGCTTTTCAACTTGAAATTCTCTCTCATTCTGTGTTTTCAGGCTAGTTGGGCTTGTTTGGTTGACTTTGGTCAACATTTGAACAAGACGGCCTCAGATGAAAATTCTGTCAGCATTGTTAGCTCCAGAATGTCGAGTTTAGGCTAGAGGGACCATTGGTTTGGGTATCGAGGCTTCTAGACTTGTTTTCAGCCAGTGGGTTCTATTTTTGAAATAGTTGGCTAAAGGTTGATGTTGGGCGTGGGGACCACTTTTTGTTAAATCGACCTCCGATGGGATTTTCATCGATTCATTGGATCCAAAAATCCATTTCTAGTTGAATAACTCAGGTTGTTTGTGTTTGCGGGACCCCCAGATGCGTTCTTGGGGACCCAAAGTGTGGAAAATCTGCCTTGACAGCTGGTTGTTGTCATAGGATCTTTTGTTCACCGCGTTTGCGTGGGGGTGGCCGCATTCACGAAGGCCAATTTATAGCCACCCCATTTTTGTTCTTCGCGTTCGTGGAGGACTGGCTGCATTCACGAAGACCATTTTACAGCCGCCCTATTTTTGTTCTTCGTGTTCGCAGAGGGCTGGTTGCATTCACGAAGAGTATTTTCAGCAGCTATTTAAGTTGAGCCCTTCGTTTTTCCATCATTTATTTCTCAACTCCCACACCTCTTAGACAGCTAAAACACTCCCTAAGCTGGTCAAAATAATTTCCTAGTTTCGCAAAATCGTTGTTCTTTGATAATCTGTGGTTCCTCGTCAATTGGTAAGTCTCCTTCCTCGACCCTTTCTTCTCTTGATTTCTATAAATTCTCCATTGTTGTTTATTTTCAAAGCTTGGGATTCTTCTTGAATTTGCCCATTTATGATTTGCATGATCGTGGACTCACTCAATCTACCTCCTTGGCGTAATTTCTCACATTATGGTAAGGTTCCTTGCCCAATTTTTGGATTTATTTTTTGAAAATTCCACTTTTATTTCTTGGCTTGAGCGGGCTATTTTTAGCCTTAATTGTTGTTCATTTCCGCTCAAATTTTGAGCATGTGCTCCCGGGATGGTAAGGAACACGTGTGTGTTTTTCGTATTTGGTTTTGGGTTGCGAGGCCCATGGGCCCGTTTGTGACCCATATTTTGACCTGATTAAGTTTATGGAATTATGGGTATAGTTAGTCTTGTTTGACATATAGATTATTGTGTTGATATTGGTTTTGTGAATTGGAACTTCCCGGAGCAGTTTGAGCTTGGACGACGCCATTTCCGTAGCTAGTCATCAGAAGACAGGTAGGTTATGGCTTTCCCTACCTAAACGCTGCGTATATAGGCTATAACTGCATTAATTAGCATCTTTGGGTGGGTTGTTATAGGTTGGTACCCAAGACCTTGGCCTCCCTTTTTTGTCCATTTATTTCGTACATTGATTATAGTATTCATATCAGTATTATATCTTACCTTTGTGGTCTTGTGTGGCCTTGTATTGACTTTGGAACATAGATGATGAGTTAATTAGGAAGGTTCACGAGTCCTAGACATAGAGATATTCTTCTAGGCTGGTAATGACTGTTGAAGAGCTTTTGAGCCTATGCAGGGCTGATAGAAAATATTTATGAGCCATTTTTGTGCTACTCTATTGTTTGCGGGCATATCATACATAAAAAGGTTTTCCCTGCTTTTTTTACTATTGATTTGACTTTGGGCCTACTATAATTGATTTTCTAAATTTGCATGGCCTCGAGGGCCCATTTTTGGTATATGACTTTGAAAGGTCTTTTAAACCGACTTTTACAAAACCTCTAGGAGTAGAGGGGAGATTACGATGATTTGATTACTGGTCTTTATTCTGATACTAGGATCGGCTGGACCGTAGCACTAGATATTGTTTCCTACAAATTAGACCTAGATACGCTCCGGGCACCCTCGATGAGGGTTATTGAGACATGACTACTTCTTTAGACCCGAATATGCTCTGGTCACCCTTGATGGGGTTTATTGAGATTACTACTACTGATTTAGACTTGGATAGAATCCGAGCACGTACTATGAGATTCCGATTGTTGAGATATATTGAATTTCGTGTTAGTATGTGGTCTACGAGTAGACCTCTATGGACCCTACCATTCTGGACCAAGTGTTACAGGCTGCCGGTTATCGAAGGGAGGGGATGTATGGCGTAGGAGAGGTACTCGGGAAATGTCCTTCCATGTATCCCGCCTTTATTGGACCTTTGGGGCACCGGAGGGGTAAACATACGGCACTGCGATCACACTTAGTTACAGATTCATCATATCACATCATCATGCATATTTCACTCGGAATCCACCCTTGTTTCTTCTGTGTTCAGTGTACGCTCTGGTTGTATGGGCAGTCGGAGGGTTTGTTTTTACTTGATTGCGTTCCTCAGTTGTATGGGCGGCCGTTGGGACTGTAGGTAGATTATATTACTCTCCGTCATTTTTTAGAGATTGTAATAGTCCTTGGTTTTTAGTGGATTGGTAAGTTTTATCTTGTTGAGGCTCTGAGTTTGTGCTTGATTATTGAGGGGCTAGGGAGTCCTATATCTTTGAGGCATTATTATGTGGTCTTATGAGTGGATGGTAGGTTTTGGTTCCTTTTCTATATCATGATTTTAGTATAGACTCTTGCTTTTTACGTCTTAGTTATTCCATTCTTGGTTATAAATTATGAGATTGATCGCGGATTATGCTTATCTTGAGAGTTGTGGTTTTTAGTATGATTATGTTGTCTTATGGCTTCTATTTGATTATGTTGGCATACTTCCTTTCTTTCCCTTTTACTTGAGGTTACCGGCATACCGCCATTTTTTCAAATCTCTCTCTTTATTTACTTATATTGGTGTGCAAGGACTTCAAGTGCATTCTTCTTTCCTTCGCCTGTGATTTTGTGTATTTATATCTTCTGTGCTAGCATTGTTTTCTTATAACTCTTGGTTGTCTATTCACTGTGCTAGTTCCTTATGCTTTCTCTATTACTTCAGTGACTGCTTTCTTGCTATCTACTATTTACTGTTTTTATATCTTTTATGCGCTCAGTCGGCTAATGATGCCTACTGAGTACCCATTGTCTTGGTGCTAATACTATACTTTTGCATCTTTCTGGTGCAAATATTAGTTGAGCTTTTACCGTTGATTGCATTGGAGATTCGTGCAGCTTTTGGACATTCGAGATTAGGGTGAGCACCTGACGGTCGGGGCTTGACCAAATCTTATCTTTTGGCACTGTTGCTCCTTGTAATTTTGGAGATGTATTTATATTGTATTTTGTTGCTTCTAGCACTTGAATTCTATTAGAAGCTTTTGTACTTTCGATACCAAGTTTTGAGTTGGTATCTTTATGTCTATATTCGGGTTATTTGCTTCCGCATTTTCTATCTTTATATTCTGCTTCTGCTCATTTTTGCTTATTGTGCATATTGGTTAGTTAGTATCCCATTACTAACCATTCTAGGCTAGAGGAATTGGTTCGCCTACTGAGGGGTTGTAGGTGCCATCATGACCTGAGAAATTGGGTCGTGACAGCTTGGTATTAGAGCTCTAGGTTCACCGGTGTCGTGGTACAAAAGCAAGTGTCTAAGTAGAGTCTCGTGGATTGGTATGATGACATTCGTATCCTATCTGCGGGAGGATACATGGCATTATTAGGAAAAGTTTCATCTTCTTGGTTCCTTATCATGCGTTCTTGGCTCTATTTTCTTCTAAACTTTGGTTGTTTCATTCCTTCTCAGATGCCTAAGATGAGTTCGACAGCGGGTGGTGTCAAATATTCTATGCCTATTGCTTCAGTGCTTTTGTCAGTGCCAGGACTTCAGTGTGAGAGTTCATCACATTAGACAGGGAGAATAGGGTCAGCCCACCCTCCGATTGGATTCACGGCTACCCCAGTTCTACAAGGCACCGTGGCTAGGACTCTGAGTCCTTCGGTGGGTGTTTCAGTACCCAGTTCTACGATCAGTGTTTCATCTAGGGTTGAGCTACCAGTAGTTCTTCAAGAGGGTTATCTGTCGGTATTGGAGTATGAGGCAAGATTTCATGACATGGTTAGGCGTACTGCTAGGCTTGTTCCATTAGAGTTTGATTGGGTTCAGAGCTTTCTTGGAGGTTTGATTTCACTTCTTTGTTTGGCGATCAAACATTTGGTTACGGTTGGGACTTCCTTCCTTCAGGTAGTGGATCATGCTTTGGCTATCAAGGGTTTATGTCGCGAGGCTAATGGAGGTAGTTCTAAGAAACGTCGTTGCCAGGATAGTTTTCGAGGTTCTCAGACTTGAGGTAGGGGATTCTCCACCAGAGATAGGTTCTATTGCTTCTTATCTACTAGACCAGTTTCAGTTGCTTTGCAAGTTTTAGAGGGTGGTTGTACAGGATATGTTGGTCTTAGCGGACATGGAATGGGTCAGACCCCTCGAGGTTCGCTTTCAAGTTGTGTAGGTTGTAGTGGATGATAAGGTTCAGTGTGATATCCTTGCCTATATATACCCAGTGGGATTTGCTTTCAGTGTGGTGTATGTGGGCACTTTGTTATAGATTGTCCTATGATTCCATCTACCAGTCCACAGGGTCAACGGTGTTATCTCCCAGAGCGTCAGTGCTACTGGCCAGAGGTGGAGTACAGGGTAATAAAGGTGGTCCCTGGATACTTAGAGGTGGCTTTCATCCAGGTAGTTCAAGTATCCATCCAGAGTCGACAGGAATCGTACATCGGAGTAGAGCTTTTTTTGGTTGCTATAGTTGTGGGGCGATGGGACATTATGCTAGAGACTATCTCTATCGAGGGATGACAAAGTCTTCAGCTTTGACTACTCCAACCACTGTTAGACACCGTCAGGTTGATTCCTCTCTTGGTAGGCCCGAGGTAGTTGTTCCTGATATCATTGCTCCAGGTAAGGCTCCTGTTACCTTTGACTTATGATAGTCCTACTCGCATTGCAATTCTATCCTTTCTGTCATTTAATTTCTTATATGCATACCTACTACTTTTTTAGTTATTTGATTTTTGGATTGTAGCTTCTATGTTTTGTTTTCGTGGTAGTTTATTCCTTAGTAGTGGATGGGGGTGAGTTGTTCTTGCGAGGTGTTTACCTAGAGTCATAGCTCATGGGTAGTTCTTATAGTCTCTTATCTA
This sequence comes from Jaltomata sinuosa, assembly GCA_003996215.1. NCBI lineage: Eukaryota > Viridiplantae > Streptophyta > Magnoliopsida > Solanales > Solanaceae > Jaltomata > Jaltomata sinuosa. The sequence continues at coordinate 100,336 of QJPP01002502.1, read as the reverse complement.
GGTGTTTTGCCTCCAATTTCGTTGTGGCTCTAGGCTTGTGTTAAGTCTTACTTTTGAGTGGTCCTAGATGGTTGTTCCCTAGGTTGTTACCTAGATTTTTCTAGAGGTTCTGGTATTGGTTCGATGTGATATCGGTAGTTGTGCCGAAGTTAAGATTTTGTCTTAAGTTGGGAGATGTTGGTTATACTAGCGTGCTTTGATCTATTTGGTTTTCTTGGGTGTTTAGAGTCGAAACTCTTTGTTGGTTGGTTTAGGAGGTTGAAAGGTATGTGGGTTGTTCCCATAGTCTCCTTCAGTTTCTTATCCGGTTGGGTTGTCTTATCATTTTCCCCAGTTCCAGTCAAAATGAATTTTGATCATAGTTCTCTAGATGAGCTTTTGATTTTAGTATTGTGATTGGGTTTTGGCCTTAGCATTTTCAACTAAGTGTTGACAATAGCCTCGTGGCTGAGTTGTACTCGTAGTATTTTGGGTGAGTTGGGCATCCGGCCTATTCTTTTCCTGCCTTATTGAGTTTGATAATATAGATGTGAGAACTAAGGTAATGACTCCAGATTTGATTTGAGAAGGTGTTGTAGGATTCAATATATGCTAAGGAAGGGTTTTGTTTAGTTGAAAAAGGAGGGAGATGGCTCTTTTTTCGTGCTTGTGTGTTCAAGTAGTTGACTGAGGTGATGACAAAGGTTTTCTTTAGGATCGTGTATTGGTGATTTAATTAGGCCATTTATAGATTGCAGTGGCTTTTCCTTCGATTGGTTTAGGGTTCAATAGTATCTACAAATTGGATGACTTATTATTCAAAGCCTAGTTGGCTTCAGTTCCTAAGGGTTTATTAGCAACATATAGGTTCAAAAGAGGCTCTGGTTGACAATTTTGAAGATGGGTTTCAGAATCATGGGCTAGCAAACTACTCCAGATTGTTCGTGGTTGGTTCTTTTTGGTTGAAGCTTCTTGGGTTGGAAGGCATTGAGTTCGGGCGACTTAGTTTCCCCATCTCAGTTGAGGAGTGGAAATTGGCCTTGGACACCTAGTCCTTGGCTAACCTTTGAGATAGGCTGGACATACCAGATTTCGGCGGTATTCCAGATAGTACGAGGTTCCTTGTTTCATGGTTGGACAAACTCAATGTTGTAAGTTTGAGATTCAGTAGTGGTGTATGCTATATGTGATCAGGTTGTGCGTGTTGAGGCTAGGGAGGCTATTTTAAGTTCTAATGGTAATTTGATATTGATCGTCATCTTCATTACCGAGCAGTTGAAATGCTTTTTTAGTTGGGTCTTCAAGGGTTGTCTTTTATATGAGGTTCCAGTGTTAGTTAGACTCGTCCAGTGTGGACTAGAGTTTTATATGTGGTATGCTTCGGGATGGTTGGTTTGTGTGCTGATACGGTTGAGCAGTTGATTTGGGCCAAAGGGATGAGTTGTAGGTATATGCAGATATTCTATATCTTGATGAAAACTTTGAACCCCAAGCACCTCTTCTTTTCCTTCGGGGTGTTTTGACTTGATATTCATAGGATGGTAGACTTGTTCTGAGGTAAGATTGGTAAGACAATTTAAAATGCAAAGGGTGATCGAGCATTCAGGGTAGCAACAGTGTTTCTTAGAGTTGTGAGGTTAGCTAATGACTACAGACTTCGTGGTAGACTTACCACACTACTTGTAGGATCTTGATTTTTGTTTGGGTCTATTGGGTAGGTTGCCCTGGTTCATTCTCTTCCAGTTGATTCAGACATGACACGGTGCAACAAAGTTGGGTTCGTTCTACAGTTTGGAAGTTTCTCCATCAACACAGGGTATTCATACATGCCTTTCCTAACTTGGGTGTGCGAACTTAAGTTGAGTTCATATGGGTTGTTCAGTTGGGTTCAGTTAGCGAGATTGATGTTAGAAAATGTGTCCATTTGTTGGTTGATGATTAGTCGGGATAGGTAACTCCACTTTTCAAAGGTACGCTTCAAGTTGTTTTCTTGGATGGCAAATTCTAGTAGACTATAGCTTGACCTAAAAGGAGTTTGAGAAAAAAGAGGCGACTTCATTCTTGGTAGAGTATAATCAAAGACTGTGGATCTCCGGTGTGTTAGTTGATGCTTCGAGTGTGGTTTAGTGTTTGACTTGTATGCAACTTCCTGTTATGGTGCGAAAGGATTTAGTTCAGAATAAAAGGTTTTTGCAGATCAGTGGGTTCATGAGTTAGATTTATGGGTGTTGGCTTTTTTGGCAAACTTGGTTGTGGTTTCGAAGTTTTGAGTTTTGTGTGTTGGTCACCCTGCTTCTCGGGTTTTGGTGTTGTCTCGGTGCTTTTTGGTTGAGATTCTCGAGGTTCAGTTTGGGTTGGCAGTCCCTTGGTGTTTTGGAATTTAAGTTTGGAATCTATCTTGGCTAGTATGAAGTGTAGGCTTGGTTGACTTTTGTGGTTTTGTTCTGTTGGGTGCCGTCTTGTTAAGGAGGCTACCCGGGTTGTCCGAGAGAGTAGTGCGGGATCGTATCCATTGTTCTTAAATCTCTAGTCTTTTCTTGTTTCTTGACTTTCGGGGATGAAAGTCTGTTTAGTAGTGGATGATGTAATGACCCTTCTGATTATATATGCGTGTTTGCCTTTCTTATACCGTTAGAGCTTTTCTGTAGCGTCCCCAAGTCAGTTATGTCTTATTGGGACCAGTAGTTCGGTGCCCGGGCCATTTGTTTAGTCTCTTTGTCCATTCCTAGTTTTAGAGCTTTTAACTTTGAAACTCATTGACTTTAGTCAATATCCTTGGTGAACATGCTCGAAATCGAATTCTGATAGTTTCGTTAGCTCCGGAGCATGAACTTTGGTCTAGTGTGACCTTTGGTCAGGATCTGAGAGCTTTTCAGCTTGGAATTCTCTCTCGTTCTGTGTTTTCAGGCCAGTTAGGCTTGTTTGGTTCACTTTGGTCAATATTTGGAGAAGACGGCCTCGGATGAAAATTTCATCAGCCTTGTTAGCTCTGGAATGTCGAGTTTAGGCTATAGGGACCATTGGTTCTTGTCCCGAGGCTTCCAGACTTGTTTTCGAGCATTGGGTTCTGTTTTGGAAATAGTTGGCTAAAGGTTGATGTTGGGCATGAGGCCTGTTTTACATTAAATCGACCTCCGATGGGATTTTTGTCAATTCCATTGGATCATAAATGTCATTTCTAGTTGAATAGCTCAGGTTGTTTGTCTTCGCGGGACCCTGGATGTGTTATCGGGGACCCAAAGTGTAGAAAATCTGCCTTGACAGCTGGTTGCTATCATGGGCCCTTTTGTTCATCGTGTTTGTGTCGGGGTGGCCGCGTTCACAAAGGCCAATTTCCAGCTACCCCATTTTTATTCTTCGCGTACGTGGAGGGCTGGCCTCGTCCGCGAAGGCCATTTTCCAGCCGCCCCATTTTTGTTCTTCGCGTTCGCGGAAGGCTGGCCGCGTTCGCGAAGCCTATTTTCCAGCAGCTATTTAAGCTGAGCCCTTCATTTTTCCAGCCTTTACTACTCAACTCCCACACCTCTTAGACACCTAAAACACTCCCTAAGCTTCTCCAAATCATTTCCTAGCTTTGGGAAATCATTGTTCTTCGATAATCTGTGGTTCCTCGTCAATTGGTAAGTCTCCTTCCTCGACCCTTTCTTCTCTTGCTTTCTATAAATCCTCCATTGTTGTTTATTTTCAAAGCTTGGGATTCTTGTAGAATCTGCCCGTTTATGATTTGCATGATCGTAGACTCACTCAATCTACCTCCTTGGCGTAATTTCTCGCATTGTGGTAAACTTCCTTGTTCAATTTCTGGATTTATTTCTTGAAAATTCCTCTTTTATTTCTTGGCTTGAGCGTGTTGTTTTGAGCCCCAATTGTTGTCCATTTTTGCTCAAATTTTGAGCATGTGCTCCCCGAATAGTAAAGAACACGTGTCTATTTTTCATTTCTGATTTTCATTTGTGAGGCCCATGGGCCTGTTTGTGACCCGGATTTCAACCCTATGGCATTATGGGTATCATTAGTCTTGTTTGACGTATAGATAATTGTGTTGATAGTGGTTTTGCGAATTGGAGCTTCCCAGAGCTGTTCGAGCCTAGACGACGTCGTTCCCTCAGCTAGTCATCGGACGACAGGTAGGTTATGGCTTTCCCTACCTAGACTCTGCGCATATAGGCTATAACTGCATAAATAAGCATCCTTGGTGGGTTGTTATAGGTTGGTTCCCCAGACCTTATCCACCCGTTTCTATTCATTTATTTAGTGCATTGATTATAGTATTCGTATCAATATTATATCTTACCCTTGTGGTCCTGTGTGGCCTTGTATTGAGTCTGGAACATAGATGGCGGGTTAATTGAGAATGTCCATGAGTCCCGGATATAGAGATATCCTTTTAGGCTGGTTATGACTATTTTAGAGTTGTTGAGCCTGTGCAGGGCCGATAGGAAATGTTTGTGAGCCTTTTTGGGCTACTCTATTGTTTGCGAGCATATCATACATGAAAAGGTTTTCCCCCTATGTTATACTATTGATTTGGCTTCGGGCCTACTATAATTGATTTTCTAAACTTTGCATGGCCCCGAGGACCCATTTTTGGTACATGACTTTGAAAGGGCTTTTAAACTGACTTTTATGAAACCTCTCGGAGTAGAGGGGATATTATGATGATTTGATTACTGGCCTTCATTCTGATACTAGGCTCAGTTGGACTGTAGCACTAGACATTGTTTCCTACGGATTTAGACTCGGATACGCTCTGGGCACCCTCGATGAGTGTTATTGAGACATGACTACTTCTTTAGACTCGGATACACTCTGGGCACCCTCGATGAGGGTTATTGAGACATGACTACTTTTTGGATCCGGATACGCTCCGGGCACCCTTGATTGGAGTTATTGAGATTACTACTACTGATTTAGACTCGGATCAAATCTGAGCACGTACTATGAGATTCCAATTGTTGAGATATATTGAGTTTCGTGTTAGTATGTGGTCTACGAGTAGACCTCTATGGACCCTGCCATTCCAGACTAAGAGCTACAGGGCGTCGGTGACCGGAGGAAGGGGACGTACGGTGTAGGAGGGGTACTCAGGAAATGTCCTTCCATGGATCCCGCATTTATTGGACCTTTGGGGCACTAGAGGGGGTAACATACGGCACTGTGATCACACTTAGTTACAGATTCATCATATCACATCATCATGTATATTTCACTCGGATTCCACCCTTGTTTATTGTGTGTTCAGTGTATGCTCCAGTTGTATAGCGGTCAGAGGGTTTGTTTTAACTTGATTGTGTTTCTTAGTTGTATGGGTGGCTGTTGGGACTGTAGGTAGATTATATTACTCTCCGTCATTTTATAGAGATTGTTATAGTCCTTGGTTCTTGGTGGATTTGTAAGTTTTATCCTGTTGAGGCTCTGAGTTTGGGCTTGAGTATTGAGGGGCTAGGGAGTCCTATATCTTTGGGGCATTATTGTGTGGCCTTCTGAGTGGATTGTGGGTTTCGGTTCCATTTCTATATCTTGATGTGAGTAAAGACTCTTGGTTCTTGCGGCTTAGTTATTCCATTCTAGGTTATAAATTGTTTGATTGATCCTGGCTTATGCTTATCTTGAGAGTTTGTGGTTTTTAGTATGATTCTGTTATCGTATGGCTGCTAGTTGATTATGTTGGCCTACTTCCTTTCTTTCCCTTTTACTTGAGGTTACCGCTATACTGCCATTTTATCAACTTTCTTTTTATTTACTTATATTGTTATGCAAGGACTCCAGGTGCGTTCTTCTTTCCTTCGCCTGTGATTCTGTGTATTTTTATCTTCTGTGCTAGCATTGCTTGCTTATAACTCTTGGTTGTCTATTCTCCATGCTATTTCCTTATCATTTCTCTATTGCTTCCGTGACTGCTTTCTTGTTATCTACAATTTACTATTTTTATATCTTATATGCGCTCAGTCAGCCAATGATGCCTACTGAGTACCCATTGTCTTGGTGCTCATACTACACTTTTTCATCTTTCTAGTGTAGATATTAGTTGAGCTTTCATTGTTGATCGCAGTGGAGACTTGTGCAACTTTTGGATATTAGAGACTAGGGTGAGCGCCTGACGGTCGGGGATTAATCATATCTCATCTTTTGTCACTGTTGCTCCTTGTAGTTTCAGAGATGGATTTATACAGTATTTTGTTACTTCTAGTACTTATATTCTATTAGAAGCTCATGTACTGTCGATAACAAGTCTTGGGGTTTGTGTAGTATATTTATGTATATATTCGGGTTATTTGCTTCTGCATTGTCTATCTTTATATTTTGCTTCCGTTCATTTCTGCTTATTGTGCGTATTGGTTAGGTAGTAGCCCATTACTAACCATTCTAGGCTATGGTAATTGGTTCGCTTACTGGGGGGTTGTAGGTGCCATCATGACCTGAGAAATCAGGTAGTGAAAGATTTATCTTTGTCATTCTTTCTAGAAGAGCCGAGGCGATACCATATTAGTGATCCATGAAGGTACCTCCCGTGAGGTTGTTGGACACATACTTATTCATTGAATTCAAAAACCTATAAAATCTTTGGTGAAGTACATCATCCAGCAATCCGTGATTGGGGCACAACAATAGTTTCTTTTTAAATCTCAACCACGCCTCATTTAATGGTTCATCTTAGAGTTGATGAAAATTAGTTATTTCATCCCTCAGTTGCATAATTCTTAAGAGAGGGAAGAATCTCACCATAAATGCTTCGACAAGACCATCCCATGTAGTGATTGAACCATCCAGAAGCTCCTCCAACCATGCTGTTACTTCCCCCGTGAGGGAGAAAGGAAATAAGTGGACACGGATAGACTCTTGGGGAATGATATGGAAGATGAAGGGCTAGCATTTCTATGAAATTCCAGATGTTCCTATTGTCATCTTCATATGCAGCCCCTCCAAAAAAACTCATTCATCTGTATGAGGTAGAGCATGGTACTAGTAACATGAAACATGGCATAAACATGGCATTGCCCACTGTGGGAGGTAGGAGGATTGCACCTACTCCACCTTGAATTTTAGGCTCACGGGCTACGTCCATTAATTCGTCGATGTCACTCCCTGAGGTTACCCCCTAGACATACATGGGACTTGGGACCACAAGGATCCCAAGCTAACCCTTGTTCATAGCATTCTCAAGCATAACAAAAGATAAGCGGAAGTATAATAGATAAATCTGGAATCATATACATAGGTAATCAAGTCAAATAAGATATATAATTCGGAAGGTGACTCGAACAATGTCTATGTCTGAAAAGCCTCTACATGACATAAGGAGCTGCTAGGACAAGACCCTAGCTAACTCGAAGTAAGAAAATGAAAAAGCTTAACAAGTTAAGAACATAACTAGCCCTCGGCCTAAGAGGACTCACCAACACCTGACTGGGAAAGTGGCCTGGGGAGTCTAGCCATGAATCTGAGAAGGAACACCTGAATCTGCATCATCAAAGGATGCAACACAAAATATATATCAGTACTATGAAATGTACTGAGTATATGAGATATGCATAGGTCATGCTAAAATATACTTGAAAGCATGTTTAAAAGCTGAGATCATGCATAATTTTTGATAAAACATACTTAAATTATCCTTGAAGCTAAAATCATGTGGTAATAGTAAAATCTGTAATGTGATGACTTGATGCAATATCATAAGCTAAAAACTTAATCATAAGTAGTAAGTCTGAAATCTCAAAGAAAAGAGTCAATACATTTTTAAACTTGAAAATGTTCTATGGGAAGTTCTCTAACTGACATAGACCATGTGAGCAACATGGTATTCGATGTATCCACCCCATCCAGAAGACCCAATATACCTTGCCAGGGTTTAAAGGAATTACTGTGGCGTGATCACTAAAACTAATGCCCAACAGAGAGGACTTAGAACCTACGAGGGCATGTAGTTCTGGGATATACAAAGGGTACGCTCACCCAATCCAACTCGGTGCTCAATACTACTCCCAAATCATATACATATAGCTCATATAATACTGGGCACATCTGATGCCAAAACTGATCATAACTTATGACATATCTGATGTCAAATATGTTCATAGCTTAGGTAGACATATCTGGATGTCAAACCTCTCATAAAACATAGGGACATATCCGATGTCCAAAACTGTTGGAAAAGCAATAAAACATATTTGATGTCATGCAATTTCAATTCGTAGTCTTAAAACTTAGCATAGTCATATTTCAAAATATACCTTTCTTTCTAAATTCATAGCTTGAAGAATTAGGCATGCAATTTCATGATAATAGAGGTCATGTTGTCTAAACATGCCAAATTTTGCTTGAAAATATGCAAACCAAAGGAATCATGCTAAAATTCATGCTTAACATATGGGCTTTTGAAAACACTTACAAAACTTCAATATAAGCATGGGTAATAGATGAGAAATCATGAATTGAAGCTTTAAAAAAACATAACTTTTTCCCAATTTGGGTAAGAACCCAAGTTTTATAAATTAGATAAGGATTAGCCTTAAAATCATGAATAAGAAACTACTTATAAAAACTCATGAAAAATAATGCAATTTAGAGTTAGAATCCATAGAAGAATCATGAGGATACAATTTTAGAAGGACCCGTAAGAATTGGGTAAGAACCCTAGTTTAGAAATCCATAAGTTTAATTTAGAAGATTGGGGTTTTGGGCATAAGGGTGAAAGAATACCTTATTGAATACCCACATACCTTGATTGAATCTAACCCACTTGAATTGGACAGATTTAGGAGACTTGAACTTGGAGCTTGAGTCTAGGAGTTGAAACCCTTGCTTGAAGCTTGAGAGGATGAAATTCCTTTTTCTTCTTTTGAAACTTGATTGGAAGAATGGGAAAGAACTTAGGCCAAGTGGGAATAAAAACCCTTCTAAATAGGCTAAAAATGACTTAGTATAGGAGTTAAAAGAGTGGGAAATTACAAAAATACTCCTGGACTTAAGCTTGGAAAAAGCTGGAAAAAGTCTATCTCAGGGATCACGAGTTGGTCCACGGTCCATCATCCAAAAGGATGGACCGTCAAAGGAAGCCTTGGTTTCAAGAACCACTTCTGGGAGTCTACTGGAAATCCATTCCACGAGTCAATCTACGGTCCGTGATTCTAAATGATGGGTCATCCTTTGACTCGTGGTTTTGACTTTAGTAAAATAAGGATCCTCTGATCCTCAGAAACTACGGATGGAAGGACGGGTCGTGAAATAGGTTGACGATCCGTCAACCCACTCATGTAATTTAGAAGACTTGGTACCTCTCTGAAGGTGATTCTACGAGTTATAGGATGGACCATCGTTCAACACGATGACCCGTCAAGTCATTCATCGAAATTGGGCCGAAAAGCAAAATTTTAATAAACCACGGGTCACTCTACTGACCGTAGTTTTGGTCTACGGGTCGTGAACCAACCAGTGGTTTTGAAGATAAAAAGTTTAAGTTTATGTACAAAAACAACGAGTCAAAGTACTGACTGTTGATCAAAATGATAGTTCGTCATTCCCATCAGTCATCACTGGCAGTACTGCAGTAAACTGCCCATAACTTTGTGTAATGACCCTTCCGGTCATTTACACATTTTCTCCTTTCTTGTACCATTAGAGCTTACTTGTAGCGGCCCAAGTCATTTATGGCTTGTCAGGACCGGTAGTTAGGTGCCCGGGCCGTTTGTTTGGTCTTTATGGCCGTTCCTCATTTTGGAGCTTCACCTTTGGAAATTGTTGACTTCCGTCAACATTCTTGGTAGTATCAATGAATTAAACCAATGTTCTTGGTCAAAGGAATCCCTTACTCGAAAGTTCGAGTTAAATAAATGCCTCGTGTAACACCTCGCCCGTTTGGAAGATTTAAAGTAACCCGTGCCTTTGGGGTAAGACTAATAGTGTCTAATATACTAAGAAGGATGTGTTATGAGGTATTATAATCGCAAAATGGTCGTATGATAAGTTTTGAAGTCAAGCAAGTGGCGAAAGAAAAGTCGAAAAAAGTTATTGTAAATTCCTTTAAGGAATTCTCTTCAAATTTGGGTTAAAAGTCTTGCGGTGATTCTCCCTACATATAAAGCGTTAGTGAGACCCCAATATACCAAATCAAAGGTCTACGAGTCTAGTTTACAATGCACTAAACCATTTTTCCATACGACTTTATAATAGAGAGATATTCATATTTTCGTAAGACTGCACAAGCAGACACGTCAAAGCGGGGCCCACATCCTAAGTCGGTTTGCCTTTATAAATCAGCTTATCCTTCATTTTAAACCCATAAAAATAGACCAAAACCATATAAAAACAGATACAAACCTTAGAAATGATCCATGGACCTTGATCCTTTCAATTCGGAAGTTTAACGGAAGTTGCACTACGTCGCGAGCTCATCATCGTGGTACAGTTTTCTCATCGTTTTGGCCCCGTTTGTTGCTACTGCAAGGAGGCAGTTCGTGGAACTTATATTTTTATGCTATTATCATTTTATTATTGGAAGGTAAGGGTTCTAAATCCTTGACTCATTCTTAATTTGAGCTTTAGAATCAATTCCAAGGAGAACTTATCGTTATCGGCATGTTTGTCGTATTTTCTTGCCGTGTATTGTTACAGCTCGTGGTGGGTCCTTATAACAACATTTTTATCTTGTTATTTCAAAGTTTTTTGTCTAGATGACCCTCCTTCATTATTATATGTTCTAGTATTGTTTTATGGATTTCTGAGCCACGAAGTGGTATTTTGGATCTGTGGCTCTTGGCAGCCCCTTTGTCATATTAAATTGGGTTGTTATTGTTGTATGTTGATGGTGTTATGGTTTTGGAGGTATTGGAGTTGGTTTGATTCTTATTGGAGTCACGAGTGATGGTTATTGGATTGAATGACATGAAGTACGCCTTGAAATAGGACCTCGGGAGCTCGTCTCACCTTAGAGATGTAGTTAACGTATTGTTGTTGGATTTAGCTGTCATTTGTTATTGTTATTGGCCTCATTTTTATGCTTTGGAGTTGGTTGGTCGCGAGTGTGACATTAACACCTTATCAATTGGCTATGGCTCGTTCTTGCAGCCTTGTCGATTCTAGCAATTGTTCCATTACCTTGGTTGGTCAGGCTTCATAGAGACTCCTTTGGGACTTTAGTTGAAAGTATTTGTTTTGTGTGATTCAGAGCTTCCTGGAGCTGTTTGAGTCTGGACGATGCCGTTCCCGCAGCTAGTCATTGGATGACAGGTAGGTTATGGTTTTTCCCTATCTAGACTATGCGTATATAGGCTATAACTGCATTAATTAGCATCATTGGATGGGTTGTTATAGGTTGGTACCCCAGACCTTGTCCTCCTTTCGTCCGTCTATTTCATACGTTGTTTGTAGTATTCACGTGGTAATGTATATTACCTTTGTGGTCCTGTGTGGCCTTGTATTGACTCTGGAACATAGATGGTGGGCTATGTGGGAATGTCCGTGAGTCCCGGACATAGAGATTATCCTTTTAGGCTGGTTATGTCGGTTGAGTAGTTATTGGGCCTTTGCAGGGCTGATAGGAATTGTTGTGAGCCGTTGGGCTACTTTTATATTTGTGTGCGAGCATATCATCCATGAAAAAGGTTTTCCCCTGCATGTTTTACTACAGTTTTAGTTGTGCGCCACTACCGACAGTATTCCTAAATTTGCATGGCCCTGGGGCCCCTTTTTGGTACTGTTGTTGATAGAAAAGGGGATTTTTAGATGTTTTTGCACTGATTTTATTACTGGTACTAGTCTCTGCGGGGCAGAGCACCAGACTTGATTTTATTACTGATACTAGTCTCTGCAGGGTAGAGCACCAGACTTGATCTTATTACTGATACTAGTCCCTGCGTGGCAGAGCACCAGACTTGATTTTATTACTGATACTAGTCTCTGCGGGGCGGAGCACTAGACTTGATTTACTACAGTTTTAGACCCGGTTATGCCCGGTTACGCCCGGGCACCCTTGGAGGGGTTTTTGAGGCATTTTCTACTACTTTAGTCCTGGACGGGGTCTGGGCATGCATACTTGATACTGGGTCTCTATCTTGATCCCGGACTTGCTTCCGGATGACATGTCTTAATACTGAGTTTTAGTATGGGGTCGGGGACCTCCATGGATCTTGCCGCTCCGGGCCTGGGGCTTCGGGATACATGCGCCGGAGGGAAGGGTATACGGTGGAATAGAGGTAAACAGGCTGAGTCCTTCCATAGAACCTGCATGCTGGGCCTGATTGGCACCAGAGGAGGTACATATAGAGGTTCTATTTCACATCATATCATATCATGCATTGGATTCCACCATTGTCTGTTGTGTGTTCAGTGTACGCTCTGGTAGTATGGGATGCCGGAGGGTTTGTTTTCACTTGATTTTTTCCTCGGTTGTATGGGCAGCCGTGGGACTGTAGGTAGACTATATTTACTCCTGTTTTTACTTAGAGCTTGTCTTGGCACCCGGTTCTTGAAAGATTAGTGATGGCTAGCCTGTTGAGGCTTTGGTTGTGGGATTTTTGATTATTGAGAGGGCTTTAGAGTCCTATCTTATTGAGGCACTTTTGTGTGGCTTTCTGAGCAGAATGTGAGACTCTGGTTCTATTCTTGTGGGAAGCTGAGTGGTATCTCTCGGTTATTGTGGCCTAGTTATTTCATCCTAGGGTTGCACTTGTGAGGTGATTCCCTGGTTATGCTATCATGTGATTGGATTGGTGTTATGACTTCCTTATACTCGTTAATTCCATTTTGAGTATGTTTGACTGATCTCCGTCTTTTCCTTCCACTTGAGGTTACCGGTATACCGCCATTTTCTCAACTCTCTCTCTACTTACTTATATTGTTGTACAAGGACTCCAGGTGCGTTCTTCTTTCCTTCACTAGTGATTTTGTGTGATTGTATCTCTGTGCTAGTATGTGTTACTTGAAGCTCTTGGTTATGGATGATCTGTGCTAGCTCATTTTGCCTTGCTTATTGCCTCAGTGACTGCTTTCTTGCTATCTGTTACTTACTGCTTTTATATCTTATATGCGCTCAGTCGTCCTATGATACCTACTGAGTACCCGTGGTTTTGGTGCTCATACTACACTTCTGCACTTTTTTGTGCAGATATTAGCTGAGCTTTCGCCGTTGATCACGTTGGAGACTCGTGCAGCTTTTGGATCTTTGAGACTAGGGTGAGCGTCTGACGGTTGGGGCTTGTCTACATCTCATCTGTTGTACTGTTGCTCCTTCTACTTTCGGAGGCAATTTATGTTGTATTTTGTTACTTCTAGCACTTGTATTCTATTAGAAGCTTCTGTACTGTCGATACCAAGTCTTGGGGTTGGAGTAGTTTCCTTTATGTATTTATATTCAAGTTTTGCTTTCACTTATTTCTGCTTGCTGGTGCATTTTGGTTAGGCAGTAGCCCATTACTAACCGTTCTGGGCTACGGGAATTGGTTCGCCTACTGGGGATTGTAGGTGCCATCATGACTTGAGAAATCGAGTCATGACAACTTGGTATCAGAGCTCTAGGTTCACCACTGTCATTGTACAAAATCAAGTGTCTAGGTAGAGTCTCGCGGATTGGTATGATGACGTCCATATCTTATCTGTGGGGGGCTACAGGGCATTGTTAGGAAAAGTTTCATCTTCTTGGCTCCTCATCGTGCGTTCCTAGCTCTATTAACTTCTAAACTTTGGTTGTTCATTCATTCTCAAATTCCTCAGATGAGTGCGATAGCGGTTGGTGCCGAGGCTTCTGTGCCTGTTGCTTCAGTGCTTCTATCAACACCAGGACTCCAGAGTGAGGCTTTACTGCACTATATAGGGGGTGTGGGGTCAGCCCAACCTCTGATTGGATTTATAGCGACCTCAGCGCTTCAGGACATCGTGGCTAGGACTCTGAGTCCTCCGGTGAGTGTTTCAGTACCTGGTTCTGTGAGTGGTGCTTCAGTTATAGTTGAGCTTCTAGTTCTTCGGCAGGGTTGTCTGTCTGTATTGGAGTACGAGGCGAGATTTTCCCATCGGATTTCATCTGGTATAGGCTGTTTTTGGTGTGGTGATCATGTGCACTTTACTAGGAATTACCCCATGATTGTGTATCACGGACAGCCTGGTTGTTATCATTGTGGAGAGATTGGTCACCTTTATAAAGCCTGTCCCCGGCGAGGGCCAGTTGGGCCTTCAGTTTTGACTACTCAGTCTAGAGTTAGATTTCGTCAGCTTGATGCTCCTCTTGGTGGGCCAGAGGTTGAGGTTCCTGATATTATTGCTGCAGGTTAGGCTTTTTCTACCTTCGACTTATGTTAGTCCCGCTCGTGTTGCGACTCTATCCCTTCTGTCGTGTAATTGCTTATATGCCTACCTGCTACTTATTTAAGTTGTTTGGCTACTCGAATTGTAGTATCGATATATTGTTTTATTGGTAGTTTATTCTTTAGTAGTGCATGGGGGTAAGTTAGCCTTGAGAGGTGTTTTCCCGGAGTTGTAGCTCGTGGGTAGTTCTTGTTAGTCTATTTCTAGTTGGGTTATCCCTGTTTCATTGTGATTTTGGACTTGTGGTTGAGTTTCCCTTGTTGAGCGGTCCTAGATGGTTGTTGCCTAGGCCGTTATCTAGCGTGGCTAGAGATCCGTGTGATGGTTTGGTGTATTACTGGTAGTTGGGCCGGAGTTGAGATTTTGCCTCAGTTGGGAGATATTGGTTATGCTAGTGTGCATAGATTGGTTTGGTCTCCCGAGTGTCTAGAGTCAACCCTCTTTGTTGATTAGTTTAGGAGGTTGGCAGGTATGTGGGTTGTTCCCATAGTCTCCTCCACTTCCTGGTCCGTTGGGTGTTTGGTTGTATCCCTAGCTCCAGTTGGAACGAATCTTGGTCGTAGTTCTTTCGATGAGCTCTGGATGTTGGCATCGTGATTGGGTCTTGACTTTAAGCACTTCCGACTAAGTGTTGATCGTAACCTCGTGGTTAGGTTGTATTTGTAAGCATTTCGGTGAGTTGGGCATCTGGCCCATTCTTCTCCTGCCTTATTGAATTTGACATGTAGCTATGAGTAGTAAGGTAATGGCTTCAGGTTCTTATTCGAGAAAGGATTTGTAAGGTTTAGTATGTGCTAAGGAAGCATTTTTGTTTAGTTGAAAAAGAAGGGAGATACTCTTTGTATGTGTTTATGTGTCCTCGTAGTTGCCTGAGGGGCGATGAAGGTTTGCTTTGGGATTGTGGGTCGGTGATTCGATTCAGCCGTCTACACATTGCTGTGGGTTTTCCATCGATTGGTTTTGTTTCAGTAGCAACTGCGGTGTTGGCAATTTGCATATTCAGGCCTAGTTGGCTTGGGTTCCTAAGGGTTCATTGGCAGCATCCTGGTTCGACCAAGGCTTTAGTTGGTAGTTTTGAAAGTCGGTGTTCAGAATCATAACTTGGCAGGTTACATCAGATGGTTTGTGGCAGTTTCTATTTGGTTGCAGCATCCTAGTGCCAGGAGGCAGTGGGTGCGGGTAACTTAGCTTCTTTACTTCAGTTGTGGATGCGGCTATTGGCCTTGGACACCTAGTCCTTGGCTAACCTCTGCAAGAGGCGAGATATTCTAGATTTCAGCAGTGTTCTAGTTAGTACGAGGTTCTTCTACCATGGTTGGACAGACTCAGCGGCGTAAGTTTGAGCTTCAGCAGTGGTGTATGCTTTATGTGGTCAGCTTGTGCGGGTTGAGACTAGCGAGGCTATTTTGAGCTCTGATGATACGTAGAGACTGGTAATAGCCATTCGTTTGCCTAGGATTTGAAAGCTTGTTTAATTGATTCCTCCGGAGTAGTTATTTATTTGGGGTTCTAGTGTTGGTTAGATTCGGCCAGTATGGACGAGAAGTTCGTTATGATATATTCTTCAAAGTGGTTGGTTGTTTGCAAACCACTAGAGGGGTTGATTCGAGCCAAAGGAATGAATTGAAAGTATATGCAAAAATTTATATGGCTAGATGGTAACCTTGAACCCAATGCACCTTTTTCCTTTGCCTTCGAATTGTTTGGACTTGATATTTGTGGCATGGTGGACTTCTTCCTGAGGTGAGATTCATAAGGCAATTTCACATTCAAATGGTGTTCGAGTGTTCGGAGTAGCAGTACTGTTTTCTAGAGTTGGGCGCTTGGCTCATGGTTACAGACTTCATGGTAGGCTTACCTAACTTCTTGCAGGATTATGGTTTTGGTTTGGGTCTTTTGGGCAGGTTGCCCTAGTTCATTCACTTTCAGCTGATTCAGACCTGGCACGGTTTAGTTAGCGAATTTGATATTAGAAAAAATATTCGTTCGTTGGTTGGTGGTCAGTCAAGGCAGGGAACTTTAGTTTTAATAATATGCTATGGGTTGTTATATTTGATGGCAAAGGCTAGTAGCCTATATATTGGCTTAATACGCATTTGAATAAAATGGGTGACTTTGTTCATGGTAAAGTATAAGCAGGAACTATGGATCTCCGGTGTGTCAGTTGATGCTTCGAGGGTGGTTTGAGTGTTCAGCTTGTATTCAGCTTCATTTTTGTGGTGCTAAAGGATTCAGTTCAGAAAAAAAAGGGCTTTTGCGGAACAGCGGGTTCATGAGTTAGAGTTTTGGGTTGATGGAATTTCTGGTAAACTTGGTATGGTTTTGAGGATTCGAGTTTTGTGTGTTGATAGCCTTGGTGCACTGGTTTCGGTGTTGTGTAGGTGATTTTTGGTTAAGATTCTCGAGGTTCAGTTTGGGTTGGAAGATCTTTGGAGGTTGAAATCTTGCTTGGCAAGTAAGAAATTAACGCTTGGTTGCTTTCTTTGGTTCTGTTCTATTGGGTGCCGTCTGATCGCGGAGGTTACCCGGGTTGTCCAAGAGAGTAGTACGGGCATGGTATCTGTTGTTCTTAAATCTCTGGTATTTTCTTCTTTCTTGACTTTCGGGGACGAAAGTCTTTTGAGTAGTGGATGATTTAATGACCCTTCCGGTCATTTACACATTTTCGCCTTTCTTGTACCATTAGACTTTACTTGTAGCGGGCCAAGTCATTTATGGCTTGTCGGGACCGATAGTTCGGTGCCCGGGCCATTTGTTTGGTCTTTATGGCCGTTCCTCATTTTAGAGCTTCAACTTTGGAAATCGTTGACTGCCGTCAACATTCTTGGTAATATCAAAGAATTAAACCAAGGTTCTTGGTCAAAGGAATCCCTTACTCAAAAGTTTGAGTTAAAGAAATGCCTCGTGTAACACCTCGCCCGTTTGGAAGATTTAAAGTAACCCGTGCCTTTGGGGTAAAACTAATAGTGTCTAATATACTAAGAAGTATGTGTTATGAGGTATTATAATCGCAAAATGGTCGTATGATAAGTTTTGAAGTCAAGCAGGTGGCGAAACAAAAGTCGGAAAAAGTTATTGTAAATTCCTTTAAGGAATTCTCTTCAAATTTGGGTTAAAAGCCTTGGGGTGTTTCTCTATATATATAAAGAGTTAGTGGGCCCCCAATATACCAAATCAAAGGTCTACGAGTCTAGTTTCTAACCACTAAACCGTTTGTCCATACAACTTCAAAATAGAGAGATATTCATGTTTTCGTAAGACTGCACAAGCAGACACGTCAAAGCGGGGCCCACATCCTAAGTCGGTTTGCCTTTATAAATCAGCTTCTCCTTTGTTTTAAACCCATAAAAACAGACCAAAACCATATAAAAACAGATACAAACCTTAGAAATAATCCATGGACCTTGATCCTTTCAATTCGGAAGTTTAACGGAAGTTGCTCTACGTCGCGAGCTCATCATCGTGGTACAATTTTCTCATCGTTTTGGCTCCGTTTGTTGCTATTGTAAGGAGGCAGTTCGTGGAACTGATATTTTTATGCTATTATCATTTGATTATCGGAAGGTAAGGGTTCTAAATCCTTGACTCATTGTTAATTTGAGCTTTAGAATCAATTCCGAGGAGAACTTATCATTATCGGCATGTTTGTAGTGTTTTCTTGCCGTATATTGTTACAGCTCGTGGTGGGTCCTTATAACAACATGTTTATCTTGTTATTTCAAAGCTTTTTGTCGAGGTAACCTTCCTCTTATGACCCTCCTTCGTTATTATATGTTCTAGTATTGTTTTATGGATTTCTGAGCCACGAAGTGGTATTTTGGATCTGTGGCTCTGGGAAGCCCCTTTGTCATATTAAATTGGGTTGTTATTGTTGTACGTTGATGGTGTTAAGGTGTTGGAGGTACTGGGAGTTGGTGTTATTTTTATTGGAGTCACGAATGATGGTTATTGGATTGAATGACATGAAGTACGCCTTGAAATAGTGCCTCGGGAGCTCGTCGCTCCTTGGAGATGTGGATAACGTATTGTTATTGGATTTAGCTGTCATTTGTTATTGTTATTGGCCTCATTTTTATGCTTTGGAGTTGGCTGGTCGCGAGTGTGACATTAACACCTTATCAATTGGCTATGGCTCGTTCTTGCAGCCTTGTCGATTCTAGCAATTGTTCCATTACCTTGGTTGGTCAGGCTTCATAAAGACGCCTTTGGGACTTCAGTTGAAAGTATTTGTTTTGTGTGATTCAGAGAATCATGGAGCGGTTCGAGTATGTACAATGCCGTTCTCGCAGCTAGTCATCGGATGACAGGTAGGTTATGGTTTTTCCCTATCTAGACTCTGCGTATATAGGCTATAACTGCATTAATTAGCATCCTTTGATGGGTTGTTATAGGTTGGTACCCCAGACCTTGTCCTTCTTTCGTCCGTCTATTTCATACGTTGTTTGTAGTATTCACGTGGTAATGTATATTACCTTTGTGGTCCTTTGTGACCTTGTATTGACTCTGGAACATAGATGGTGGGCTATTTGGGAATGTCCGTGAGTCCCGGACATAGAGATTATCCTTTTAGGCTGGTTATGTCTGCTGAGTAGCTATTGGGCCTGTGCAGGGCTGATAGGAATTGTTGTGAGCCGTTGGGCTACTTTTATATTTGTGTGCGAGCATATCATCCAAGAAAAAATGTTTTCCCCTACATGTTTTACTACAGTATTGGCTGTGAGCCACTACCGACAGTTTTCCTAAATTTGCATGGCCCTGGGGGCCCGTTTTTGGTACTGTTGTTGATAGAAAAGGGGATTTTTGGATGTTTTCGCACTGATTTTATTACTGGTACTAGTCTCTGCGGGGCAGAGCACCAGACTTGATTTTATTACTAATAATAGTCTCTGCGGGGCAGAGCACTAGACTTGATTTTATTACTGACAATAGTCTCTGCGGGGCAGAGCACCAAACTTGATTTTATTGCTGATAATAGTCTCTGCGGGGCGGAGCACTAGACTTGATTTACTACAGTTTTAGACCCGGTTACGCCCGGGCACCCTTGGAGGGGATTTTGAGGTATTTTTTACTACTTTAGTCCTGGACGGGGTCTGGGCATGCATACTTGAGAATGGGTCACTATCTTGATCCCGTACTTGCTTCCTGATGACATGTCTTGATACTGAGATTTAGTATGGGGTCGGGGACCTCCATGGACCTTGCCGCTCCGGGCCTAGGGCTTCGGGATGCGTTCGCCAGAGGGAAGGGTATACGGTAGAGTAGAGGTATACAGGCTGAATCCTTCCATGGAACCTGCATGCTGGGCCTGATTGGCACCGTAGGAGGTACATACAGAGGTTCTATTTCACATCATATCATATCATGCATTGGATTCCACCCTTGTCTGTTGTGTGTTCAGTGTACGCTCTGGTAGTATGGGATGCCGGAGGGTTTGTTTTCACTTGATTTTTTCCTCGGTTGTATGGGCAGCCGTGGGACTGTAGGTAGACTATATTTACTCCTTTTTTTACTTAGAGCTTGTCTTGGCACCCGGTTCTTGAAAGATTAGTGATGGCTAGCCTGTTGAGGCTTTGGTTGTGGGATTTTTTATTATTGAGAGGGCTTTAGAGTCCTATCTTATTGAGGCACTTTTGTGTGGCTTTCTGAGCAGAGTGTGAAACTCTGGTTCTATTCTTGTGGGAAGCTGAGTGGTATCTCTCGGTTATTGTGGCCTAGTTATTTCATCCTAGGGTTGCACTTGTAAGGTGATTCCCTGGTTATGCTATCATGTGATTGGATTGGTGTTATGACTTCCTTATACTCGTTAATTCCATTTTGAGTATGTTTGACTGCTCTCCGTCTTTTCATTCCACTTGAGGTTACCGGTATACCGCCATTTTCTCAACTCTCTCTCTACTTACTTATATTGTTGTACAAGGACTCCAGGTGCGTTCTTCTTTCCTTCACCAGTGATTATGTGTGATTGTATCTCTGTGCTAGCATGTGTTACTTGAAGCTCTTGGTTATGGATGATCTATGCTAGCTCCTTGTGCCTTGCTTATTGCCTCAGTGACTGCTTTCTTGCTATCTGTTACTTACTGCTTTTATATCTTATATGCGCTCAGTCGGCCTATGATACCTACTGAATACCCGTGGTTTTGGTGCTCATACTACACTTCTGCTCTTTTTTGTGCAGATATTAGCTGAGCTTTCGCCGTTGATCACGTTGGAGACTCATGAAGCTTTTGGATCTTTGAGACTAGGGTGAGCGCCTGACAGTCGGGGCTTGTCTACATCTCATCTGTTGTAATGTTGCTTCTTGTACTTTCGGAGGCAATTTATGTTGTATTTTGTTATTTTTAGCACTTATATTCTATTAGAAGCTTCTGTACTATCGATACCAAGTCTTGAGGTTGGAGTAGTTTCCTTTATGTATTTATATTCGAGTTTTGCTTGCGCTTATTTCTGCTTGATGGTGCATTTTGGTTAGGCAGTAGCCCATTACTAACCGTTCTGGGATACGAGAATTGGTTCGCCTACTGGGGATTGTAGGTGCCATCATGACTTTAGAAATCGGGTCGTGACACTTTTTACTCCGGACACGAATTAATGCACAATCAGTGGCATTGGAAAGAAGACTCAAAAACCTTTAATTTGAGCATGAGGCCACCTAACTCTTTTTATTTTGGGAGGAATGATTGATTGAAGTTGACTCTAGTTTAGACTTACATGAAATTTTACTTTGGTGAGGTGCTTGCGACTTAACTTGATAATAGGAGTTTCTTATGAATATGATTCGCATCCAAAACACTCACCACATTAGGAAAATGATCATTACACTCATGAAAAAGGTTCGGGTATTAGTTTAGGATTTTTAGGGTGTTATAATATATCCCCCTTGGGATCATTCGTCCTCGAATGAAGACTAAGCAAGGGAACTCTATAGATGAAGTAGCCCAACCAAAAAACAAAATGTGAAAACCAAAGAATCAACATGAAACTGAACTTTTGAACTTAAAACATGGTTTAATCAACTTCGAAAATGTGAATACATGCTGGGATCGTGAGGGAAACTGACGAAATAGATTCGGAAGGACATACTAAGGATGGAACTACAACCTCAAACTGAGACCAGATCGAAAGGAGAAGGGTGAGGGTACTTGGCCTTCATGGATGATTCTGCTTCCTAAGTAGCTCCTTCAACTAAGTTGTAAACGATAAAGTACTTTCGTGGTAACCGACTTTCGATTGAAATAAGAACTGAGTTGGTTTCATGCGACACATATGCATGCTGAAAATGTAAGAACGACCAACAGGATAGGAACTGGATATCCAACATGATAACTGGTCTGGGACGAGAGTAGGAACTCATCTAAAACTCATAAAGAACGAACATACTTTAGAAATCGTAGTTAACCAAAAGGGACACCAAAATGACAGAAGTAGATATACGAGAAAACTATTCTCTTTTGAATACAACTCCTACCATTTGCAACTACCAAGCTCAACAACGTATATGAGGGTACTAAGGTCTGAGTCCAACTACTCGATTCTCTATATTCAAACCTATCTCAACCAGATATTTTGCTTTAGGAATGCCTTCTAAGGATAGTATCCCTTCTTACCACATAACTAACTAACATAGGACTCCCAACGAAGGGTCACTAGTTGTGTAAAACAGGTATCCACATGTATCTCATCATGATATTTAAGATTATAACTATGGTCACCTTATGGTTTGTTAGCTTACCCTATTTAAGACTCCTCTCCTCTTCCCTATCATAACTAGGAGTCGCAAATTCAAGAACTTCTACGGATGGACATACAAAAATTCCTCATCTAACTATTTTGCACAAATAATCCTTATCTCATAATTACCTAGAAGTCAAGGTGTAACAAGTACACTAACAGGAAAAAGGAATTTGCTACCTCCCTATTTAGGCTACTACAAGGCCTTTTCCCCTAAAGCTTATAACAATATAAACCAGAATCATTAAAAGAAAAGAGTAGGAGCAGGAGTATCACGAATGAAGGATTATAAATTAACCTTGACTTACACTTAGCGTGATCAAGACTCTCAAGGTGAGGCTTGGGGAGTTGAGCCCAATAGGCATGAGTATTCCACATACTGGGCACGTAAGGCATGAATGGTGGGGATCACCACCCCTCGTCATCAAAGTCAAACGTCACGGGCTTTAGAGCAAGGAAATCATAAGCGCAAACCATTTCAAGAATCAGGTCGGAGCATATACATAATGTAACATGATTTGATTATCCATTGAGGTGTTTCTGAAGACTGATTGAGTAAACATAACTGAGCATACTACGATACATGAGTTCATATACATAATTGACCTGAGGGAATAAAGTTGGGATTCATAGACTCGCAGAGTAAGAGTAGAATCATTGTCTGAAGAAATCACTTGTCATTCTAGAAGCTGAATATGAGCGTGAATCTTGATGGAGTGTGTAAATTAAAATAGAACTGTGGCACTGACACACAAGGCATGCAAAATGGTATCGTAATAGCAGGAGTATACTTGGGACATTAGGATGGAAATAAGCTTCTACCTCCCCTCCTAACTTTGTTCTAACACCCAACGACATTACCACTTGAGCCTCCAAAATTTGACCAATTCAACATCCCACCATCTCCCCTTTAGATTTATGTTACCCTTCTAAGTCTATGGATCTCTCACCAACCACTCAAAGGAACTATGATCATTTTACCCTAACAGAACATACACTGCTCCGGAATCTAGCCTGAATACCCACTTTCTTCTATGGTCTAAGATCTTTCTTCACCTAAAAGTCTAGGCCTCAACCCTCCTATCCCCACTTAGTTCTAGGTCAATACAACTCATAACCAAACAAGATTAGGGGTCTAGGGTCTATGGGTGTATAAAGAAATCGAATCTAGTGACGTACCTGATGCAACTTCTGGAGGAATAATCTGATCCGACTAGCTAGGCAATGAAAGGAATTGGTTTTGGAGTTTAACATCATAGTTTCTCCACTAAGATGAGGGTAAATTCCTAATACTATGGCCTAACTGACCATACCTAAAACACCCCTCTTTGCCTGTAAGGCACTCACCTAAATGAAACTTACCACAACTAATACAACGAGGGTACCTCAAGGTCTTCAGAGCCTTATGGTTACAAGAATGAGAATCGAGGGCAGGTGTGCTAACTAAAGATGTGGTTGGTCCGGATGACCTCTGCTGAGAAGATGATTTGTTCCATGATCTGGTCTTCTTTTTTTTACTCTTCCTCTTCTTTAGTTTCTCTTTCTCATTCAACTGAGTTGTCATGGCTTGAGCCAACATACAAAAGGCTTTGCAAAATTCCACATTCGTAACCTCATGATCTGGAGTGGTCGGATTAGCATTTCTCATGGGGTTTCTTCGTGGAGACATTATCTAACATGTGTATGGAATAGATTAAAAGGGTAAGTAGAGTCAAACTCTACCACACGATATTGAACACAAGGAAGTGAAGTTTTTCCTAAAACACCTCATAGTCTCTCTCTCATAAGTGTGGCGCGCTTCACACTCATGAAAGAGACACTACTTGATGCGGCTTTCAGACACCCAAGGACTCTTAAACCTAAGGCTCTGAAACCAAGTTTTCCATGCCCCAAGGTTACCCCCTAGACGTAATACGGGACTTGGGACCACAAGGATCCCAAGCTAACCTTTGGTCATATCATTCTCAAGCATAACAAAAGATAAGCAGAAGTATAATAGATAAATCTGGGATCATATACATAGGTAATCAAGTCAAATAAGATATACAATTCAGAAGGAGACTCGAACACTATCAATGTCTGAAAAGCCTCTACATGACATAAGGAGTTGCTAGGATAAGACCCTAGCTAACTCGAAGTACGGAAATGAAAAAACTTAACAAACTAAGAACATAACTAGCCCTCGGCCTAAGAGGACTCACCAACACCTGACTGGGAAAGTGGCCTGGGGACTCTAGCCACGAATCGGAGAAGGAACACCTGAATCTGCATCATTAAAGAATGCAGCGCAAAATATATGTCAGTACTATGAAATGTACTGAGTACATGAGATATGCATAGGTCATGCTAAAATATACTTGAAAGCGTGTTTAAAAGCTGATATCATTCATATTTTTGATAAAACATACTTAAATTATCCTTGAAGCTAAAATCATGTGGTAATAGTAAAATCTGTAATGTAATGACTTGATGCAATATCATAAGCTAAAAATATAATAATAAGTAGTAAGTCTGAAATCTCAAAGCAAAGAGTCAATATATTTTTAAACTTGAAAATGTTCTGTGGGAGGTTCTATAACCGACATAGACCAGGTGAGCTACATGGTATTCGATGTATCCACCCCATCAAGAGGACCCAATATACCTTGCAGGGGTATAAAGGCATTACTGTGGTGTGATCACTAAAACTGATGCCCAACAGAGGGGACTTAAAACCTACAGGGGCATGTAGTTCAGGTATATACAAGGGGTACACTCATCCAATCAAACTCGATGCTAAATACTACTCCCAAAACATATACATATAGCTCATATAATACTGGGGCATTTCTGATGCCAAAACTGATCATAACTTATGAAATATCTGATGTCATATTTGTTCATAGCTTAGGTAGACATATCTAGATGTCAAACCTCTCATAAAATATAGGGACATATATGATGTCCAAAACTGTTGTAAAAGCAATAAAACATATCTGATGTCATGCAATTTCAATTCGTAGTCTTAAAATTTTGCATTGCCATATTTCAAAATATATCTTTCTTTCTAAATTCATAGCTTGAAGAATTAGGCATGCAATTTCATGATAATAGAGGCCATGTTATCTAAACATGCCAAATTTTGCTTTAAAATATGCAAACCAAAGGATTCATGCTCAAATTCATGCTTAACATATAGTCTTTTGAAAAGAATTAAAAAACTTCAATCTTAGTGTGGGTAATAGATGAGAAATCATGAATTGAAGCTTTAAAACAAAACCCATAACTTTTTTCCCAATTTGGGTAAGAACCCTAGTTTCATAAATTAGACAAGGATTAGCCTTAAAATCATGAATAAGAAACCACTCATAAAAACTCATGCAAAATCATGCAATTTAGAGTTAGAATCCATAGAAGAATCATGAGGACACAATTTTAGAAGGACCCGTAAGAATTGGGTAAGAACCCTAGTTTAGAAATCCATAAGTTTAATTTAGAAGATTGGGGTTTTGGGCATAAGGGTGAAGGAATCCCTTATTGAATACCCACATACCTTGATTGAAGATAACCCACTTGAATTGGAAAGATTTAGGAGACTTGAACTTGGAGCTTGAGTCTAGGAGTTGAAACCCTTTCTTGAAGCTTGAGAGGATGAAATTCCTTTTTCATCTTTTGAAACTTGATTGGAAGAATGGGAGAGAACTTAGGGCAAGTGCAAATAAAAACCCTTGTAAATAGACTTAAAATAACTTAGTATAGGAGTTAAAAGAGTGGAAAATTACAAAAATACTCCTGGACTTAAGCTTGGGAAAAGTCGATCTTAGGGATCACGAGTTGGTCCACGGTCTGTCATCCAAAAGGACGGACTGTCAAAGGAAGCCATGGTTTGAAGAACCACTTCTGGGAGTCTACTGGAAATCCATTCCACGAGTCACTCTACGGTCCGTGATTCTGAACGACGGGCCATCCTGTGACTCGTAGTTTTGACTTTAGGAAAATAAGGATCCTCTAATCCTTAGAAACTATGGATGGAAGGACGGGTCATGGAATAGTTTGACGAGTCGTCAACCCACTCATGGAATTTAGAGGACTTGGTACATCTCTAAAGGTTATTCTATGGGTTATAGGATGGACCGTCATTCAACACGATGACCTGTCAAGTCATTCATGGAAATCGGGCCGAAAACTTGAATTTTGATAAACCACGGGTCACTCTACTGACCGTGGTTTTGGTCTACGGGTCGTGAACCAACCATTGGTTTTGAAGATTAAAATTTTAAGTTTTTGTACAGCAATGACAAGTCGAAGTACGGACCATCATTCAAAACAACGGTTCATCATTCCCATCCATCATCACTGGCAGCACGGCAGTAAACTGCCCATAACCTTTTTCTCTGGACTCGATTAATGCACGGTCAGTGGCGTTGGAAAGAAGACTCAAAAACCTTTAATTTAGTGGTACTATGCCACCTAACTCTTTATATTTTGGGAGGAAAGATCGATTGAAGTTGACTCTAGTTTACACTTACATGAACACCTACTTTGGTGAGGTGCTTTCTACTTAACTTGATGATAGGAGTTTCTTATGAACATGATTCGCATCCAAAGCATTCACCATACTAGGAAAATGATCATTACACTCATGGAAATGGTTCAGGTATTAGTTTAGGATTTTTAGGGTGTTACAGTCGACGCTTCCATTGTCATCCGCTTTGCTCATGGGCAGCCTTCTCAATCAATCAAAAACAACAAACAGAGGAAAATTTCACAATGTGATTTCAATAGTCATTCAAAAAGGCTACTCAAAACACATTCCCTAGCAATAGCGCCATTTTTTATAACACTGAAATACACTCTTCAAGAAGAGGTGATTGCAATCGTCAAATAAAAATAAAAGGGGTCGATCCCACAGAGAAAAGGTAGAGTAGCCTAAAGGATTGATGTACGTCACTCACAATAGAGTCAATGTTTAAATAGCAATAAAAGTAAATTGGGGGAAAACATGGGAATTGGGAATTTATGTCATGATTCACAATTCAAGAAAAGCGATAAAATAAATGCGAGTTTGTATCAAGAGAGAGAGGACGACTAGGGGTATGCTTTTGATGGGACTCGAACACGGGTCAAGGTATTTAACTCAATTACGTAAATTTTTACTAAACAACGTGGGTAGCATTTGTTTTAGGCATGATTATTAATCTTTCGATCTCACAAACATTTAACCAATGGTCTTTATTCAAGCACCATGGTTTTATCATCAACCAACCAATATAGACTTGGAGAAGTCATATTATCTCTAGCTTAGACTCTTAAATGGGTGTTTCCGGCGAAATGAGTTATTTCTAGCCTCAATCTAATTGAAATCCCAAGTACCCACTAGTGAATTC
This sequence comes from Jaltomata sinuosa, assembly GCA_003996215.1. Classification (NCBI taxonomy): domain Eukaryota; kingdom Viridiplantae; phylum Streptophyta; class Magnoliopsida; order Solanales; family Solanaceae; genus Jaltomata; species Jaltomata sinuosa. Next base: position 72,965 of record QJPP01002502.1, on the reverse strand, counting down.
TTATCCGAAAGTATGAACCTCTTTCTCAAGCAAGAACACAATCAAGTAATTTCAACCAATATTTGCGACCATTAATTTTAGAGTTAAAACATGAAGAATTCACTAGATCCATATCAATTTAGCAATTATAAACACAAACAAGCAAGACCCATACCTATTAATCAAGTACCCATAATACACATACTCCTAGACAAGGAGAGTTAGACACTCATGTTAAAGGAATAAGAAGCAATACCAAATGAGTAATTCAAATTCCCTTTCATTAATGGAAGAAGTTTCCAATTTCCAAGATCAATTTACAAATTCCAAGGTTGAGAATGGAGAGAATTGAGTAAAACCCTCTATCTTGCCTTGGGAGAGAAAACTTGTTCAATAATATTCCAAAAACTCAAAAACTATTCAAAACTTCAAAAACTATGCCTAAATTGGGTTTTAGAAAGTTCCCAAATCATCACATAAAAATGGACAAAAATGCCCCTCGGGAGCTGTGCGCTGCGACGTGTTTTTTGCACATCTTGTTGTGCGCGTTGCACAGCCCTGCCTTAGCGGACCAGTGACTTTAGCTAAACTTTGGTGATGTGCAAAGTGGTGTGCAGACCGCACCAGGCAGAGTGCACGTCGCACGACAGCCACACCCTTAACAAATTCTTCTCTTTCTTCTGAGCTTCATGCGGAGAAAGGTGCAGACCGCACCAGGCAGAATGTGTGTCGCATAGAGGCTTCGCCTCTTGACATAATCGTCATCTCTCCTAATCACTTCAACTCCTTTTTACCTCTTTCGGGTCTAATTTCTTGATTTTCTACTTTTGACCAAGAGTACCTTCATTCACATCAATAAAGGTCATAAGAACCTCTAAATCTTATCGAAACATAACATTAATTTCACATCAATAAAGGCCATAAGAACCTCTAAATCTTATTAAAACATAGCATTAATTTATTATTAAAAGCTCAATAAGTTGGCATATTATCGACTTATCAGTGTCCAATAAAATAAAAGCATCTACGTCAATTACAAGATATTTATACTTCTTTTCACATACAAAAATATGAAATTTAGACTCATGTAACAAGCCAAGGCCTATGCTTATTTTTATGAGTTTTTGGTCCTAAACTCAAAATACTCGTTCTAAAGCCCTAGAGAGGCAATTTTCTCAAGGTTAGGGTGAAAATTCTTTGTTAAGGTAAGATTATAACTCCCTTTTTACATTGTTTAATCCATTCTTCTTCTAGATTCTTTACAATCGAGAATTATGGTGAAATTCTTATGGGTTAGAATCCTAGGTTCATGAGATTGTGGGAAAAACCTATGGGTATATGTATTGTCACCTAAAATTGCTTCTAGATTGTTATCTAACGCTTCCTAGCATGAAATTGTTATTCTAAAACATGATTTTTGGTGGTTGGGAACGTTGAATACAATAAAAATGAGGTTTTTAGAACTAAAACTCCATTAATGGAGATAAGGTGAGTTTGATAGAACTAGTTAATGGTTAATTGACCCTTGTATAATGATATAGACAGTGAATAAGTGTAAAATTATTGGGTTTGTACTCCCAAAGTGTTTATTCAAAGAGTAATTGATTAATTACTCTTATAATTGCTTGTTTATTAGATGATTGTACATTCAGAGGCATAAAGAAAGAAAAGGAGCATCCATGGTGTGGCTTGCTTGTCCCAAGATCTTTTATTAGGTAGGTTATGATTTATGAGTAGTAGACTCAGATTAGCTAAATGTATACATTGTTTAAAATTAACGGGAGAATACATGATTAGGCCTTCGGGCACAAGTCTGGATGAAATTTAGTTAGAATAAATTGGTAATACTGTAATCTTTGCTAATAGATATTTTTAAATTATGAGAAACTTGATGAAATGTGAATTGGTATTTAAGCCATGTGATTTATGAGGCATAGATAATATATTCATTGTGGTAGTGGAAGCCGAATCTAAATATGAGAGATGAAATAGAATTCCAATGTAATAAAATGTCTAAACATGTATTCTTGATTGTTGTGTTACTACTTGTTTACTTATCTTAAATTGTGTTAGACCTTATATGATTTTCTTAAGATTCCTGATTTAGTAAACTAATTGTTATAAATCCTGAGTGTGGAGGAAAATAGTGTGTTAAATGAGAATCATCTTAAAAAGAGAAGTGATGTTCTATCATAAAGGTTCGAGAAAGACTTGGCCAGATACTAAAGTATGACCATTATAAGATTAAGGTTACTATCATATTGGGAGTATATATATATATGCATGTATTTATATAATTATAGCACAAACTCGATTTTGGTGGAATGTGCACTCCTAAAATGGATACTAAATCATTTGGTCTTCGGACATACTTGAATTCAATGAATATGGTTTGATAAGGTCTGTATTACAAGTTGTTGATTGGCCTACGGGCATACTTGTGATTTTGTCTGCTGGTGGATATTGGTTATTTACATGAAATGGTAAATCATTGAATTTGACTAAGTGTCTAAATAAAATGTGTACTTACATATTGGTGCACTGTGTGGATTCTGAATTAATAATTGATTTGAATGATGAGAGTTTTCATGTTTTGCTTGAAAGAATAAGCTATGTAAACATGAAATTGAATAATCAATTGAAATGAATAAGTATACGAGTGATTTAGTGCACTATATTATATCCTGAGAGATAGGATTGGAAACCATAGGTTTATTTGATAGTTTGAGTGGGTTCCATGAGCCACTACAAATTGATATTATTACTTTTTATATCTCGAGTATTACGAGCCAGTGTGGTACATGGACACCTAGGGTCCCCTGCAAGTCATAGCTAGTTGGGCAAAAATATGACCCTTTAGCATAAGTGTACACCCTTTTTATCTTGATTTTTTTTCGTGGTTAGATATTATGAGATAGAGTGGTAAACTGAGATAAGACTAGAGGTATTGAATAGATTTGTGAAGGTTAGGTGCACATAGATTCCATGTGATATTACTATTGAAAGTGTTTACATTTACATTGTTATAGTGATATTCGGTGACTTCTGTGAATCGTTATTGATGTTGCTGACAACAGAGTTTGATGGTTCCTTGTGTGGATAATCCTTGATGTGATAATATAATAACATCAAGACCCAGACAGTTCCATGATTGGCACTCACACTAATCCTCCAGTGGGAGAACCAAACAACCCAAAACCTATTCTAGACTTAACCAATTCCAAGAAAAATAGATAAATAATCCACATAAATCATAAATGAATCAATATCAATAAAGTAATGAAAGAATATGCAGAAAACATTCAACTAACGAATTCCCAGAAACTGAAAGTCATCGTCCAGAACTACTAAACTAGCATAGTCGAAGAATCTAACATCACTAAAAGCAGTAAGAATAAAGAGCTTTATTTCCCGAAGTAAGGACAACAACTCGTGCAAGATCCATGGCAACCTAGAAGATAGTGCTCACCCTTGAATTTGCAGTTAGTCGCTCTACTCTAGTCGAGGTCGCATCTCAGGCTCTGGAACACGGTCTGCTCTTAACAAAAGAAGAGTACATGGTAGTATTAGTACAATACAATATATACTGGTAGGTATCATAGGCCGACCCAATAATATAACATGAAAGCAATAAAACATATAACCAAAAATAGGAATCGAACATTTAACATATAAGAAATCAAAAGATAGTCTAGCAAGTCAGTTTCAACATAAACTAAATCATGTTTAGAATTCATAGAGATAATATCATGATACAAAACAAACAAATGGTGTATACACATTCTATGGGTCTTATGGATTCCCACTAGCTATGACTTGAAGGGGACCCTAGGATGTCCATGTACCATACCATCAAGGTATCTGCTCCATATCAACGTATCTAATATAATATCTGGATAGCCGGGTGCTCAAACCCATATTCTCATAAACATTAAGTGTCCAAGGCACTATTCATACTTAGCCCTTCCAGCTACTTTTCACTTCATGTTCATTTAGCATATCCATACAATCATGACAGGAAAAGCTTACATAATACAATCATGTCCGAAGACCAACCGTAGATCATATAATTTCACTACAAACATGCAATAAAGTGAGTCTTAACTACAATTCAAACCATAACCTACCTCGAGTGAAGATATAACAACCATAAACTAGTTCACCACTGCCTTGTACTTTTGTAACTCTCCAAAATGTACAAGATCTAGAAATAACAAGCATATGAGAGTAATTATCCAATTGCCCTTCATTTCAGGTCATAGGAATCAAACCCAACTATTCTACCTGTTACCCGAGGTTCCTAGCATTCCCTAAGGGTTTAGGAATCAAACCGAACTATTCTAGCCATTACCCGAGGTTCCTAGCATTCCCTAAGTGTTTAATAAGTCATAAATCGGTCCTATTGCATTCATAAGATCAATAGTCAAGGTTTCTAACCAAGCCATAACTCTTCCATAATTTTTAAGCCTAAAGGTTTCACCTTTATGGAACCCAAAGTTCCCCACTAGCCTTAAACATGTTAAGAACTAATAATTTCATGCTAGAACTTAAAGAAACATAATATAAGATCAATTCCAGGTGAGTTTACACCTACCCATAGGGTTCTTCCCTATGTTCATGCTTCTAAGGCTTAATTGCAAGAAACCCATCATTAATTCTTTCCCCCAACGCCTAAATAATATAATTAATCAATAAAATAAGGGTTTCATAGATTAATTACCTCAAACGATGGAGTTTGACCTAGTTTTCTTGGGAGAACCGCTTTTGAGAGCTCTAGAATAAAGTTGAGTTATGAGAGAAATAACTCAAAAAAATTTGCAGAACGCCTACGTGTTCTTCCCATAATCTCATTGCGGAGGATGACTCTCTATCGTGATGAGAAATGGCTTCATCGCGATGAGGCATCCTCTACCATGGTAAGGTATAATTTCAAAAATATTGCGTTCTCTCTCCCAGAGCCCTATTTCACAACAAACCTTATTTCATAGACACCACAAATTATTCCCAATGCGACAACTATCATATCTGAAGTTCTATGACTCTGATTCTTGCCTCAAAACTTCCTACGGGATATTACGGCAGTTGACTATCCAAAAATGGCTACCACACTACCACACAATAATGCACGAAGAGCAAAATGCACCTAAGGCACAGAACACTATAATTTAGTTTGAGCTCACCCTATCCCAAGGTTTTTAATTCTCACCTAGGGACTTTTCTAGATGTATACTTATGACTTAATTCAATGTAACAATGGAATAGGTCATTACATTAGATACAAATTAAACAATTATTCATCCTCGAATAACAATCGAGAAGAAAACAGGGAGGGAAACAAGGATTACCTGAATCGGTAAACAAGCGAGGATACTTGTTCCGCGTGTCTATCTCAGTCTCACAACTGGCCTCCTCAATGGGATGGTTCTTCCATTGGACCTTCACAGATGCAATCTCCTTGGTTCTTAAACTTTGAACATCTTGATCAAGAATAGCAATGACCACTTCTTTATAGGAGAGGTTCTCATCTAACAGGACTGAATCCCAGCGAATGATGTAATTGCCATCACTATGGTATCTCTTAAGTATCGACACATGGAACACATGATGAACTCCTTACAATCTAGGTGGTAAGGCAAACCTATAAGCCACTAGCCCCACCTTTTGAAAAATCTCGAAGGGTCTAATATACCTCGGACTCAACTTGCCTCGCTTTTCGAATCGGATAACACCCTTCATGGGTGAGACTTTGAACAAAACTTGCTCACCTTTTGTGAAGTTCATATCGCTAACCTTCATGTACGCATATTTTGTCTGTCGACTTTGAGTTGCTAATAGTTTCCTTTGGATGAACCTCACTCTTTCCAAAGAGTCTCTTACCAAGTCCGTACCCAAAAGTTTAATTTCAAATAAATCAAACCACCCAATGTGTGATCTATACCTCTTTCCATACAAGGCTTTAAATGGGTCCATGTCTATACTGGGGTGATAACTATTATTATAAACAAACTTCACCAATGCTAGATATTGATCCCAATGGCCCCCGAAGTCTATTAGACATGTGAAAAGCATATCCTCTAACACTTGAATTATATGCTCAGACTTCATGTCAGTCTAAAGGTGAAAGGTTGTACTCAGGTCCAATCTTGTCCCTAACTTTTCATGCAACTTCTGGTAGAAATTAGAGGTGAACTGGGTACCTCTATTAGAAATAATGGAAATGGTCACTCCATACAACCGTACGATCTCTTTAAGATAAATCTTGGCTAATTTGGCCGCATTATAAGTCACCTGTACAGGGATGGTGTGAATATTTTATCAACCTGTCAACAATGACCCAAATTGAATCATACATCCCCAAGGTCTTAGGGATACCAACCACGAAATCCATGGCTATTCGTTCCAACTTTCATTCAGGGATAGGCATTCTCTAAAGTGTACCTCCAGGCTTCCAATGCTCATACTTTACCTACTGGCAGTTTTGGCACTTAGCCACAAAATCCACTATATCCTTCTTCATCTCTCCCCACCAGTTATGTTACTTTAAGTCTTGGTACATATTGGTCACACAAAGATTTATGGAATACTTAGAAATGTGAGCTTTGTCTAAAATAGTGGGAATAAGCTCCTCAACACGGGGCAAACAAACTCACCCTTTGATCCTTAGGATACCTTCCTCATCTATGATGGCCTCCTTGGCCTCACCTCACAACACTTTGTCATGAATTCTTCTTAACTTCTCATCATCAAACTGCTTACCTTTGATTTGCTCGAGGAAAGAGGACCTCACCTCTACACATTCTAGTAAGCTACCCCTCTCGGGCACTTCCAACCTCGTGATGCTGTTAGCCAAAGTCTGAATATCTCTAGCCAATGGTCATCTTTTAATGCTCAGGTAGGCCAAGCTATCCATACTTTCAGTCTTCCTGCTTAGTGCATCAGCCACCATGTTAGCCTTACCCGAATGATATAAGATGGTGATGTCATAATCCTTAAGTAGTTCCATCTACCTCCTTTGTCTCAAGTTCAAGTATTTATGGGTGAATACATGCTGCAAGCTAGGTAGTCTGTGAACACTTCACAATGGGCTTCATACAAATAGTGCCTCAAAATCTTGTAGGCAAATACTACTGCAGCCAACTCTAAGACATGGGTAGGGTAGTTCTTCTCATGCACCTTGAGTTGTCTCAAAGCATAAGAAATGACATTCCCTTCCTTCAACAACACAACACCTAAACTAGACTGTGAAGCATCACAATAAATAATGAAGTCTTTACTTTCAACCGGCGAGGCTAGGATAGGAGTTGTGGTTAACAGGGTCTTGAGCTTTTAGAAGCTCTTTTCGTATTCATATAGCCAAAAAAATGGCACATCCTTCTGAGTGAAATGAGTCAGGTTAGTAGCAATGGATGCAAAATCCTTAATGAAACAACGATAGTAGCTAGCTAACCCCACGAAACTTCATTTTCTATCATGGAAGTAGGTCTAATCTAATTACTAACTTCTTCTATTTTTTGGGGATCTACCATCACCCTATCTTTTGAAACCACATGGCCTAAGGAGGAAAGGAAGATAACCAGAACTCACACTTTGAAAACTTTGCATACAATTCCTTCTCCTTCAACAGTCCTAACACAATTCTAAGGTGATCCTCATACTCCTTATCATCCTTAGAGTACACCAGAATATCATGAATGAAGACTATGATGAAGGAGTCAAGATAGGGCTTGAATACTTCATTCATCAAGCCCATGAAGGTGGCTGGGGCATTGGTCAGCCTGAACTACATTACTAGAAATTCATAGTACTCATAATAGGTGCAAAATGCATTCTTAGGAATATCTGAAGGCCGAATTTTCAGCTGATGGTACCTAGACCTTAAGTCAATCTTAGAGAACACTGAATCCCCTTGCAACTGATCGATCAAGTCATTAATACGAGAGAGAGGGTACTGGACACGGATAGTAACCTTGTTCAGTTGTCTATAATCTATGCACATGCACAGACTACCATCCTTTTTTTGACAAAAGGAACTAGGGCATCCCATGGAGAGGCACTCAAACGGATGAAACCCTTGCTCAACAGCTCTTGCAACTGAGCTTTAAGCTCTCTCAATTTTGTTGGTGCCATCTTATACTGAGGAATAGAGATAGGACGTGTGTTTAGCTCTAAGTCTATGCAAAAATCTATATCCCTGTCTGGTGGCATGCCTGGCAGATCTACATGAAACACCTTCTGGAACTCACACACCACCGGAACTAACTCATATATATGGGACCTCTAAAGTAATGTCCCAAAGATGAGTTAGTAAGGCCAAACATCCCCTCTCTATAATCCTTGGAGCATAAAGGAAACACATGATTTTCATTGATGCTGGACTATACTTGCCCTCTAGCTCTTACCTATCCAACCCAGGTATAGCCATAGACACAGTCTTAGCATGACAATCCAAAATAACATGATGTGGAGGTAACCAACTTATTCAAAAGATGACATCAAAGTCCACCATGTTAAGAAAAATTAAGTCAGTTAAGGTCTCTCGCCCTATGAATATGACAGGACAAGCTCGAAAGACTCTATCTACCACTATAAAATCCCCTAACGGAGTAGATACATTAATATAAGGGTCAAGGAATTCACAAAGCATATTTTCATGACCCAACCACCGGGTCATGCAGGCACCTATACTAAATCATTATAATACTCAAAAATAAAACCAGCTATCTAAGTTGAAATCTTAGAAAAATTTCATGTTTCAGGAATGACGGGTCCAAACCACAGACTATGGTTCTAACTATGGGTCATGGAATGGAACCATGATTCTCTTTGGTTGATTTAGCCTATAGTCTAGAATCACGAGTTGGTTCTATTGACCGTGGTTCAAACCATGTGTCTGTTCTGTCCACTCGTGGAACTCAGATCAGAGCGTTGGCAAGTCCCTTTGAAATGATGACTCAATTCTAAGACTCATCATCCAAACGACAAACCGTAGTCCTGACTCATGGTTTGACCAAGGACCAGCTAGGTCCGCAGGAACCACGACTCCAAATAATGATGTATCATTCATTCTATGGGTCCATCTTATTGACCCGTAGTAGTGCTTCTGCAGCCTAAAGTTTCTGTCAGGAACCACGAGTGGAACCAAAGAGGGAAATTCTTCTCCAAGCTTCAAGTCTCAAGCTCCATGTTGAAGCCTCCTAAGTATTTCCAATTCAAGTGGGTTATCTTCAATCAAGGTATGTGGGTATTCAACAATGGGTTCCTTTCACCCTTGTCCCAAAACCCCCAATTCTTATGTTAAATCATAATCTTGTGAAATTAGAGTTTTGATCTAAATTGGGAAAACTTATGAAATCAGTTTCTATGCTTAAATTCATGGTTTCTTATTGCTTAATTATGATTTGCTTATGATTCCTTCATTTGTTTTAAAATCCCAAGCTCTAAAGTTGATTTCTAGCATGATTCCATTGAATTGCATGTTTTCATGAGAAATTTGACATGATTAGATATCATGACCTTATGTATTTCATGAAATTGCATGCCAAATTCTTCATGTATGAATTTAAAAAGGAAATGCATGATTTGGATTATGGCTATGTTAAGTCCTTAGATGTATGAGTTGAATTGCATGGCATTCAGATATGTCTTATTTCCTTTCAACAGTTTTGACATCAGATATGTCACTAATTTTGATCAGTTTTGGTATCAGATATGCCCTAGTATTATATGAGCTATAAGTATATTTTAGAAGTAGTATTTAGCACCGAGTTGTACCGGGTGACAGTACCCTTAGTCCCAAAACTATGTGCCCCTGTAGGTTTATAAGTCCCTTCTGTTGGGCATCAGTTTTAGTGATTACGCCATAGTCATGCCTTTATACCCTGGCAAGGTATATTGGGTCCTCTCGTTGAGGCGTATACATCGGATTCCATGTAGCTCACATTGTCTATGTCGGTTAGAGAACCTCCCACAGAAATAGTTTATGCTTTAAAAATGTGCTTGACTGTTATTCAGATTGCAGACTCTTGTTTATGATCATGTTTTCAGCTTATGGTGTTTTATAGAGTCATTTGCATCCAGTTTTACTTTTAAAGTATGATTTTGATTGTTAAAGTATACTCAAAATGTTTTAAACTATTTATCATGTTCATGCATCGCTCACATACTCGGTACATCTTATAGTAATGACGCATATCTTGCGTTGCATCCTTTGATGATGCAGATTCAGGAGTCCCTTCCCAGGCACGTGGCTAGAGCTTCCAGGCCACTCTAACTGTCAGCTATTGGTGAGTCCTCTTAGGTCAAGGACTAGTTATGTTCTTAGCGTGTGTTAGATTTTATTTCCATACTTTGAGTTAGCTAGGGTCTTGTCCTAGCAACTCTTTACGTTATGAGTAGCGGCTTTTCAAACATAGACAGCATTTGAGTCTTCGTATGGATCTTGTATTCCTATTTGACTTGACTCTCCATTTATGTTATTCTGACTTTATCTATTGTGCTTTCGCTTACTTTATGTTATGCTTGAGGATGATATGACCAAGGGTTAGGTTGGGGCACTTATGGTCCGATGTCCCGTGTTACATCTACGGGGTAACCTCGGGGCGTGATAATCACCTAGATAGGAAAACCGTCACCACCTAATTAAAACAAGCATGCGGAAGTAAATTAGATACATGAAAATTTATCTCAATAAAATAAAAACCAAGCTCAAACTTTGATTACAATGAAACCTTTTAAAAATACAACTGAACCCCTTCATAGGAACTAGTCTAAACAGGTACAAGATCTACTAAGGAAAATAGACAAAATAAGACACTGCTCCCACCATAGGAAGAGATGAGTAGAAGCTTTTGTAGATCACTATCATCTTCACCTAAGAAACATCAACTGATCTGGTAACAAGGCTATACCTAAAAAAGCATAGAAAGAGTAGTATCAGTACAAACAACACGTCTTGGTAGGCATCATCGGTCGACCCAAATCCACCATATAGCATCATGTAAATATCCAAAAAAAAACATACAACTCAAAAAGTTATACAGTCAAGGTCCCTTATCAAAAACTCTTACTACCTAGATATGCTGCCCCTGAATTCCATTCACTCTTCCCTCTCCTCCCTCCCCCCCCCCCCCGAAGCCTTATTACCCTACTCCGCTGCTAACTCAAACATTAGCAAACACCCCACTCCATTACCCTGATCATATGTTGGCCCTACTAAACATTAGACTCTCCAAGCCTACCCATACTGCTAAACACTAGAGATACCTTCCAATTGTCAACCCCATTACCAATTAGCTAGCTATCCCTGTAGCGGGGCTTTCACTCTCACTCAATATCCGAAGTTAGTAATCCTGACCCCCAGCCCTTAGCCAAGTTAATAGACTACCCGTAAGACATCTCAGTCAATAATCTGGTTCAACAACTATATAACCATGTCCCAACCCATAAGGTAATAGACCACATGACATTATGACACATTCTTCAAGCAACCCAGACCACCCCAAAGATCCCTAGAACACCACCTATAGAACTTATTATGCAACACCGGCCACTCATGGATCAACATGAAATAATAACATCATAACAAATAAACTCGGTTCACTCATGGAATAAACACGTATAACAATAATAAAACTCATACTAGGCTTGGTACCCGAGCCAACCATAAATGAATCTGTACAAGGTGTGGTACCTAAACCAACCAATAAAATAACATGTACTAGGCGTGGTACCCGAGCCAACCATAAATCTTTACCAGGCGCGGTATCTAAGCCAACTTGTACAACTATCACAACCACAACCATAATGAATACATACCATACTTGTACAATTAACAAGCATACTTGTACAACTAACAAGCATTTAAAACAGTTCATTGCATGAAATTATCACTTAAGACATCTCTAACACTTATTCTTTTTTCTCGGATCACACATGGTGCAAGTAATACTAAAGAAATAGTTAAAATGAATGCATCACGAATTCATATTACAAAAAGCATTACCTACCACAAGCAGGTACAATTCCTTATTCTAACCTTGATGATCTGTCTGAAGACTAACCCCCAGCTTATTCAATTAAGCACATTAATTCTTATATCTAAAATACTAGTCTTACTCAGGATTACTCATGCATCCACAGGAAGTCCATTAGTTAATACTACAAACTCAGTACCTCCTTGTTCGTACCATCTCTCTCTATTATACCAACCCAAGAAATCTTTTATGACCTAGCAGCCTCTTTACACATAATCATTACTAGCTCCAAAAACCCACCAAAAATTTGGTTATCTAGGATTAAAAAAAGATAATATAAACACAAACAATCAGGCACAGGGTCCACAATACTTGTAATAGTAATTTCCCACCCAATCAGCAAGGTTAAATATGTTTTATCCATCCATTCACCGTGCCTGAGGGCCTAAGCATGCAATCTCTCATCAATTTACATATGTCATGTATTTCAATCCGGGTATAATCTACTCAATTAAATCTAGCCTACCTGAACACCAAGCATCTACTACAGAAGTTTGAACATGAACTTTTGGCTCAGTGCAGGCAAATTCTTACGAGAACTAGGCATGGAATTTGTGGTTTTACCCTATTCTAGTGAAAATCCCTACTCTTCATTGCTTCCAAGCCAAGAGGTACACTAGGAGGATTTTGGAGAAAACCTCATCTTTTTTCCAACTGAAGAGGAGAAACCATAATATAAAACTGGTATTGTGGTTACTGGTTCCGTCATCCCGCTATAGCAGCCTACCAGCCACGATCCCAGCAGTTCTCTAGTGGGAAAATTCCTACTATAACAGGAGAATGTCAGTCCAAGCAAAATTTCAAATTCTAAAACTCTTCATTGTGTTACCCTAATTTAAAATTAGAGCGTGTTTCCACAAATCTCGTAACTCACAACGAGGTGCCTTTGAATAATGACTTGATAGGTTATTACACCTGATACAAATTTACCCATTTTTCATCCTCAATCAATTTTTAAGGGAGAAATAAATGAATGAGACAACTCTTTAAACCTTAATGCTCAACCCTGATGGTGAAATTATAGCTTTACGCAAACTACCAAAACTTTTATTTCCCTTGGTGTACCCAAACTCAATCAAAAATTAATTTGATCTCGCTTTGTCAGGGAATACCTTCCTTCAAGATCCCAAGTAATCTGGGGCCTCGTCAGTATAGCAGAGTGAAGGAATTTCAAATAACATGGAAAATAACTATTCCCCTTTAAAGTGATATGGATCCCGCTATAGCGGGAATTATTCGGCTATAGCAGCACCACCATAGCGGGAGGTCAGCCACTATAGTGGGTGCCAATAGTTTAAAGGGGTGAGAAATGAGTTTCTCACCCATTCTCCCTTTTTTCACCTGAAAAACACAACCCTCCCCTCTATCACTTTGCTCCTAACATAAAAAAAAAAGGTCAGCTCGCTGAACTTTACTTTTCTTACTTCATTGCATAAATATTGCTTGTTCTAGGCTCGAATTTGATGAAGTGAATACGTAGTGGATTGGTTTTTGAAATTTGAATTTTCAGCTTTAATTTGGTTGATTCCTCAAAGCATGGATGCTTTCCTTACGCTTACAATGCTCCCACAGTGTTCTGGGCATAAGAATTATGGGGTTCATGGCCAAAATAGGCTCAAACCCATAGGTAAATGAAGGGTTATTTCTTATTTAAAAAATAGAGATTTGGATGATTTTTAGGAGTTAAAATGCTCAAAATTTTACACAAACTAGTACTAGAGAACTTAGGGAAAACTGATCTGAACTTGGAATGTTAAAAATAGAATTTTGGGTCAAGGGGTGCCATTGATGCACCTATTTAATGGATGGGACAATAAAGGCCACTATAGAGGCCTTGCTCCGCTATAGAGATGCCAATATAGCATATAAATTCTCGCTATAGTTCCATCGCTGTAGCGGGAGGTTGCAGGCACTAGCCTCCTAGACAAGCCAAAAATTGGACTTTTCTATGAAATTTGTTTCCTTAGCACTCTACGAGTCCTAACTCACCCATTTTGTTAATCTTCCAAATTTAACCATCCAATGGCTGCCCATGAAGAACACGTCTGATCTTATGAGAGGTTCCCCAATAATGCTAGTTAGGAAAGATTTCTTGAGTACCATAGGACCAGAATCTATTTTGAGAGGGGTTTCCAACATGAGAGGGGAGGAAGAGAAAGCAAAGGATTTCTACAATCAGCTTCGGGAGTTAGGTTTGGGTCCATTGGTGGAAGATCCCCCTTTTGGGGTCTGATAAGTCGGTAATCTACCAACTTATTGAGCCTATATCCACAAATTATTGCTATGTTTTGAATCGATTTAGAGGTTCTTATTGCCTTTATTTATGTTTATGCAGGTACTCTTGATAAAAGATGAAAAATAAGGATATGTACCCAAAAAGAGCCAAAAAGGAGCTAAGTGTGAAGAGTTGAAAAAAGCTGAAGAATTTGCCATGGGATGCGGTGGTTGTGTGACACGCACAAGCTGAGGTGGGGTTCGCACCTTCTCCACATGAATATGCCAAAGGTACTGAAGATTCTGCAAAAGAGTGAGGCCGTTCTACGACGTGCACATCCCATGGTACGAAATGCACCACCTTCGCATAAAGCTCACCAATGTTGCTAAAGTCACTGGTCGAATTGAAGTACGTGTGCGATGTGCACATTGCGACGTGTGAATCGCATATTGCACCGCACACCTCCCAAAAGGGAAAACTTGTCCTAATTTTATGTAATGCCTTGGGAACATATAAAAGGCCATTTTAGCCTCAATTTGTATATACAATACTTCAGACCTGAGTTTTAGAGATAGTTTTTGCTTTGTAAATAATTTTCCACCTTCATTGAGAAGAGGGTTTCAATCTAAATCTCTTGGTTAACAATTTGTGTGCCTAATTTTATTCTAGAACTTGATATTCAGCTATATTGGATGGGAATTTGACTTACCCAGATGGTATCTCTTCTTCTCCTACTATGAGTGGCTAAATTCTCTTGTCTAGGGGTGTATTGATGATGGGTGCTTAGCTAATGGGTGTTGGTATTGTTAGTTAATCTCTATAATTACTTATTTGATATGGGTCTAGTAAATTCACCAAGTTTTAACAATAAAAATGATGGTTGCATACATTAGTTTACTTTACTTGACTATGTGTTTGCTTGAAAGAGGATTCCATGTATGTGGATGTGAAATTGCTAGTGGGTACTAAGGAATCAATCTAGATTTGAAGATAGAAATAACTCTTATCATAGGAATCTCCCATTTAAGGGTCTAAGCTAGAGATAATGTGACCTCCCCAAGCATATGTTAGTTGATTGTTGATGAAACCAATGGTGTTCTACCCAAAATCATTGGATATATGGAGGTTGATCGAGAGATAAACATTCCACACCTATAACCAATGCTACTTGTGTCAAATAGAGAGAATAGAAGTGAATTGATGATCACCCTATCCCATAAGCAACACCCCATCGGATGTGCACCCCTAGTCTTCTAAATCACTTGGTAAACCCATCTTTAGTTTTATTGCTTTTTGTTGAATTGTATTAGTAGTGACAACTTTCCCAATTCCCCCCATCCTTTTGATTTTTGTTAAGCAATTACTCTTTCCTTGAAATCAACTCATACAATCTCTAGTTGGCTAATTCAAGTCCCTTGGGTACGACCATAACATCCATTGGGTTTATAAAAATGGCGCCGTTGCCGGGAACTTGAGTGTCAGCTAATTTTTGATTGATGTTTTGAAGTCAAATTGAGAGTATTTGTTTTCTTTTACTTTTTGTTGTTTGTGTTGATTGAGTAGGCTAGCTATGGACGAAGTCGCTGATAATGAGAGCATTGGTGGCTTCGATAATGCCAACACTGCAAAACCTATGATGCAAGGAGGTGTAGGTGCAATCCACCTACCCCCCACGGTGGGAAATGTTGTCTTCCACCTGAAAAGCACCATGCTCCTCTTGATTCAAATGAAGACATTATTTGGTGGATCAGCCCATGAGGATGCCAACCGGCATATTCAGAATTTTGTGGAGATTTGCCAATCATACATCATTCAAAACATCTCCCAAGAGTCCATCCAATTGCGCATATTCCCCTTCTCATTTATGGGGAAAGCCACGGCGTGTTTGAAGGAATTTTTGGACGAATCCATCACATCTTTGGTCGTTTTGGTTGAAGCATTCACTTCAAGGTTCTTTCCTCCATCTCGCTTGATGAAACTCTGAGACGAAATCACCAACTTCAAGAAACTCCCGGATGAGCTCCTACACGAGGTTTGGCTATGATTCAAGAAGAAACTTCTCTTGTGCCCAAACCATGAGTTGTCAAACAATGTGTTTCTCTAAAGCTTCTACCAGTCATTGAACTCCTTGAAAAAATGAGTGGCTGATAACCTTGGAGGTGGCACCTTCATGGATTTAGAATTTCATATTTCCTTGGTGCTATTAGAACGAATGACCAAGACTAACCAAGCTTGGCACACGAGAGAGGCAGAGGTGCCAACTTCGGGAATGCCCTCAATAATCTTATCAAATGAGATGAGGAGGAAAGAAGAGGAGCGTGATGAGATAATGGCCACGATGATGACGCAATTTGACTTGATGGCCAAACATGTCATGGGAGCTGGTGGTGTTAAGAAGGTGAATGCAGTGAGTACACTGGAGATTCAAGTGAGTGATGTGGAGATTATGACTGAGGTTGATGGTAAGCTATGCTTTGTGTCGGTGGGTTTTTTCCCCGGGTATTATCGCCCACGGGAGGAGAATCAAGGTTGGATTAGAGACAAAGAGAGGGATGTAAATTGGCGTGACAGAGACAAGGATGGTGATTTCTTCAATCACAAGAGTTCTAATCCTTACGTTCCCCCAAACAAATCGGATTCTCTCTACCAACCGGGAACAAGCAACCCAGGCCATTCCAAGTTAGAGTACATGTTTTCCTTGGTTCTTAATAAAGTGGACACGACAAATTGGGGAGTAAGTGAGCTAAAGAGTGATGTTTCAACACTTTACCAAACTTTGAGCTCCCACAGCGCCTCGATCAAGCACCTTCAGGCCCACATGACCCACCTCTCAAGCCAAATGAACCCGAGGATGAAAGGGACGTTGCCTAGTGACATCATCGCCAACCCAAAGAATGATTAAGGATTGAGGTAGCATCATCATGCCGCGACATTAAATCAAGCATTTCTTGGGAGGCACCCAAGTTCTTTATTTGTTTTTGGTTATCTTTTGTTGTTTTTGGTGTTTTTGTAGGAATGCATGGATGGAGAAATTTAACAAAGGAACGCAAGGAAAAAAAGAGTCGTTCGGTGGACTGTGCAGACCACACAAGAAATTGTGTGTGTCGCACAGCCTATCGCACGCCACACCAGAAGACCTGAAGGAAATTTGAAAAATAGGAGGTGATGTGCGTTGAGCTGTGTGGACTGCATGTGCCCAAGTGCGCATCACACCTCAATCGCACAATGAAACAGATGCCTGGGAAAACCCAGGGGTGAAACAGGGGGCTTGTGCAATACAACATGTGGTCCGTACCTTGCTTGGTGCAAATCATATATTGCGGCGCACGAAAGGTAAATTTGAATTTTAATTGACCTAACCCATTGAACGACCCGACCCGGAGATGACCTGGCCAACCTTTCTTCTTCTTTTTCTTTTAAAATTTCCTCTTCTCCTCTTTTCCACCATCTTTCTCCACAACTCCCAAAAAGTCCTCTCAGAATTCTCTCTAAACCCTGAAACTCTCCCAAAACCTTCTTCTCCTTTACCCAATCTTCTCCGTTGTGGCTTTACCATCGCCTCCGTTATTATTCGGGAAGGTCTTGTGAGTCTCCATTTTTGGAGTTCAAAAAGCTTCGATTTTCAATCTTACCTTCATAATTTTCACTTGTAGTAAGTTCCTGATGTTAAATAATTATTTTTATGAATGATGGGAACTCGTATTGTGAAGCATGTTTAGTAAAATTTCCATGTTGATTTTGGGTGAGATCCAAAAATTTGGGTCCCCAATTTTGAGTTGTTCTTGATAATATACCCTAAAATCAACTTGGTAGGTCTTTGATTTTATGAATTCATGTTGATTGCTAGCAATTTTTAGCCTGAATATTCGCGTTGGGGTGAAGTCCGAGTAACCCACTTTTGATTAACGAGTGATTGGGCCCAATGATAGATTGGGTGACATCATTCTTAAGGGAAAATCATCATTTGTCACGAGGTTTTTATTGATAATTGTTTATTGAGACTGGATGTTGCTGATTGTACGCCCTTGATCTTTGTTGAAAATCTATTTGAGGTGTACGCTCTTTTAAGGAAGGAGGTTGATTCTTGCTATGCTTATTGGTGCCCATTGTGTAAGAAGGGCTTGATGTTCCCGATGATAGATGGGCTAACGTCCATCTTAAGGGAAGTCGTTGAGTACTTTTTTTCTTGTGTTTGTGTCAATAAAAATCCGGGGAAGTCTGAGTACCCGTAAGTTAAGGTCCCTTTTCCCCTTTGTTAAATGTGATTTGGTTGATTATAGTGCCAAGTGCCGAAGCACATCTTGCTCTATGAATCATATGCGTAACTCACAAGAACATAAGGAACTAAAAATTCCAATTGTGTTGTTGTGCATTTCACATACGATGCATAGATCTTGATATGCGGGTCGCACAAGGCATCGCACCAAGTTGAAAAGAATGAGCAGGTTACTGATCTGAGGGGCAACGCGTGCTGCGACACGCACTCCTGATGGTGCAAATCACACCAGCATCTCACCTGCAGGCTTGTGCGACAGCACATGCGACACGCACTCCTCCTAGTGTATTTTGCATGTGGTCCGCACAAGACAACAATTACCTACTTTGTTTTTTCTAATCCATTGCATTCCATCCTTTGTAGTTGCTAACTTCTTTTTTGGCTATGTTTTTATCTCTTGGCTCATGATATCTGGTTGCAGAATATGTCTTCTAACAGGCGACAGACAGGGGGCCAACCTAGACAAAGGTCGGATATAGAAGAAGAAAGGCTCCATTTTGGAGTAGAGGGAATGAAATCCTACTACACTCGGGACAAAAATAGAACTTTGAATGTGGGGCAAAGCTTTAATTTTGGGGAAGTTGGAGATGGGTTGCCTAATATGCACTATTAGTTTGTTGTTAGAGAGTGGCAGCCATTTCAAGATTTTCCTGGGGGGATATTATGTAGAGTTAGTCCGGGAATTCTTTGCAGCTTACCAAGCTATACAGGATTCCAAGGGCTATAAAGGTCCCAAGGATAAGTTTTCCAATCTAGATGCGGTCATCATTTCAGGTAAGAAAGTGTTTGTCACTCACGCCGCCATCAATGCTATTTATTGGGTACACCCAATTGATACTGCACCAGAACTCATGGCTGACCCAAAGACATATCAGGAGACAGCCCCCACTATTGCTTTGGGCACCCCTGTGTGGTCTACTATGGGAGGAGATATCCCTAGGAGGTCCTTGGTTTTTGAGGTGTTGCTTTGGTATGATCTAGTTCGCAACCGTCTTCTTCCCTCTCAGAATGACCAAAAGATAACTCAAAAGGGTGCCATTCTAATTGAGGCCATCATGACCCAGGAACATGTAAACTTTGGAGAGGTGGAAGCAATGGTAATATAGAGGAAAGCCCATCGCAGAAATAATTCCTTCCCTTTTCCAGTTTTGATCACTAAGATGTGTGCTAAAGCTGATGTTACTATTCTTCCTTATGACAAGTTCACTCATGCCATCAGTTTCATTGATCTTGACAAAAAGACAGATAGAGATTCCCCAAGATTCAAGAATCAAAGGACTGAGCAGATGAGTCAGCTTGACAGTGATGAGCTTGGTGCTAGCGTTGGCGCTTCATCTCCCTCTCGGACCACTTCTGAGGCACGAACACATGCTACCAGACCCTCTATGACCAAGAGTAGGCTGCAGGATATGGTGGACAAGACTCATAATCATGAGAAGTAGCTGGCCGACTTAGCCATAAAATTGCCCGGAATGATCAATAGGGCAGTCAAGAATAGAATGAAGGGGGTGGTAGAGAGCTTGAACATATTGTGCAAGCAAGTTGATAATATAGAGGGGGCGATCTATAAACTTCATAAAGATGTCGAGAAAGTCAAGGTCAAAGGTCCAATAGTGCAGTAAGATTTGACGATATTACCTCCACCTCGAAAGATTCCCGGCCCCTTAGATGACCTATTTGATGCCTATGCTAATGAGGAGCTGCCTGGTAGTGAGTATCAAGAGTTGGATGATGATGAGAACCCTGATTTTCAACTCCTGACGAGATGGTGTTGGCCCGAGTGGCAAGAATGTTGAAGAACAAGTTGCTGATGATGGTGATGATGAGGATTAATTCCTCCAGGGAGTTCCACCCTTTTTCCCATTGCACTATGAGCATTGAGGGCAATTCTTCTTTTATGGGAAGGGGGTGGCTTTACTTACTTGCTTTTGGTGCCTGTGAGTGGGTTTGAGACAATTTATTTCCCTTGTCAGGCCTAGTTGGTAGTTCTGCTTAGTTATACTTGGCCCTTGTCAGGCACATTTTGGATAATGATTGTGATGCTATTGTTTTTCTTTCCCTTAGATGATGTTTTTGTTTTACTTTTAGCTTAATTGTGCCCTTACCGGGCTTGAATTTTATTGATTGTGTCCCGGGTTGGTCTTACATGCCCTATTGTTCCACTACCCGTGCCTTGCAAATGCGCTAAATGCCTACGCCGAGGCTTGTTTTTGAATGAAATCATGAGTGCAAAATTTTTTATCGCCTTGTTAATAGTAGGGTTGAAATAAACTTTAAGGGTTTTCTTAACACCACGGTTCTTTCCCAAGGAGCAAAAGTTTTGATTATTCTCTTTTTCTTTTCATTTGTTTTTGTGTGTCGAACTGGGCTGGTGTTTCCCTATGATAGATGGACAGGCGACTTTATTAAGCAAAAATTCCAAGTTTTAGTTTAGAATTAAGTGCATAAGTGCTTGTCTCGAAATGGGCCCACCGAAAAAAAAATTCACGGCAATTTATTTTTGAAAATGAAAGGAAGAAGAGAAATCATTTTTTGAGGAAAAGCATTCTCCTATCATGACTTTCACACTCTCACTTTGGCTTGATTGACTCACAAATGAGTGTGTAATGAACTCGGAATAGCTTGTCAAAAATCATTTGCCCCAATTGATTGCGGGACTAATGAATGAAGTCTTGTGAAATGATGCCTTGTGTGGTGAGGTTGTACCTTAATTCTTGTGCATAAGTGTCCTCTAGAACTTGCCCCAAAAGTGATTCAAGGCAAAATTCTAGGTGTAACGGAGCTTGGAAAATGACCTTTGGCCCTTTTTGATGAGCCACTTCACCCAAATGACTTCCCAATGACATCAAATCCTAGTGAACCCCTTTGAGCTTGTGACCGTTCCTTGGCACCTTTTCAATACCTTGACCTTTTTGGAACCTCTCTCTTGGCACCCATCCTCCCTAATTGCTTGAAAATGAAATATAGGCTAAAAGCCTAAGTTTGGGGGGGAACAAAAGACAACATAGGCAAATGCCTAAGTTTGGGGTGCATATGATTAAATAAGGAGAAGAAAGGAAGTGCACTTCAAGTGCAAGGTAGCACCTTAATTTCAAATTGAACATTGTTCCAAAATATCAATTGAATGAGCAAATTGAAAAGCAAAAAATTGGTGCTACCAAGTGAAGGTGATATAAGGTGTGAATGATCATGAGTTAAAAAGGATAAATCTTGGCTTGTGCGAGGGAGGAATAAGGTGAAGTTGAAATGGAAAAATGTGAGTGGTGTTCGAAATGAGAACAAAGAGCATTAGGGAGGTGTAGTCCCTTGAACCAAATGATATCCTCACCTTAGCCCTAGCCAACATCATAACCTGCAAGTCCTTGGGGATTCCGAGCTTGGCTACCGTACATTAGTGGCAATTTACATGAAGGGCAAGCCTATGGTTCGATGCGTATGCACTTGAACTTTCTTGAGAGAGTGAGAGTCTTCTTGGTTCTCTTATACTCTCGTGTTGTGAGAATTGAATGATTGTGAGTGGGATTCTCTCTTGTGGTGAGTGGCATCATGCACTCGAATTGAAGAATAGAGTCTCTATTTCAATTTAGGGGAATGAATGAGACAAGTTGTGTGGTAAATCTCGAGGCAACCCTTGATGGTCCATGCCAATGACTTGAGAAGCTTAAATGTCTTGTTTTGAATGGAAAATTCCCTTGATTTTAAATGAGAAATGATGTCCTTTTGAAAAAGGTTTTGAAATGACAAAGTACCTTGAGTTTGTGGTGGTTCAAATTAAGATGAGCATAGTAGTTGTGTCCTTTGTTTGAGTCTTTTCTATGTTTATTTTTCTTAAATGTTTAGTGTAGAGTAGTTTTTTTTGCCTTGATTGAGCCTTAGCATAATTCATTCCTTGCCTTGTGAGTATCTTGCTTGAGGACAAGCAATAGTTCAAGTTTGGGGGTTTGATAAGTCGGTAATCTACTAACTTATTGAGCCTATATCTATGAATTATTTCTATGTTTTCAATTGATTTAGAGGTTCTTATGCCTTTATTGATGTCTATGCAGGTACTCTTGATAAAAGATGAAAAATAAGGATATGGACCCAAAAAGACCCAAAAAGGAGCTAAGTGTGAAGAGTTGAGAAAAGCTGAAGAATCTGCCATGGGATGCAGTGGTTGTGCAACACGCACAAGCTGAGGTGCGATTTGCACCTCCTCCGCATGAAGCTGCCAAAGTTGCTAAAGATTCTGCAAAGGAGTGCGGCCGTTGTGCGACGCACACATCCTGTGGTGTGAAATGCACCACCTTCGCATGAATCTCACCCATGTTGTTGAAGTCATTGGTCGAAATAAAATAGGTGTGCGACGCGCACTTTGCGACGTGCGAACCGCATGTCGCACCGCACACCTCCCGAAAGGGAAAACTTGTCCTAATTTTATGTGACGACTTGGGAACATATAAAAGGCTATTTTAGGTTCAATTTATATATACAATACTTCAGACCTGAGTCTTAGAGATAGTTTTTGCTTTGTAAACAATTTTCCACCTCCATTGAGAAGAGGGTTTCAATCCAAATCTCTTGGTTAACAATTTGTGTGCCTAATTTGATTCTAGAACTTGAGATCCAGCTATAATGGATGGGAATTTGACTTACCCAGATTGTATCTCTTCTTCTCCTACTATAAGTGGCTAAATTCTCTTGTCTAGGGGTGTATTGATGATGGGTGCTTAGCTAATGGGTATGGGTGTTGTTAATTCATCTTTATATGTGCTTATTTGATATGGGTCTAGTAATTTCACAAAGTTTTAACAATAAAATTGATGGTTGCAAACATTAGTTTACTTTACTTGACTATGTGATTGCTTGAAAGAGGATTCCATGGTTGTGAATGTGAAATTTCTAGTGGGTACTTGGGAATCCATGTAGATTTGAGGCTAGAAATAGCTCTTATCGTAGGAATCTCCCATTTAAGGGTCTAAGATAGAGATAGTGTGACCTGCCCAAGCATATGTTAGTTAATTGTTGATCAAACCAATGGTGTTTTACCCGAAATCATTGGAAATGTAGATGTTGATCAAGAGATAAACATTCCACATCTATAACCAACGCTACTTGTTTCAAATAGCGAGAATAGAAGTGAATTGATGATTACCCTATCCCATAAGCAACGCCCCATCGGATGTGCACCCCTAGTCTTCTAAATCACTTTGTACACCCATCTTTAGTTTTATTGCTTTTTGTTGAATTGTGTTAGTCGTGCCAACTTTCCCAATTTCTCCCATCCTTTTACTTTTTGTTTAAACAATTACTCTTGCCTTGAAATCAACTCATAAACTCATTAGTTGGCTAATTCAAATCCCTTGGGTATGACCCCGACATCCGTTGGGTTTATAAATTTTGTTTTGTTGCACAATAATCGTGGCCTCCTAATTGGAGAGCACGATTTGAGCGTTCATCAGGGTCTCGGGCTAGGTGAGAGAGTTCCTACCGTGCTTTGGGACGACCCCAACCCTACCATACACATTCGAGGAATGGATGTCCCCATGGATGTCCGGACCATCAATGTGGTACTCGGAGTGCCTAATGTCTCAAATGTTGCATACTATGCCAAACTTCGCGAGATGGATATAAACTGCCTGAGGGACACGCTGATAGAGGAGGATTTTAGAGACCACGTCTATTAGCCCACTACTAAGGGAATCACGAGCATTTATTTCACTGTCGATGCTAGGAGGTGGCTGAACTTGGTGTCCCAGAGGATCTATCTGTTAGGCAACCTTACTGGCATTACCTACCCTCGGGCTTTGGTGGTGTCTTATGCCATACAGGGCTTTTAGATAAATGTAGGGGCGTAGATTGTGTCAGAGTGGAGGGATTTCTACCGGGGGAACAAGAAGGGCCCCTTCCTTCCCGATATAGTGTCTGCAGTGTGCAAGCGAGTTGCGATACCCGAGTAGAATGCTGACAGAGAGCTAGACATGGACCCCGACTTCCACCCTCTCTAGTTTAAGGTGATTACTTCCAAGGGAAAGAATAAGAGGAAAGTGGGCAAAGCAGAGAGCAGCCGGGATGTAGAGGGCACTGATGATGATGATGATGATCCTACCACTCCCTCCCAGCCCCCGATCACTAGCAGCCCCCTGGAGGCAGACTTGGCCGCGATCAGGAGATTCATATAGAACACCCCTGCTAAAGTTGCAGCCTCACCTCCCCCTGGCCAAGACTATGCAGCTCTCTGTAGAGAGCTTGATGAAGCGAAGAGGAAGAGGCACTCCCGTAACTGTATGCTTGCACAACTATGGAAGACCGTGAAGTTTATGTTCAGCTGCACCATCCTTGACAAAGAGCTTCCCCAACTAGATCCAGAGGACCTATGAGAGTTCCCTTTCTTGAGCGACATAGAGGCAGAGAACCCTGCCCCCACGACCCCTGATGGTGATGAGGCATCCAGATAGGGTCTCCCCATCTTATATATACATTGTTTTTGGGTTTTCCCCCATTTGGGGCATGTACTAGACGATGTTCTCCCCTTCTTTTTTATTATCTCACATAGATGTTAGTTTTAACAATATTAATATCAAATGCATGATATATTAGTTTATAAGCAATTTTCATGCTCCCCATAGTATCTCACGGCTTAACTATCAATTTCAAGCACCCCAGAAATGAAAGGCAAAATAGTGGAAAATAGGGCAGGTATCCTGTCCCGCTCATCCCGCTATAGTGGCTTGCACGTTGCTATCATGATGCTGCTATAGCAGAAAAATTCTTGCTATAGCGGGATCGCCATAGCAGGTCAGTCCTGCTATGGCAGCCGCAGTTTTAGCAACCCAGAATTTTTCAATTTCTACAAAGTCTCCTCGTTTTCCATTCCTTATTATTAACATTAACACATGAAATCACATTATGGCCTTAATATAACCTCAAGACCGATCCCCGCAATGTATAAACAAGAACTTAGTACCATATTATCATAAAGACAGTTACTAATCACACCAGAAAACTATCCATAACATCACATTCCCGCTATCACACAACAATAGACCTTTCCCCCATGGTTCCCAACCAATCCCAACTGTCCTAAAACCAAAGTTTCCCCAGAGTCACAAATCATTTTGTCCCCTTACCATTTTTACCAACGGTAAATCCACTCCCAAAATTTTGTACAAAATTTTCAATTAAACCACATAGAAATTTATCCCTTAACTAATCAAACATAACCAAGTTATGACCTCTCTCTGACCACGAATTTCATAGTAATTCAAACAATTACACACCACACATTCGCAGTCATTCAAACAATACAAATACACATAAGCACAATCTCAGGTTTTATCACTAAAATAGGTCTTGTTTATTATCTTTTATTCAGCTCAGTGATGACCTTTAGACGATCAAGCATGCATTCGCATAGCCTCTAAGGCCAGATACAAATTGGAACCTTCCCAGTTCCAATTTCCTTGCTTGTGTCATTTCAGCCAAAAACAACAACATTCATTTACCTCGTTAAGATACTAATTGGAATTAAAAGATACCAATTAGACTCAACCCATATAAGAAAGTAACATACCACATGAAAAGAATGAAAGAAGTGGAATATTTTCCTAAAATGATTTATAGCTTCCCACAGATTAGATGTGGACGTCAACACACCAATCTGTAGGACTCTATCCTATATTTGCTCTTATATTGGGAGACGGTAACCTAGGCCTTGATACCATATTGTCATGATCCAACTATCGGGTCTTGCGAGCACCTACTCTAAATCACCTAGATAGGAGAACCCTCACCACCCGATTAAAATAGGTATGCGGAAGTAAATAAGAAACATGAAAATTTATCTCCGTAAAATAAAAATGAAGCTCAAACTTTGAATACAATGAAACCTTTTAAAAATACAACTGAACCCCTCCATAGGAACTAGTCTAAACAAGTACAAGAGATACTAAGGGAAATATACAAAATAAGACACAGCTCCCACCATAGGAAGAGATGAGTAGATGCTATTGGAGATCACCATCGTCTTCACCTAAGAAACATCAATCGATCATGTAACCAGACTATACCTAAAAAGGCATAAAAGAGTAGTATCAATATAAATAACATTTATTGGTAGCTGTTATTGATTGACCAGAATCTTCCATATAACATCATGTAAATATCCAAAAAAAAGCATACAACTCGAATGTTATATAGTCAAGGTGCCTTATCAGCAACTCCTACTACCCAAATATGTTGTCCGTGAATTCTTGTCATGACCCGAGACTAGTCCCCAGACGTAACGGGCATCCCAAATCAATGAAGGCCTGAGAAAACCCCTTAGCATTCATTATAAGCCTATTCAATAATAATGAGTTGCGTAATGATGAGCACAATACTAAAACGTCTGGTTCAATATAAATAAGTCAAAACCAAACCTTAAGAGATCCAATCATACATAATCTACGAAGCCTCTATTTCGTAAAGAAAGGAAATCATCTATACTGGGACAAGGCCCCAGCGATACCATAATAACCAAAATACTATAAATGTATGTCATAAAGGTGCCTTCCGAAGAATGGATGGCTCACCAAAAGGTTGGATCTGTCTGCTTGAATCTAATGCTGAGTAGTACCATGAGAAGGTGTCTCTGAACCTTCATCATACAACAATGTAGCTGCCCGAAGACGGTCAGTACATGGAATGTAGTGGTACACAGAACAAAGAAAAAAATATCCTTTTTGTCTGAAAAGTTGACATTTAAAACACTTCTAATACAATGGCAATAAATATCCATAGTAAATTCCGTCAAGAGAAAACAATATACTTTTTGTCTGTTACTTTTGAAATAGATGGTATCACCAACTTCTATTCAACACCACAGGCTATGTAGGTCCGATCAACGCTCGACCGGCTAAGCCCCAACCTATGCTTGCCACATGAGTCGAGATTTCAATACCATATGGCCACTACAATCATCGTCGTAGAGGAAAAGATAAGGTCGTCCTAAGTTAGGATCGAACCATCCCTATGTCGGCAAAACACAGGTTTCGGGCATTGAGACGTTTAGCCTCACACCTTATCGGTTAACCATCTTATTCTCTTAGAGCCCAAATTATTACCATTTTCAATATCTTTAAAAAAAACACCATTCAATAATACAATTCCGTTAGGGGCATAAAACGTTATTGGTATCATCATACCAAGACTTGCAAGTCACCCATTCAATCAATATAGAACCCACAAGGTCCGTCAACAATTCATCATGCCCAATTATAGGATTTATATAGTAAAACAAAGGTCTCATATCTTGATCCGATCCTTTAGTAAAAACCGTTACCATAGCAATATCTTTGAAATCCGTAAAATTATTTTGAAGTCCTTTGAACAATGGGGAAGGAAAGTAAAATCTCAAAATCTCTTTGTAAGTACCATTCGTTGTACAATTTCTAATATTTTCAAATGAAATCTAAAGGACTAACGATTTCTTGAAGTTTCATCAAAGTTAGAAAGACTATACTTACAACCCTAAGTTCATAATCAAAGTAGTGAAAACGTAAGGGTTGGAAACCATCATATCTAGAAAATACTTTGAAATAGGATCGTTCTGCGTACCTTTTGATGGAGAAATACTAAGAAATGCTTGAGTTTTGCCTTAGAACACTGAACCCTACGCACATTTTGCTTCAACAACTTTGAGGAGAGAAGTAACGCTCTTTCTTGATTTTTGTTCGTGCCTTAGGAGATTTGGGAATATTTAGAATGGTTGGGGGGGAATTCTTGGATGAGGAAAGGACCAAAATACCCTCAAATATCTTAAAAAAAGGCAATTCCCGTAGTAATACCCTAGGGGTCCTATTTATAGGCAATTCCAATTAAAATCCAGATTGGTTTAGGAAGGAAAATGCGTCAGAAAATGGTCACCAAAATGGTTCGTTTTGGGTAAAAAAGACAATTTTCGAAGGCGTTTTAACTTACAGAAATTTTGAGTTTCTGTCTCAAAAAACTGTTTGGAAAATGGACCATTTTCTCTTCCGTTTTAACTCCAAGAATTCGATGGGTTTCTGGTCTGACAGATGTCTTCTTTATAAACTGATCATAACTTTTTACTCCGGGTTCAGCTTAATGAGCAGTTGGTGGTGTTGGAAAGAAGACTCGAAGTCCTTCAATTTGGTGGTTCATATGCCACTTAAATCTTTATATTCTAGGAGAAACGATGGTTTGAAGATGACCCAAGTTAAAAAGTTATACGAAAACTTAGCTGGTAGAGAAGCTTTTAACTTATCTTGTGTTAGATGTTCCTTAAGACCTTAATTCACATCCAATAATCTTCCCATACATAGTTCTTGACCATAACACCTAGTTACAAAGAAATCTTCCGGGTTCAGGTCTAATCACAGGCAAAAAATGAGGAAAGGTTGGTGGGAAATTCTAGGATGAGGAAAGGACCAAAATACCCTTAAATATCTTAAGAAGAGGCAATTCCCATAGTAATACCCTAGGGGTCCTATTTATAGGCAATTCCAATTAAAATCCAGATTGGTTTAGGAAAGAAAACGCGTCAGAAAATGGTCGCCAAAATGGTTTGTTTTGGCTACAAACAGACTGTTTTGAAGGCATTTTAACTTACAGAAATTTTGAGTTTCTCTCTCCAGAAACAGTTGGGAAAACGGACCATCTTCTCTTCCTTTTTAACTCCCAGAATTCGATGGGTTTCTGGTCAGACAGTCTTCTTAGTACATTGATCATAACTTTTTACTTCAGACTTGGATTAATGCACGGTCAGTGGCGTTGGAAAGAAGACTCGAAGACCTTTAATTTTGTGGGTGATAGG
This sequence comes from Jaltomata sinuosa, assembly GCA_003996215.1. NCBI lineage: Eukaryota > Viridiplantae > Streptophyta > Magnoliopsida > Solanales > Solanaceae > Jaltomata > Jaltomata sinuosa. Next base: position 43,668 of record QJPP01002502.1, on the reverse strand, counting down.
CCACCTAACTATTTATATTCTAGGATAAATGGTCTTTTGAAGATGACCCAAGTTAAAAAGTTATACGAAAACTTAGCCAGTAGAGAAGCTTTTAACTTATCTTGTGTTAAAGGTTCCTTAAGACCTTAATTCACATCCAACACTCTTCCCACACATAGTGCTTGACCATAACACCTAGTTACAAAGAAATATTCCGGGTTTAGGTCTAATCACATGCGAAAATGATTGGAATCCTAGCTCGAAAGCTTGGGGTGTTACAATATCCCCCCGTTGGGATCATTCATCCCCGAATGATTATTAAGGAAACTTTTTGAATGACATAAGCATGCAAAAGATACTGTAAGGAATAATATGCAATGGAATTCGAAACAAGTTATGTATTAGTATCTTAATTAACCTCGTCCGGCATATCAAACAAAAAGGTATATCTGGACTTCATGTCGTCTTCCGATTCCTAAGTAGCTTCTTCCACTTTCTGATTCTTCCATAACATTTTCACCGAAGCTATTTCTTTGGTCCTTAACTTTCGAACTTGCCGATCCAAAATTTCTATGGGGACTTCTTCATATGACAACGAATCTTTCACCCCTATGTCCTCTATAGGAACTACTAGTGAATGATCATCCACACACTTTTTAACCATAGACGCATGGAACACGGGATGAACCGATGCAAAATTCGCGGGTAACTCCAACTCATAAGCAACATTTCCAACCCTCTTCAAAATCTAATATGGACCAATATAACGAGGACTGAGCTTACCCTTCTGCCCGAACCTCATGACTCCCTTCAAGGAGAGACTTTCAAGAACACCCAATCGCCAATGTCGAATTCCAACTCCCTTTTTCTAACATCCGCATAAGACTTTTGGTGACTTTGGGCAGTCCTTAGCCTCTCTCGAATGGTCTTAACTTTCTCCATCGCTTGGTGCACAAGTTCTGGCCCCAATAATATAGCTTCGCCCACCTCATGCCATCCAATAGGCGATATACACCTCCTACCATAAAGAGCCTCAAATTGTGCCATCTGTATAATTGAGTGGTAGCTATTTTTGTAGGAAAATTCAATAAGAGGCAAGTGGTCTACTCAACTTCCTTTGAAATCAATGACGCAAGCTCTCAACATATCTTCTAAGGTCTGAATAGTGTGCTCCGCTTGCCCATCCATTTGAGGATGAAAAGTGATACTAAGGTTCACCTACGTACCCAAACCTTTCTGGAAGGCTTACTAAAACTGAGATGTGAATTGCGTACCTCGGTCGGATATAATAGACATCGGGGCACCATACAATCTAACAATCTCCTGAATGTACAACCTCGCATAATGTTCCCCCGAATAAGTCATTCTCACAAGAAGAAAATGGGCAGACTTGGTCATTCTATCTACAATGACCAAAATGGAGTCATATTGGTTACCTGAACGCGGGAGACCGGTGATAAAATCCATGTTTATCATCTCCCATTTCCACATCGAAATGGCTATGTCTTGGGACGTACCACCAGGCCTTAGGTGCTCAACCTTAACTTTCTGACAGGTGGTATATTGAGCAACAAAATCAGCCACCTCTATTTTCATATTATCCCACCAATACATTTCTTTCAAATCATGATACATTTTAGTAGAGCCAGGGTGAACAATGTACCTGGAGGTATGAGACTCGGCCAAGATCCTCTCGCTCAAGCCATCTACGTTCGGCACACATACGCTCCCTTTATACCGCAAGATGCCATCTCCTCCTATTTTGAATGCCATAATCTTTTGTTTCCCCACATCATCCTTAATTTGCATGAGTATGGGATCATTTGCTTGCTTTTCCTTCACCTCATCACCCAAGGATGACTTAGCCATCTCATGCACCATTCTACCATCCTCGAAGTCAAGCAGCCAAACTCCTAAGTTGGTAAGTCAGTGAATGTCTTTCACCAATTACCTCATTTCCTCTTCTACATGAGAAAGGCTCCCTATGGACAACCTGCTAAGAGCATCTGCAACTACATTATCCTTACCTGGGTGATAGTGCAAGCTCATGTTGTAGTCCTTTAGCAGCTCAAGCCATTTTCTCTGCCTGAGATTCAGCTCTTTCTGAGTGAAAACGTATTGCAAACTCTTATGATCGGTAAAGATGTCTACATGCACTCCATATAAATAATGACGCCAAATCTTTAGTGCAAAAGCTACTGCTGCCAATTCAAGATCATGAGTTGGGTAATTCTTTTCGTGCACCTTCAGTTGTCTTGAAGCATATGCCACAACCTTTCCATGTTGTATAAGTACGCATCATAATAAACCATGAACCCTTCAACTCTCTTAGGTAGAGTCAATACAAGAGCGAAAGTAAAAAGATTATTCAATTTCTCAAAGCTACTTTCACAAACATCGGACCATATGAACTTAGCCTTCTTTTGAGTTAGCTTTGTCAAAGAGGCAGCTATAGAGGAAATTTTTTCCACAAATCTCCTATAGTATCCCGCCAAACCCAAAAAGCTCCTAATATCCGTTAAAGTCGTGGGTCTTGGCCATTTCTTCACTGCCTCAATCTTTTGAGAATCCATTTTAATTCCTTCACTAGACACAATATGGTCGAGGAAAGCCACCGAGTCTATCCAAAATTCATACTTGGAGAACTTGGCATATAATTCCTATTCTTTAAGAGTCTGTAGTACAATTCGGAGGTGATTGGCATGCTCTTTCTCACTCCGAGAGTAAACCAGGTTGTCATCAATAAACGTAATTACAAACATATCCAAAAACTGCTTAATCACCCTGTTCATAAGATCCATGAAGGTTGCATTAGTAAAACTAAAGGACATGACTAAGAATTCAAAGTGGCCATACCGAGTACGGAAAGTGGTCTTAGGAATATCAGCCTCCCTAAAATTCAACTGGTGATAACCCGAATGGAGATCTATTTTAGAGAAACACTTAGCACACTGAAGCTGGTCAAAGAGATCATCAATTCTAGGAAGAGGATACTTGTTTTTCACTGTGACTTTGTTCAGTCGGCAATAATCAATACACATACAAAGGGACCCATCTTTATTACGCACGAAGAGAATGGGAGCACCCCAAGGAGAGAAACTAGGGCAGATGAAACCTTTATCAAGAAGGTCTTTGAATTGGTCCTTTAATTCTTTCAACTCCACAGGGGCCATTCTATAAGGTGGAATAGATATGGGTTTAGTGTCCGGTAGAAGGTTTATCCCAAAGTTTATCTCTCTATCATGAGGAATTCCAGGAAGGTCTTCAGGGAATACTTCGGGAAATTTATGAACTATGAGCACGGACTGGAGTGGGGGACTTTCAACATTAGAATCCCTAACCAAACCAAATGGTACAAATAGCCTTTGGATATCATCTTTTGGGCTCTAAGATAGGAGATAAACTTTCCCTTAGGAGCTACGGGACTACCCTCCCATTCAAGGACTGGTTCGTTAGGAAAGCAAAATTTGACCTTTCTAGTCCTACAGTCCATGTTAGCATAGCAAGAGTGAAGCCAATCCATCCCCAGAATTACATCGAACTCTACCATATCCAATTCTACCAAATCCACCACAGTATACCTAAGTAGGATAGTAACAGTACAATTCTTATAGACCTTTCTAGCAATAATAGAATCACCAACAGGGGTGGAAACTAAGAAGGGTTCAGGAATCTTTTCGGGGGAAAAATAAAAATTTACAGCCACAAAAGGAGTCACATAAGATAAAGTGGAGCCAGGATCAAGTAATACATAAACATCATGGGAGAAAGCCATAATATACCCCTGACAACATCAGGGGAAGCCTTATATTCCTGGCGAGTAGATAGCCCATACAGACGGTTTTGAACCCCACCTGTACCAAAAGTAGCTCATTTAGCAGTTGGGGCTGATGAAGTAGGAGTTGAAGCCTTATTGGACCCAAAAGTTCTCCTAGCCTGACGACACTCCTTGTGGATATGGCCAGGTTGTCCACAACCATAACACACGCCCTTACACATTAAGCACTGACCACGGTGAACTTTGTCACAAGTGGCGCAAGGAGAATAATATTGAGTTGACTGGGCCACAATGCCCTAAGATTGATTACCTTGCATCTTTGAACCATGGCTAGGCTGAAATCATTGATCTCCCAAAGGTTTAGGGGCAGGTGCACTAGCTGATGATAGAACATGTCCCCAAGACCTCTTTCTAAACCACGCATGTCCCCCTTACCAGTATGATGACGGTCTGCCTCCTGGTCTACTGGCCTTGTACTCTTATTTTGGTGTTCTACTGCCTCAGACTACTTTTTCTTCTCTTCCTCAACTTGTTGTATATAAACCACTAATCTGGACAGATCCATATCCTTATTCAATATAGCCGTTTTGCATGACAACACCAAGTCATCAGAGATACCATTTGTAAACTTCCTCATCCGAGCCCTGATATCAGATACCATTTCTGGAGTATAACAAGACAGTTGGTTAAACTTCAGAGCATACTCCTTTACTTTCATATTACCCTGCTTCAGGTTCACAAACTCCTCAGCCTTGGCTTCCCTCAACTCCTACGTAAAGTAGTGGTCAAGGAAAGCTTCAGAAAAATCTTCCGAAATGGTAGGCTCAGCTTTCTCACCCCTTATTTCTTCCCACTCATCATACCATTGATAGTCCACCCCTTTCAGCTGCTAGGCTGCCAACTCTACCCCCTCAGTGTCACTAATATGCATGACCCTGACTATCTTCTCCATCTCGTCAATAAAATCCTGAGGATCCTCTTTAGCATTGGACCCCGTGAAGACTGGTGGATTTAGTCGCATAAACTAACCTACCCTAGTAGCATCTGAAAACTCGATGTTAGCACCAACACTTCCTGATCAGTGAGACTGAGAGGACACAAGGTGAGCAAGCATCTTCATAGTCGGTCTGAACTCAGCATGAGTGATCTCGCCCTGTGGAGACTAAGCTTGAGTAATAAAGGTCCTGGGAGATCGAGTGGAGACCGTAATAGCAGTAGCAGCAGGGGCAACAGTAGGAGGGAATAGTGGGTTCCCAGTAGGAGCAACAGGATCAGCAGTGTGGGCGCCATAACGGGTTTGCATCCAATGGGTAGGGAAAACCACCTCAGTAGTTATCCCTATGGGGACTGAGGTTCCAGCCATAGTTCCTGATTCAGTAGCACTTTATGGAGGCATGATCTGAAATGCGGGAAAGTTAAGAGTTAGAAGAATTTTCTTAGACTCAGGCTCTTTAGCATGACGTAGAACATGAAGAAAGGGAAATATTCCTAAATTCTTTGTAGCCTCTCTTTTATAAGTGTGGAGCGCTTCACACTCATAAAATAGACTCTACTCAAAATGGCTTCATAGACACCCTAGGACCATGCACCGTGCTCTGATACCAAGTTTGTCATGACCCGAGACTAGGCCCCAGACGTAACGGGCATCCCAAACCAATGAAGGCCTGAGAAGACCCCTTAGCATTCATAATAAGCACATTCAATAATAATGAGTTGTGGAAAGATTAGAACAATACTAAAATGTCTGGTTCAATATAAATAAGTCAAAACCAAACCTTAAGGGATCCAATCATACATATTCTGCGAAGCCTCTATTCCGTAAAGAAAGGATATCATCTATACCGGGAAAAGGCCCCATCGATACCCTAAAAACCAAAATACTATAAATGTCTCTCATAAAAGTGCCTTTCAAAGAATGGACGGCTCACTAAAAGGCTGGATCTTTCTGCTTGAATCTAATGTTGAGTAGTACCACGAGAAGGTGTCTCTGAACCTACATCATACAACGATGTAGCCTCCCGAAGACGGTCAGTACGTGGAATGTAGTGGTACACAGAACAAAGAAAAAAATAGATACAATAGACTTTTATCTGAAAAGTTGACATTTAAAAAACTTCTAATACAATGACAATAAATATCCACAGTAAATTCCATTAAGAGAAAACAATATACTTTCTGTCTGTTACTTTTGAACTAGATGGTATCACCGACTTCTATTCAACACCACGAGCTATGTGTGTTCGATCAATGCTCGACCGGCTAAGCCCCAACCCATGTTTGCCGCATGAGTCAAGATTTCAATACATATGGCCAGTACAATCATCCTCGTGGAGGAAAAGTTAAGGTCGTCCTAAGTTAGGATCGAACCATCCCTATGTTGGCAAAAGACAGGTTTCGGGCATTGAGACATTTAGCCTCACACCGTCTCAGTTAACCATCTAATTCTCTTAAAGCCCAAATTATTACCATTTTAAATATCTTTAAAAAACACTATTCAATAATACAATTCCGTTAGGGGCATAAAAAGTGATTTGTATCATCATACCAAGACTTGCAAGTCACCCATTCCATTAATATAGAACCCATAAGGTCCGTCAACAATTCATCATGCCTAATTATAGGATTTATACAGTAAAACAAAGGTCTCATGTCTTAATCCGATCCTTTAGTAAAAACCGTTACCATAGCAATATCTTTCAAATCCGTAAAATCATTTTGAATTCCTTGAAAGATGGGGAAGACAAGTAAAATCTAAAAATTTGTCTGTAAGTACCATTCGTTGTACAATTTCTAATATTTTCAAGTGAAATCTAAAGGACTAACGATTTCTTGAAGTTTCATCAAAGTTAGAAAGACTATACTTACAACCCTAAGTTCATAATCGAAGTAGTGAAAATGTAAGGGTTGGAAACCATCATATCTAGAAAATACTTTGAAATAGGATCGTTCTGCGTACCTTTTGATGGAGAAAGACTAAGAAACGCTTGAGTTTTGCCTTAGAACTTTGAACCCTAGGCACCTTTTGCTTCAAGAACTTTGAGGAGAGAAGTAACGCTCTTTCTTGATTTTTGTTCGTGCCTTAGGAGATTTGGGAATATTTAAAATGGTTGGGGGGGAATTCTTGGAGTAGAAAAGGACCAAAATACCCTCAAATAACTTAAAAAGAGGAAATTCCTGTAGTTATACCCTAGGGGTCCTATTTATAGGCAATTCTAATTAAAATCCAGATTGGTTTAGGAAGGAAAACGCGTCAAAAAATGTTCGCCAAAATGGTCCATTTTGGAAAAAATAGACCATTTTCGAAGGCGTTTTAACTTACAGAAAATTTGAGTTTCTGTCTCAAAAAACTGTTTGTAAAACGAACCATTTTCTCTTCTGTTTTAACTCCCAGAATTTGATGGGTTTCTGGTTAGACAGATGTCTTCTTTATAAACTGACCATAACTTTTTACTTCGGACTTAGATTAATGCACGATTGGTGGCATTGGAAAGAAGACTCAAAGACCTTCAATTTGGTGGGTCATAGGTCACCTAACTCTTTATATTCTAGGAGAAACAACCATTTGAAGATGACCCAAGTTAAAAAGTTATACGAAAACTTAGTCGGTAGAGAAGCATATAACCATGTCCCAACCCTCAAGGTAATAGACCACATGACATTATGACACATTCTTCAAGAAACCTGGACCACCCCAAAGATCCCTAGAATACCACCTATAGCTCTTAGCATGCAACCTCGGCCACTCATGGACTAACATAAAGTAATAACATCATAACAAATAAACCTGGTTCACTCATGGAATCAACACATATAACAACAATCAAACCCGTACCAAGAATAGTACCCGAGATAACCATAAATGAATATGTACAAAGCGTGGTACCCGAGCCAACCATAAATCTATAATGGGCGTGGTACTCGAGCCAACTAAAGAATCGTACATATTACAACAATCACAACCATAATGAATGCATACCACATTTGTATAACTAACAAGCATTTAAAATAGTTCATTGCATGAAATTAGCACTAAAGACATCTCTAACACTTATTCTTTTTTCTTGAAACACACATGGTGCAAGTAATACTAAAGAAACACTAATAATGCACACATCACAAATTTGGATTACAACAACTATCACCTATCACAAGAAGGTAAGATTCCTTATTCTAACATTGATAACTTATCCGAAGACTAACCCCCGATTTATTCAATTAAGCATATTAATTCTTACATCTCAGATCCTAGACTTATTCAAGAATACCCATGCATCCACAAGAAGTCCGTACCTTAATACCAAGAACTCAGTACCTCCTTCTTCATCCTATCTCCCTCCATTATACCTACATGAGGAATCCATTATGGCCTAGCAACCCCTTTACACATAATCATTACTAGCTCCGAGAACCCACCCAAAATCCAGTTATCTAGGATTAAAAAAACCATAATATAAACATAAACAATCAATCACAGGGTCCATAATACTCATAACAGTAATTTCCCACCCAATCAGCAAGGTTAAATATGTTTTATATATCCAAACATTGTGCCCAAGGGCCTAAGCATGTAATCTTTTGTCAATCTACATATGTCATGTATTTCAACCCAAGTCTAATATACTCAATAACCCTAGCCTACCTGGATGCCAAGCAGCTGCTGCAAAAGTCTGAACACAAACTTTTGGCTCTTTAGAGGCAAATTCTAATGAGAACTAAGAGAGGAATCTGTGGGTTTCACCCTATCCGAGTGTAAGCCCCTCCTCTCCATTGCTTCCAAGACAAGAGGCACCCTAGGAGGGTTTTTGGAGCAACCCTCTTCCTTTTTCCAACTGAAGAGGAGAAACCAACCTATAAAACCCGTGTTCTGGTTACTAGTTCCATCAGCCCGCTATAGTAGCTTGCTAGTCTCTACCGCACTGGCACTATAGAGAGAAAATGTCTACTATAGCAGGATGATGTCAGCCCAAGCAAAATGTCAAATTCTAAAAAAATTCATTGCATCACCCTAATTTAAATCGAGAGTGTGTTTTCATAGTTCTTATAACACTCAACGTGGTGCATTTTAATAATGACTAAATAGGTCATTTAAAAAATCTCAGCAAAACCAGCAGACACATAAGAAAAAGTAGACCTAGGGTCAAACAAAACTGAAGCCATACGATCATAGATAACAATGGTACATGTGATCACTGTGTCTGAAGTCTCTGCTTCTTGTATACCTTGGAAGGCATAGAAGTGATTCTTGTCTCTAGTCTGCACATGGCCTTATTGGGATAATTACCTCCTCTACCACTACCTCGGTTGGGCTGAACATCACCTCTGCTTGCCATGTGACTGCCTCGCCCACCCTGCGGATGGTCTCTACCATAACCAATATCTCTACCAGATAGAACCAAAGCTATGGGAGCCTACTTCTGTAATGCATATCGAAGCCGACGGTAAGGTGGAAATTGAGGCATTACATGCTGTCTTACCCAATTTAATAGCTTCCATGGACCTACAAAAAGACCAGCTTTTGACAATAAATCCAATGAATACTTGCACTGGGTTCCAAAACTCTTTGCGACCTCATCACTTTAATCTCCAGAAGAGACTTTGAGTCTCCTAAATCTTTCATATCAAACTGGGTTCTTAATCTTCTCTTAAGCTCATTTATCGAAGCTAAGTCATTACTAGAGAAAGCAATGTCATTCACGCAGAAGAAGGACAATACCTGATGTCGACCTCCTTATAAACATTGAATGATCCGATTTACTTTTGGCTCTTCTTATACATGCTGCTGACATCTTTCAAACCAAGCTCTTGCGCCTGCTTTAGCTTGCCGGAGGCCGTAACATAAATCGCTTTCTTGAGCTTGCATACCAAGTTAGGATTCCTAGGAGAAGAGAAGCCTGGAGTTGGAGGAGGCTGAATAGAAACTTATTATTGCCCCCTTCCCTTATGTTGTTGAAAGGCATTCTATTCTGCACGTCAAATTGAAATAAGCCCACCTTTTGATTGCAGCCAAGGCAAGAATGCCACGAATGGTGTTTAGCAACCTGAAGTAAATGTTTTTCCTATCTCTAAAGGGGGACCTTGGGCCACTTGACTATAAGGAAAGGGGTTCGACTCAATATTCTTTCAGGAATCCTTTAGCTACTAATCTAGCCTTGTATCTATCTACCGAGCCATCTTCTTTATTCTTGATCTTGTAAATCCACTTGCAGCCAATGGCTTCTTTCCCTGCAGGCAATGAGACTCAGTCTTATTTTTTTTCCTGGGCATTGATTTCTTCCTGTATAGCATCTCTCCAGTAAGAATGATTGGAGGCTTCAGCAAATGATTCAGGTTCATGAGAAGATTGAACTGAGATGAGGTAAGCTCGATCTTTTGGGGAAAATGATTCATAAGCCTTCAACGGGATAAGAAACTTGAGAGGATCGATGAAGCTGAGAGCGGGATCCAGAATTTTAGGAAGCGACTAGAAGGGAAGCAACTGGGCTAGACTGCTGATCTTCTTGAGTAGCCTGACCGTGGGAAAGAGACTGTAATCGCCGCCGATAATAAACATGTTGTGCCATGTGATAGGAATCCTCTGAGGTCAGCTGAACAGGCTGACAGTTGGCAGAAAATGCTGAGCAAGGCTGCTGGCCTGAAGAGTGAGGCTAATCCGTAACATCAACTGTAGAAGAATAAGGTTCGAGTTGATGAATAGGAGAAGGCCGCAATACATCTCCATCATCATTCTCCCCCGGGGCTGATTAATTAGGTTAAGGAAAATATGAGGCGACCCTATTAAAGAGAGCATTAAGGATACATGGACTCTTTTGGATTTCACGTCATAGAATATATATACTAGGACTGAGCATATCCAAGAAAGACACAAGTGGTTGCCTTGGAATTTTTCTCTTAACTGCGCAGGAATATGAACAAAACACGTGCATCCAAACACTCGCAAATGCCTATTATAGTACTGCCCCAGTAAGAAGTTCGTGAGTTGCCGCTGCAGCTTGTATTATCGTAGAATAAGAGGACTTAGGAAATGACTTAACTTAAAAGACATGGGGGTCCTCCTTATGATGCTACGGACGGCTGTCCAAAAAGGGCTCGGACTTGGATAGGATAGGATTGTGCGCGCCGGGCCCTTTGGGTCTCATATTTTGGCCGAGTTTACCGTACCTCCGTCCCCTATGTTAGGCGGCCATAATATTTTGTTACGTTCTACCGCCGTTACGCCAGAATAAAAGGTTCCACACGAGCTCCCGTTCTGCAGCGTGGTGGAAGGACCGCTAGGGGAGTGGCTCCGGGTATAGATAGGGTTAAATCTGCAGGGGTCATGCAAATACATAGGCCCCTTCCCTTCTCTTTTGGATGAATGGGGTGCTTTAGAAGGCGCTTTCTGATCTACGGTAACTCAGAGCGAAGGGTTAGGCAGGTAGTATGGGCCCTCTGACTTCCAGCTATGTGTTGTGCATCTCCCGCGAAGCGAATGAAGGGAATGAAGGGAAGCTCTTCCGGGTGAGCTTACGCTTACTCTCAGCCTCTTTGATTGATAGGCGGGCGGGCTAAGCCCCCTACTTAAGATTCAATTCATAAGGCTAATTTTATGTTGTCGTGAAGCTTTGGTTAGGCCGACTACTATAGGCTAGCTACTTCTAGCTTCTATACTGGCCCTTCCACTTTGGTGTAGTTTTCGTTTGTATTGTGAATGAACATATCAAACAAAGGCAAGCAGTATAAGCCCTTCTCCGGCTTGGGAAAAGTAGCGAACTCTAGAAGCTAGGGCTATGTTCACCTTTGGACACGAACACAATTCCGTTCTCAGCGGAAACCCGCCTTAGAGATTGAATGGCAATAAGATAAGTCAACATTCAATCTAAGACAGCGCTGATAGCTTGTAGTGAACAACCCCATTATGAAACCAACCGAAAGAAGACTTTGTTAAGTAGTTAAGGTTTGGAACACTTGCAACTATGATAGAAAGTCGTTTGCTTATTGCCAAACCCTTCGCCTTTCTTTTGAATCAAAGTAGGTCACGACTGTTGTACTTTAGTCGGTCGAGGGAAGCGGTAGCTTCGTGCTCCGCTTCTCTCGCGCTTGCTTGTGTGAAGGCTTAGAGCCCTTTTCGCTAGGTCCAAAAGCTTCCCCAAAGATCTGATCCAACAGAAATCCCGCATTGAGCGTAGCTTATATGCGGCTACAGCTAGCCAATCATATCATTCCATAAAAAAAATCTATATGTATAGAGAGATCCCCTAGATATACAGATAGAATAGATGTTCATGGATAGACTTCCATTGATTCTGAGTTTTTGGGCTGAAAAACCTCATCGATCCAAATGAATCATTCTTCTGGTCTCTCTTTGCTCCCCACCCCAAAACTGACCCACGGCATAGCGCCCATTCGCTTCGCGCGCGGGAAGGCAATGAAGTTCAGTTCATGAGACCGCAGCGGAGGGGAGAAACCGCGACACTTCCTTACTGGATCTCGCTGGTGCCACCTAAATGGTAGGTAGGTGGTGGATGTGTGACGTTTGGAGTTGTCATTCGTGCACCTATCCCCAATGGAAGAATGAGTGATTTGTTCCCCTACGGATCATGGCCTTACCACTCGGTCCCCGATGGCCAGCGGGGGATTCGGTATAGCAGCTCAGGTTCGTTTGCGCTGCGCGTTCCCGCTGGACTGGACACATGTTAGCTGTAGGAAGTATGGTTCCGAAAGTGACTTCGGTTCGCCAGTTCAGGCTCAACTCCTAGCTTTACGTTAGCGAACCTACAGGTCGGGCCAGGGCTCTGCGCTCTTTCTTTCTGTGTGGGACGATACCGGGGAGAGAAGGGAATGCGTCGAGGCAGCGAACAAGACAACTACATTTTGGCTTTTCCCTCCATGAGATGAGCCCAGTTCATTGGATCGATGGATAAGAGAACTGAGCTGGCCTATAAAGCGCTTGGGCACTCTACGTACGATGTAGACTCCATCAGATACATATCGATTTCTTTCTGATGGATCAAGAATAGATAGTTGTCTCATCAATAGATAGAAATAGGAGATTTCCCCTTATTCTTGAGAGATTCCCTCTCTATCTCTTTCGATCTATCAGAACAAATCAGGCTATCTATCAATCGATTTGAAAATAGCACGCTCATCTCGCTTTTTATTCATTTTTGCCACGAAAACATAGCCGCCATAAAAAGAAGAAGGCGAAGCAGCTAGAAGTACTTGCTTCACGCCCTTGAATTATTATTCACGAATGAATTGGGAAAGCAAACAGAAAGATTCGATTCTGACTTCATAGAGCTGGTGCTACTATTGCCTGCACGTAGGGCCGTCCCCCACTCCCGTTCCGGGGCGCTAAGGGGCTTTTGTTTTTGGAACAGACGGCAGTATTTTGCTGATGCCTCGAATCAAGCTTTTATTGCGACATGCTATGCTTTCTCCCCCATTTCTAGTAGGCTGATGGGTCGCGCGCCCAGCACACATATTTTGGCCTTGTGTGTCCATAACTCAAAATAGGTGACCTAACGGCCGCCACCCGACTAAACATACCAATAGTCACCAGATTCATATGAGCTACTGAGGAGTAAGCAATGATCTTCTTAAGATCGATCTGCCTTAAAGTGGTCGAGTAAGTATATATTATAGCAATCGCGCTTAAAGTATAAATGAAAGGAGTGGAACAAAGTGTCGCTTTGGGAAACATGGGTATTGAAAATCTTAAAAATACTCGATCGGAGCTGGAAGAGTATCTGTCATCTGTGTGATGCTTCAATGACTGAAAAATTTGTGGCTTTGGTTAGGTGGATCAAGCCACAACTGCTTTTTGTCAACCTTAATAGTGATGGTAGATGTAGAGATGGTATTTGTGGAGGTGGTGGTGTTGTCAGAGATAGTATGGGTGCTCTTATTATGGATTACTCCATTCCTTTGGGTGCTGGAATCAGCAACTGGGCAGAAGCAAAGGCCATGCTTTTTGGCCTTAAATGGTGCATTGAAAGAAGGTACAGGTTGGTGATAGGGGAGACTTATTCCTTATTGTTGTCAAGCTGCACTTCACGAATGTGCCCTATGTTGTTGAAAGCCTAGCTCATCCTCATCCATCCTAGTTAGCAGTTCCAGCTCCGTATCAAGGTCACTATCATCAATATCGATCTCATCAATAAGAAAACTTTTAGGCTTCTTATCATGTCCAGAAATACCATAATGAAAGGAACATAGGAGTTTGTCGCTAGGTATTTGACCAAATAGGATCATCCAGTTCCTATAGAACCTATCACTAAAATACCCCTAGCGGGTCTAAGTTGGTATGGAAGAACTGTTGCGCCGCGGGAAATCCTTCTCTATACAAGTTCTCAGACGAGGTTTTTGAACAGAACTTCGATAGGCGAGAGGTGTAAGCACTGCGAGGTGTGAAGCGATCTCCTACTAAATGAAACGACTTTCACTTTCCATAACAAAAATGAAAGAAAGTCAACCTATTCTTGAAATTGCGGTCAGTCTCGCTACCTCTTTAGTTGTCGCCCCCTACTTGCTCATTCGCAATTACTACCACAAGAAAGTCGCCCTTATCTCTAAAGGGGCTTATGCACTCCACGACTTTCTTATGTTATGGGGTCTCGAAGACTAAATTTAGTTGCCAACCCTAGTCAGCTAGCTTTAAAACTTTCTCCTTTCTCCCATGCTTTTTGTTGGTCAACAACCAACTAAATCTATACTTCTTCACTACTCGTACAGGGAAGGTGGAAGAAATTCAGTCTCTCTTTTTTTGGGGGGGGAGCAGACAAATAAAAAGGAATCTTACTATTTATGGGAAACAATTCATTTCTACTCACCCCAGCGATCAACACTTTATGCAAAGTTCCACTTCTTCCTTCCTTTCCATTAGTAGCTCTTCTTCAACTAGGTCAGATGCGCAAAGCGCTCCACCTGAGTTAACTCAGTTATTTGATGGCATCTACAAAAATAGCGCGGAGTTGCTTCGACTCAGAGGTAGGGAATTACCTCTGGAGTGGAACATAGCAGATCTTATTCAGGCTGTTATAGGAGACGAGGCTCTTCGAATTCCAGTACACCTCCAAGATACCTATTACGATGTTCTTTTAAGGGGGTGTTTGAGTTGGCTTTTAGAAGATCTCTCTCATTTTATAGATTTAACCCACAATGTCTTCTAGTATGAGGGTACTTAGTGGATCTCTACACCACTTTCTTTCTATTCTATAACGGAGGGTCCACGTTATACAGATTGGGCTCACAGAGTACTTCAGGGCTGGAATGAAGAGCCACAAAAGAACCTGTCAGGAACTGTATAAAAAGGGGTCGAGAACTACATAGATATGAGACTTTCCTTCCTTGGTCTGGGAGGTAAGTTATGTAGGCATACAACTATTCCTAGGTTGTATTCGATCACGAATTACCAAAGAATCGATTAGTAGTATGCCTCAGAAGACCTTCTCGCAGATGATTTCTAGTCAGTGTGCCGCGAGTGGCTTCTCGATGAATAAGTTGCGATTGCTCTGGTTGATATAGTTTCATTTTTTTAGGCAGTTTCGTATTCTAATGATCCCGTCTTACCTGATGATTAGGATTTGCTTTCCCTATTTGAAAAAAGGAGATCTGTGTCACTCTCACTATGCTTCACACATGAAATTATATTGCTTTCAAGGGCTCGAATAGATTTATTTGAGAACTTGTTTCAGGGCCGTGGGAGAACTTTCATAATCTCTTTCACTCTCGGATCTAGTTCTCTGCTTAGTGACTCGATCTCTCTTTCTTTTGAAGCTCGTGCAAAGCGGTAACTATATGAAGGCCTCGCACTGGCGCTAGTTGACCCTTCTTCGGTCTCTTTCAGTGGCGGGCTTACCTTATTTATTTCATCCCTCTCGCGTCGAGTCAGATCCATTACCGCTCCTCTGCTATTAGGCGTACTTCTGTGGAAAAACCCGGTCGAATAGAACTTCGTAGGGCTGACTATCCTTCAGCAGGCAGCTACTAGCAAGGCTGATTTGGAGACAGATTTATATAAGAGGGAAATATCCAGTACCATCAATACAGGCAAAGGTTGGAAAGAGAATATATCCCACCTGATCCTGACTCATGGTCGCTCCACGGGAAACAACCACTAGGAGACGAAGCAAGCAGAGGATTTCGAGGCAGATATCGCCATGACACGGTAGTAGGGAACTAGGTCCTTTTAAGCAGCACTAGAGAGGGGATACAAACTCGAGACTTCAAACTAATGTCCTTCTTCCTCTGAGCACGGTTCCTTATTGAGTCTATCTACTAGAGACATTAAGGGTGCTCACCCGGTTGGGAAAATTCAATACTCGAATTGAACACCCATAATCGTAAAGTTTGGCAGACACGAAAGATCTAGTTTATATGGCTCGTGCAGTCATGGTCTCCCTCTAGCCTATAGGGATTAGCCAACGAGTTCAAATGCTGAATTTAAGGAGGCAAGGCACTTCTTCTATTCTTATTATTTTCCCTGCTTAATCGTTAAGTTTTGTCAATAACCGTTTTTACGCCTAGGGGAATGTCTAGAGATTTCTACCTCGATTTTACGGTTGTAAAAAACTATCCGCTTTAGGTGGTAACCATATGGACTCTGCCTCTTTACCTCTTGTCTTAGGTTGAGAGAGCCATGGATTGCTCTCGGCAAGGAACTTTCTCTCTTAAAGAAGGTCTGTAATGCCTTGCACTTTCCTCATTAAAAGTGAAATCACAACAGTTTCATTTCGTGCTTAGGATGGCATAACCTTAAAGTTAAGGGCGAGGTTCAAAGAAAGGCATACGGTGGTTACCTAGGCACCCAGAGAGGAGGAAGGGCGTAGTAATAGACGAAATGCTTCGGGGAGTTGAAAATAAGCATAGATCCGGAGATTCCCTAATAGGGCAACCTTTCGAACTGCTGATGAATCCATGGGAAGGCAAGAGAGAACCAGGTGAACTGAAAGATCTTAGTAGCCAGAGGAAAAGAAAGCAAAAGCGATTCCCATGAATAAATACCTGGTCTATAATTTTGACAAAAGGAGGACCGCTATTGGGAAATATCTTCTTGGTCGTCATCAAAGAAGTTGACATCCGGGGCTTCCTCTTTCCCTTTAAAATAAAAGAGGTGAAGTCCATCCTAAAGTTCCAAATCTACATCCAACACCAGAGGTTCCTGATGAGAACAAATTGTAAGGCGTTGAAAGAAACCCTTAAGAAAGATGTTAAGACCCTCTTTGACTTTGATATAGAACACATAAAGGGGGAGAGTCACAGTCTCCCTTATTTCCTAACAATAAAATGCATTTTTGGAAAGGCCAGTAACAATGCGATATTTCATAGATAAGCAAGAAACTGAAGCCTCTCTTTTTATTTATGATGTACCGGCTTGAATTCACTTTCACTTTAGGAAAGGATTTCTTTCTCTTCAAAGTAGGTGTTCGCTCCGCAGCACGAACAGGTCAAGATGCGATATCGATCACATCGGGTGGGGCCATTCTCCTAGAGCAGAGCTTGAAGTAAGGGTAAAAAGGTAATCGACGACAAGGCAAGGTAAGCGCATTCGAGAGCAGCTCTTGTAGGACTCCCAAAATAAAGAGTATCCTCACTCACAGAGGATTTGATAGCACTTGCAAGAGACTGGATGAATGACAGAAACGAAGGCACACTGAACCTCCAAAGCGGATTGGTACTGGACAATTAGGACATCTAATGTACTGATAGCAAGCATTCCATCTAAACTCTGAACTTTCTAACATCCCTTGACTAAGACTCTTTACTCCTTCGAATCACTGAACTCAACTATACCGTCAAATAGAAGGTTAACAACCACCATCATAGGTTCCTACCTTCCCAGCTCTACCAGGAATGGTTTGCCTACCCCTTTGCAGGCCTCCCTGCCCATCTGCTTCAGCTATTGGTCTAGAAATGGCTACAAGAGACTGCTCTGTGAGCCTAAGAACATCGGTTATCTTCTGTAAAGGACTAGTACAAACTTGAACTGGGAACATAAAATTAGCTATAACAGGTGCGGAGCGAGCTCTTGATTCCATAACAGACCTTTGTCTTTGTCGCTCTTTGTTACTTGGAAAAGTCAGCTCATTTTCCTTCTTATCTACATCTAGAAGCCTGGACTCCAACCCATCGCTTTACCTCCTATTTTTGGAATATTCCTGGGGCAACAAGGTTTCTAACCTGTAAAACTAGCTACGCACCCATTTCTTCCTAGCAGCTCTATTACTAGGTAAGTAAACACCTCAACGACTATCTTGTCTTCTAATACTATAATATAATCATACTATTTATCAATCATTAAAGTTCAGTAAACTTCTTCTCGCTTTACGCCCTCGGATCATAGACTTGACTCCACGTAAACCGAATTTGAGAACCGTCATTGGTCACTTCCTAGCTACTAGCCTTCTTACTCGTTCGACGAGCCTTTATTTTGCTTTTTGGGATCACAGATGTGGCATTGATTACCCTATTTGTATTTGATCAAGTTTCATCGTCCTTCTTATAAAGAGCCTAGCAAGAACCGATTCATATTCAATTGTTCGAGGAAGAGGTATATTGGCATCTTCACTAGTTGCCTTTCAACAGTTCCTTCTTTGCTCGCACCTTCCCTTCAGTCTAATTGGCCTAATTGCCTTTTGAATCTTTTCTGCTCCTATTGATGTTGGAGGCATAAGCGCAGCTATTTCATATGCTGCAAAGTAAGTCTTACTAGGATTTGTTGACCCGAGACTGGCATTTGTCTTTCCTTTACTACTCTTTCTCTCTCCTCAGTTGCTTCTTGAGCCAACAAAGTTTTTGCTTGTCTTTCCTTGCTTCTTTCAATAAGAAAAGGAGGATTGAGCAGTGGCTTGGGAAATAAGACAACACTTGATGGGAATTGAGGAGTAGTAAGGAATGATAAAGAGTGAAATTCAGTCACCCTCTCCGCTTTCTTTTCTTGAGAAGAATGCTCTGGTCTGGCATAAATGCCACTAGGTCATCTATGATTTGCATATGCAAGAATGAAGGACAGAAGATTGGAAAACTAAAAAGAAAGCTAGGGCATCCGGTGGATGAAGTCTACCTTTGTAATGTCAGGCTGAAAAGGGGGGGATAGCACTAGAGAGTCGGGAACTTTCACTGCAACTGAAGAGGCTCACACCTTCCATCAAACTAACCTATCAACAGAAAGAACCGAGGTTGATTTCTTTGCAATAGGGAATGCAGTTGAAATAGAGATTCTCTTGAAAAGAGAGCAGTACTACAAGAAAGTTATAAGACATAAATAAGTCGATTGCTGCCATTCCGGAAATTAGGGTTTAGAAGTCTTTCGTCCGGGAGATATAGCTCCTCAGCGCATACATACAGAGATCCTGTCATTTGATCTGTACTAGAGATGGGAAGAACTAGAGGAAGACTCCATAGCTGATAGAACCAAGGACAAGGTCTGGACTGACAAGAAAGTGAAAAGTGATCTGCACTATAGCTTCTCCCATTCCATTCCTTATTGTTGCTTTGCTTTTAGTGCTTAGATAAGTTTTGTAGCACGGGGGGATAGAAAGTGCTTTTTCCCGCAGTAGGGTAGGGAGAGATTCTTTATCTTTACTAGAGCCAAGACTGTACAAGGAGAGAAAGACTTAAGTCGACTCAAGTGGAAATAATCAGACTGTTTCCATACCTTATCTCAGGTTACCCCTTAGTGCGGGTATGGGGCACTTCGTCAGTAGTGGTTCGTTTAGCAAGCAGTCTTATTGCTTGATAGCACACACAGCATACAGTAGGAGAGTTTGAGTGTGAAAGCA
This sequence comes from Jaltomata sinuosa, assembly GCA_003996215.1. Lineage (NCBI taxonomy): Eukaryota > Viridiplantae > Streptophyta > Magnoliopsida > Solanales > Solanaceae > Jaltomata > Jaltomata sinuosa. The sequence goes on along the minus strand of QJPP01002502.1, from coordinate 24,153 downwards.
GTGTACTCATGCCCCTGAGATAAGGTATGCTTTTAGTGCGTTATCTAACTATAAGAGCAGGAGCAGCAAGCACTTACTTTCTTTAAGACGCTAACTTCCACAGCAGCTAAGAATTATCTCAGGTTTTCCGTTAGTGCGATCCAGAAAGAAGGAGCAAAGGCAAAAAAGCTCAAGTGATTTTCCCTTGACTACTGTCAGGCCAGGGAAGATAACTGCATAACCTAGGGAATACAACTCCATAAGAGCGAGAAAGCACGGGGATAGAAAGAATCACACGATTCCCTATCGTGATAGAAGCAACATTAGGATAAGAGTGCACAGGTTCGCAACTGGACTCTTCTCTAACTAGAAGAGTTGCGCTTAAGACTCTGAAGCAAAGGGAGGTGGTCCCGAGCCTTTCCTATATGGCTATATAGCATCAGCATTGTTTGTAAGTCACGTCAGTGCAGGCGCAGCGTAGCGTCATGGTAGCATTAGCTATGCGAGACTCAGAGCAGCATAGCTCTACTAGCGAGCCCCTATGCGATAGCTAGACTCAGAGCGAGACTCTCAGATTGACCTGACGTTTCTAGTGCCCAGTGAAACGCAAAGAGAACCAATTCTTCCTTAACTAAGTCAAAGAGCGGATTCGTACTATCATGTTAAACAGTCGAGTTGCCGACCACCTGACTTAGTGGTGTCACTCATAGATCAGCAAATCCGCACATTTGAAGTCTTGTCGAGGATTTTTTCTGCAAGAAATCTGTGATTTGAACCAGACTGGCCAACTTCCCAAATGCTCCAACGAATCCAGCTGAGCACAGATCTACTCTTCGAATCACAAGCAACAATAGAATGAAACCGTTCAAAAGGGGTACGATATCATGCCTTCCGGGGTAAGGTCAGCTGATTAGACCCGATAGGACAATCGGTTATATGTCGGCTCTCGTCGATCGGGTTGGCATGCGGAAAGCAAGAGCGAGCTTCTTCGCTCCATACGTTGGTCCATGATCCATGAAAGGCTCATAATCCAAGGACCCTTTACTTCGTAACCTTCAACCAAGGTCCTGTGGAATGAATAATACGACACTTCATGTCCTTCCCATAAAATCTTCAATTCCCTCGACTATAGGATGACAATCCTTCACTCGGAAGGGTAGGTTCCATACCGACAAGACCTCCTATCCCAGAATCCGCTCATTTCACACCAACTAAAGCGGAACTTAATCACCAAGGTAGAGATGTATAAAGCCCTAATGTAACTGAACAAAGTGGTGGAAAACCCGCAATACGAGAGCAAAAACCTTTTGTATGTAATAAGAAAAGCTTAATCGAGTTAGGTAGGATGTAGATCGAGCGCAATAAGCTACAGGAGTGATTATTTCGCTTTGGAAGGAAAAAAGCATGTCAAATAAGGTCCTCACTCAGCTCTCAGGCTGTCTGGGAATAGCTCCACCAGACATAGAAGAAAAGACTGTAGGATTGGTAAGCTTTGCCGGAAAGAAGCTATTCGACTAATTCAGGAGGCTACTACTGGCGAAGCCCGCTTGCTTCGGAGCGTGCTATTGCGTGAAGTAGAAAGTGGCAGTGGAAGACCACACCAGACAGGGAAAACGAGGATTAGATATTTCATCAACCACCACTAGAGCGCGATTCGCTTATCTGTTGAAAAGTACCATCCAGACAGTAAACCTTTAGGGCATATGACTAGTAAGGTAAATCAACCTATCGTATCGACGAGATTCAACAAGAAGAAAATTAACAGACTATGAAAAAGAATTTCTTCTCATTTACGTTTGTCTCAATCATGGGCGGTTGAAAAGAGTTCTTCCGATCCGATCATTGCATAAGCCGAGAGTTCAATAGATGAGGAGCCGGATGACATTTTTAGTCAATACCAAAAGCGTAAATGAGTTAGGAGCGAAGAGTGAAGACCAGGAAATTTCCTTCTTAATAGAGTAAGGGCAAAGGAAAGTCTTCCGATCTTTCCCGATTCAGGAACAATTGAAGCGAATACAATAAAAGAATGCAAGGAAGGCCCAGGAAAGGCATCTCGACTGCTTCAAAAATCAGGTCATCGACCAGTAATGCGACTTGTAGAAGACTCCCTCCCTATACCTAGAGGAGTTACCACTAATAAGGAGAGCAGAAAGCAGCTACCGTCCATCAAAAGATCCACGACTTTAAGTTCCGCATGCAAGGGAAGATCCGCTTATTCTTTGAGATGACAAAGCTCCCCACTAGACACAAATTGCCGAATCAACACCAGGCAGTATAGGAGTGCTTTCTCTGATCGGCCCAGACCAGAACTGAAAGGACATACTAGCCCCCGAAGGATTATCGGGCATTCCTTCATGTCGGGAAGAGGAGAAGATAAGGACAACTTTCTTTTTTTCATTCAACTCTTGCTCAAATCCCAATAGGATAAATAAAGCTAGCACTTGCTATAAGGGCTTCTGACTATGGGTGCTAGAGTTAGCCTGTCTGAGTATGTAAACTATGTGGTGGATACGAAAATCAGCCTTCTACATCAGCCAATTCTTCTTCCATGAGGGACTTAATTGAAGCAACATTTTTTGATTTCCCGTTCATCGTATCGACCGACCCAGACCCCGTACCTGTCCCCGATGAAAGTCAGGATGAAACTGATGTGCCGCTAATTTACGTCACTTTTGACTCCTTTAAACTAAGAATAATCGTACGTTTGCAAGCAACCGTTGTCATTTTTGATGTTTTTATGTTGTATTTTCAGGAAATGGAGACAAACGTGGAAACGGAAGGAAATACGCGAAAAAGAGCGTTCTGGATAAGAGTGACGGCCCGTCACACATGTGACGGTCCGTCACAGTGACCGTCATACCAAGGCAGCTGAGGCAGCATCACTGGTTAGCAGTGACGGTCCAGGCAACGGTCCATCACAAGCTTGACGGTCCGTCAGCCTGGCCGTCAAGTTAAGGCAGACGCGCGACGCGGAATCCGGACATTTTTGGGATTGGTTTCCTAGACTCCTATAAATACCCTATGTTAGGTTTATTTTAGATATCACCTTTTCAATTAGTCTTTACACGTTTTTTACAATAGTTTTAGGAGTTGAGCGAGACTTTGAGCGCAAGCAACACGGTTTCTTGATCTTGCAAGAGTGTTCTTGATTCGTTCTTGAGTTCTTGGTTTCTTGTTCTTGGATTAATTGAGGATTGTTTTCAATACATTGTAAGGATCTTTTCTCTTTATTATGATTATGACTTTCTTCTCTTATTCTTCAAGCATGATTAACTAAAACTCTCACAACTAGGGTTGTGAGAGCCATGGCAAACGTAGCAATATAGATTCCGGGTAGCGTCGGGTTAAATATATATGTTGTCACGTTGTTAATCATACATTCTTTCACGTTTTCTAGTGGTTGCAAACATTAGAACTTGCCTAGGTTTAAATTTGCTTGAGTAAAGAGATTAAAACCGGGAAACTTGATTAACAACGAGGATTCGAGACTACTAACTCTCGTCTTATGATTAATGCCATAACTGGATTAATCTACTTGATGTTTAGGATTGAAAGCTAAAAAGCACATCTTTTCGAGGTCGAGAGAATAGAAAAGGAAATTTGTTTATTTGGTTGAGAGACGTTTAGACGATACCATAAATTCAATCACATCGTGACACACATGTAAAAAGAACCCGGCTAAGCTTAGAATCGACATTGTTACCAACGCCATGGTAAACACTTCCCTAGATCATTCTCCTATCTTGATTTAAACCCACACGTTTATTACTTGTTTTGTTTACGATTTGTTCACACAAACCCCCCCTTTTTTTACCGGAAACTATTGACCATCAGTCACGTACTTCACTAAAGGCTTAATCTTCACCATATTCTCTGTGGGATTCGACCCCAACCTTGTTGGGTTCTTTACTTGACTACGACTGCTTACGCTTCATTAATTTGAGGTGTAGTTTGGGCGTTATCAAAAGTGGCGCCGTTGCCGGGGAATATAGTTGTTTATTAAGTCTGGTGTGTTTATTTGACTCTTAGTCATATTTTCCTGCTTTTATTTTTGTTTGTTGTTTTTGTTTTTTGACAGGGTACAGAGTTGTACATGCAAAGTACCCGGCGCTCGGGGGAATCAACATTACCTTACGACCCCGAGCTTGCTAGAACATTAAGGCGGAATATGGCCGCACAACTAGAGGCAGCAAGGATCGCTGCAGAACTGCAGGCCCAAAAAAATCTGAATGCTGGTGGGCTGCAGGATGAGATCCCACGGAATGATGAGGATCTCGATTTAGATGGAGCTGGCGCTACGGGCGCCATTATTGTTCCACCGCTACCGCCCGGAGCCAAGTTGAACATCACTAGCACGATGATCCAGCTGTTGAACTTGAGAGGAGTGTTCCGTGGTACCGCTGGTGATGATCCAAACCAGCACTTGATGAATTTCGTGGGCATCTGCAAGTCGTTCGAATTGCCAGGAGTGAGTCAGACAGCGATCAGGCTCAGGTTGTTTCCGTTGTCTCTGTCTGATGAGGCAGCATTGTGGTTGACAGAGCTGACCCCCGACTCTATCGCAACGTGGGGAGAGTTGAGAGGAGCTTTCCTAGAAAGGTTCTTTCCTCTCTCTCGGATGATACAGTTAAGGGACGAGATTAGCAACTTCAGGCAGCAACCGCACGAAGCACTGCACGAGACTTGGTTGCGATTAAAGAAGAAGCTGACACAGTGCCCCAACCATCAGCTGAACAACGAATTCTTGATGCAGACATTCTACAGGGCACTAAATTTGGCTACCAAGACGACATTGGATAACGCAGCAGGTGAAGCGTTTATGGGTCGCACTTTTACCGACGCCGCAGCTGTTTTGGACAGGCTCACCAAAACCAACAGGGCCTGGCACACACGAGATTCAGAGGTTGCAGCTAGCACCTATACCATTGGTATGTCAGCAGAGCAGCGTAGGAAAGAGGAGGAGCGCGACCAAGACATGGCGCATCTGAAAACGCAGCTGGACCTACTGGCCAAGCACTTGTTCTCAGGAGGTATGGAGAAGGTGCAAGTTGTGGGTGCCCAAGGTATGGAGACTGAGGAGGCAAATTACTTGGGGGGTTTCCAGGCCAATGGCCAGGGAAACCAAGGTCGGAACTATCAGCGAGACAACCACTATGAGAAAGGTGGTTACAAAGATCGCAACTAAGGAAACTGGAAGAACAACACCGATAGAGGTGGGTTGTATATACCACCTGGTAATCGGGATAAAACTGGCAGCGAGGCTGAGACGTCCAAACTTGAGAACATGATGGCAAAGATGTTGCTTAAGGTGGAATCGACTGACTCTGGAGTAAAGGCAATGCGGACTGAGTTATCAACATTGAGTCAGGTAGTGGAGTCACACTCAACCGCGATCAAGCAACTAGAGCAGCAAGTGGGTCACATCTCGGCATCTCTAAACCCAAGGAAGACAGGTACCCTGCCGAGCGACACCACTCATCCGAGGAATGATGCAAGCTGTATGGCGATCACCACAAAAAGCAAAAAAATATTACCGGAATCACATCCGGTAGTTCAGACTGAAAGTGATGTTGCGGATGATGAAGAGGCGGTAGAGGAGGAAACTCCAAAGCCTGCAGAGAAACGCAAGGAAGCTGAAAAGCTCCCAACTATGATGCCTCGACCACCACCTCCGTTCCCACAGCGTTTGAAGAAGAAAGCTGACGATGGTAAGTTCCTGAACTTCATGACCATGCTGAAGCAGATTTCAATAAACATACCATTGGTGGAAGCGCTGGAACAAATGCCCGGTTATGCCAAGTTCATGAAGGACTTGATTACAAAGAAGAGGTCGGTAAGTTTTGAACCGGAAGACAACCTCCACCACTGCAGCGCTATTTCTTCAAGGTCGTTGGTCGAAAAAAAGGAAGATCCAGGTGCGTTTACTGTTCCCTGCACTGTTGGGAAGCTCAACTTCGGGAAAGCCTTGTGTGATCTGGGTGCTAGCATCAACTTGATGCCACTAGCCGTCTATAAACAACTGGGTTTGGGAGCTCCTAAACCAACGTCCATAAGAGTGATGATGGCCGACCGGTCAGTAAAGCGACCTGTGGGAATATTGTCTGATGTGCTAGTAAAGATCGGTAAGCTTATTTTCCCAACTGACTTTGTGATCTTGGATTGCGAAGTGGATTTCGAAGTTCCCATAATCTTGGGACGACCATTGCTAGCCACAGCAAGAGCCTTGGTTGACATGGAGAAAAACGAACTGACCTTCAGGCTGAACAATGAAATGGTCAAGTTTGATGTGTCCAGAGTGATGAAGCAACCAAGTGACATGAGGGTGGTCGCGGTCATCAATGCTATTGAGGAAGTCCCTGCTGATGTGTATCTTGAGGAGAAGGGTTGTGTGGAAACCCGAGCTGTTATGAGAGTAAAGTCGCGATCGCAAAAGAACGAGCAGACAAAGGAAAGCGATGAAAGATCAAGAAAACGAAAACACCGAAAGAGAATCTGCAAAGAAAGAGCGAAGAAATTATCGCGACTAGCGATGGAGCCCAAAGAGGAAGCTGGAATGCCACACTCCATCGAGTTCTCGTGTTTTGGAGACCCTGGCGGTCTCCAACATCATTTCAGATTCTGAGTCCGATCGACTTCACAGGTATTCCTTTCTCTCACAGTTTTTCGCTTTCACATGTATGCATTGGGGACAATGCATGAGTCTAAGTTGAGGGTGTTGGGAAACCTGTGAGTCACCACTGAGGGTTTTTGTTGCCGTGTTTCTTTTCCCTCCGGTGTGCTATCTAGTAGAACCGGCATGTTTAGGTTGTTATTTTAAATTTTTGTTGTTTTTAGTGTCTATAGCAAGCATCATGGCATTTTTCTTGTTTAAAAACGAGGCCCCTTTAAAAAAATTTTGGTTTTGTACTTATGTTGAAACGATTGACTGTCTGGATCCTTGTATGTCATCGTGTGATTATGAGTAGAATGAGTATGCTTAAGCCGTGCGGTTGTTTGATAGTTGGTAGCGATATAGTTTCTTGGTGCCAAGAGCGTGTGAGATTATTGTTATAAATTCTTACTCTGTGCATGCATCTAGAACTTGCCCGGTCTATTTTGTTAAGTTTGAAGTTTGGTTGCTTAGGAAAGGATCACAGGCCCTTTTTGTGTGCAGTCCACTTAACCTAAAAGACCGTCCAAATATAAATAATCCTTTGATCCCTGTTTGAGCCATAATTGACCTTATTCTTTCAATAACCTGTCACCATTCCCGTTTAACTTTGAATCCCTATTTTGGCCCTGGTCCTGCCATGGACATCGTGCACCTCAACGCAGGCAATCAGCCTAAGTTGAGGGTGGCTACTACAGAGGTGAATGATAAGAAAAAGAGGATGGAGAAGATTGGTTGTGAATAGAATGAAAATTCGGGTGTGTGCCTAAGAAAAGAAAAATAAAAAGAAGTGAAAAAGATCGAAAAAGAAATAAAAAGAATTGTCAAAATAAAGAGGCCGCACCTGTAGCTAGAAAGAAGGAAATATAAAGGTGAATAAGGATGGACAAAGTAAGTTATGTGGTAATAAGACGTCGGTAGTTCCAAGGAGGGCTTAGTCACTAACCCCTAAATGTATCCTACCTGCACCCGAAGCCTCAGTACAAGCCAAAACAAGTCCTGTAGTGATCCTGAGCGGCTTTCTGAAAAGCTGAAATAGAATAGTAAGGGCAAGCCTATGGTATCGCATGTGCATTGTTTGAAATCATTTGTGAGTGTGAGCACTTACCTAGTCCCAAATCTTGTGTGTGGGATTTCTTTGTGGTGAGGGCACCAAGATGTCTGTATTGTCTATTGATTGTAAGGATAGCTGCTCGTGTGTATGTAGAATGTTCTATCATATCGGAATAACATGTTTGGATCTTTGCAAGTTAGTGTTTCATACATTTATGTGCTACGAGGGAGCTTGATTTAATTGAATAAGTTTTGAATGGCCATGAGTTGCTATAGACACGAGTTTGTTTCTTAGTTGAGTCGTAGTATTGTTTTATGTCATGTTGCTTGAGGACAAGCGAATGTCTTAAGTTGAGGGTGTTGATGTGCCGCTAATTTACGTCACTTTCGACTCCTTTAAACTAAGAACAATCGTATGTTTGCAAGCAACCGTTGTCGTTTTTGATGTTTTTATGTTGTATTTTCAGGAAATGGAGACAAACGTGGAAACGGAAGGAAATACGCAAAAAAGAGCGTTCTGGATAAGAGTGACGGCCTGAGTGACGGCCCGTCACACATGTGACGGTCCGTCACAGTGACCGTCACACCAAGGCAGCTGAGGCAGCATCACTGGTTAGCAGTGACGGTCCAGGCGACGGTCTGTCACAGGCTTGACGGTCCGTCAGCCTGGCCGTCAAGTTAAGGCAGACGCGCGACGCGGAATTCGGACGTTTTTGGGATTGGTTTTCTAGACTCCTATAAATACCCTATGTTAGGTTTATTTTAGATATCACCTTTTCAATTAGTCTTTACACGTTTTTTACAATAGTTTTAGGAGTTGAGCGAGACTTTGAGCGCAAGCAACACGGTTTCTTGATCTTGCAAGCGTGTTCTTGATTCGTTCTTGAGTTCTTGGTTTCTTGTTCTTGGATTAATTGAGGATTGTTTTCAATACATTGTAAGGATCTTTTCTCTTTATTATGATTATGACTTTCTTCTCTTATTCTTCATGCATGATTAACTAAAACTCTCACAACTAGGGTTGTGGGAGCCATGGCAAACGTAGCAATATAGATTCCGGGTAGCGTCGGGTTAAATATATATGTTGTCACGTTGTTAATCATACATTCTTTCACGTTTTCTAGTGGTTGCAAACATTAGAACTTGCCTAGGTTTAAATTTGCTTGAGTAAAGAGATTAAAACCGGGAAACTTGATTAACAACAAGGATTCGAGACTACTAACTCTCGTCTTATGATTAATGCCGTAACTGGATTACTCTACTTGATGTTTAGGATTGAAAGCTAAAAAAGCACATCTTTTCGAGGTCGAGAGAATAGAAAAGGAAATTTGTTTATTTGGTCGAGAGACGTTTAGACGATACCATAAATTCAATCACATCGTGACACACATGTAAAAAGAACCCGGCTAAGCTTAGAATCGACATTGTTACCAACGCCATGGTAAACACTTCCCTAGTTCGTTCTCCTATCTTGATTTAAACCCACACGTTTATTACTTGTTTTGTTTACGATTTGTTCACACAAACCCCCCCTTTATTTACCGGAAACTATTGATCATCAGTCACGTACTTCACTAAAGGCTTAATCTTCACCATATTCTCTGTGGGATTCGACCCCAACCTTGTTGGGTTCTTTACTTGACTACGACCGCTTACGCTTCATTAATTTGAGGTGTAGTTTGGGCGTTATCAGAAACCTGCTTTCATTCAAAACCAACTCACTCTAAGGAAAGGAGAGCTTTGAGAAAGTTTAAAAAGGAATTGAGTGAGCTCTCGCCTAAGAGAAGAGTTTAATAAAGCGGAGAGGGATTTTCCGACAACAAAAAAGCTTTTCTCCCCAACCGAGGTGATAGACCACCTTATAGCCGATGTGATTACTAGCCAAAGGGCAAAAAGACGGGGTTGAATGCGACTCTACCAATACCAATCTCCTCTGGAGCAAGGAAAAGCAACTCTGCCTGGTATCGGTAACGATTAGCTTATTCTTATTTTTGAGAGAGGGGAACCCTTACTTAAGAACAGAGAGTGGCCGAGCAAAAAAGAAAGGCAAGGGATAAAGGAGAAGTACCTGGCCCGGCAAAGAAGGGTCTCCCATTAACAGGTTTTCCTTAGTAAGCTAGCTTTGGTTGCTAAGCAAGCCAGGTTCTCTTTCACTCCTGGAATGATCCTTTTGGCGACTCTTTCTAATGTAGTCGAAACTTGGTCGATGTGCTAAAGTCGATTAAGCTAAATATCAACCAAAGTCTGGTGCAAGCTAACTAGTCTCTGATAGACCCCTAGAAGGAACTAGGGCCGATGAATGAATGAGGCACACAGGGTAACCCTCCAAACCCTAACCCTTTAAAAATTGGCCACTATAACTACCTCTAGACCGAGGCTTTTTTGAAGCTATCCTTTCCTAATTTCTTACTTCACCCTCTTAATATTCTTTGCGAACTCAACCACCTCCTTAAAGGACCTACCTGAAGATGCTACGTGTAAGGCGGCAATTTTCAATATTGTATTCAGTCCTTTCATAAAGGGGAAGATCCTCTCTTTTTTTGTATTAATCAACTGAGAAGAATAACAAGCTAAGGCATGGAAATGGGTATCATAAGTAGCCACTAAAGAATTACCTTATGAAATATTTGCAAACTCATCTTTCTTCCTATCCCTCAAGGTTCGGGGAATATACCTTTCAAGAAAGACCTGGTAGATGTGACTCCAAGTCACAAGGAGTGCCCCAGTAGGCCTGCAGTCTACAAATGCTCTCCACCACATCTTTGTGTCTCTTTAGAACTGAAATGACACAAAGTCTACCACATACTTCTCGACAATGCCCATTCTATGCAGCTTCTCATGACAGTCTACGATGAACTCATAGTCATCCTCAGATTTCAATCCATGAAACACCGGAGACTTCATCTTTAGGAACTTACAGAAGAGTTCATGCTTACTACCAGTTATCACCGGGCCTGTTACTGGTCTAGGAAATATGCCAGTCTTAGAAGCAGCATCTAATTATAGTGCAATAGCTGCAGCATGCTAGGTCACCAGATAATGAATGTTAGGGGATGCAGGAGTAGCTTTATCCCCTACAAATACACTAAGAAAGTTCAAAACTTGCTGGATTATCTTATATAACAATGGAACTTGCGCCATGCCTCCCTAAATGGGGTGTGCGCCATTCCCCTGGACTTTCTCTTCCGCCTCATTCTTCTTAATTTGAACCTCTTCCTCTACTATAACTTCCAGAGCATTCTCTTGTGGAGAAGGAGATGCTGACCTTTCACAAGTCAGAGCCGCAAATCGAGCTCCACCCTTGACAGGCACCCCTCCCCTCTTTTCTCTGGCGCTGCCCCTAACTCTGAACCTATCATAAACTGCAGCCTCAACAACCAGCTCAGGTGTTGATGCTCTAGCTTCAGACGAACGTGTCCTCACCATATGTGATAACAAGCATGAAAGGGTTAGATACCAATTTGGATTGCAAGATACCAATTGGAATCAAGTTATAGCACGAGGAATGAAAGAAGTTGAGGTTTCCTAAAGTTCTATAGCCTCTTGCAAAGAAGTACAGACATCTCCGTACCATTTTGCAAGACTCTACTAGACTCGTTCTAGTGCAATAACATCAATAAACTTGGAGCTTTTATACCAACTTTGTCATGACCTAGACAAGGTCGTGATTGACACACATAATAACCCTCTGGTGGGAGAACCAAACAACCCAAAACCAATTATATACTCAACTAATTCCAGGAAAAATAGATAAAGAATCCACTTAAATCATAAATGAATCAATATCAAAAGGTAATGAAAGAATGTGCTGAAAAAATTCAACTAATGAATCCTCAAAAACTGAAAGTCATCATCCAGAGCTATTAAACTAACATAGTCTAAAAATCTAACATCACTAAAAGAAGTAAGGATAAAGATTTCCATTTCCTGAAGGAAGGATAAAAACTCGTGGAAGATCCATGGTATCCCAAAAGATAGTGCTCACCCTTTTATCTATAGTAGGTCACTCTACTCTAGATGAGGTCTCATCTCAGCCTCTGGAACACAGTCTACACTCAACAAAAGAAGAGCACATGGTAGTATCAATATAAAATAATATGTACTGGTTGGTATCATAGGCTGACCCAGTAATATAACATGAAAGTCGTAAAACATAAAACCAAGAATAGAAATCTGATATTTAGCATATAAGCAATCAATAGATAATCTAGCAAGTATGTTCAAAAGCAACGATATCAAGTTCATAATTCATAGAGACAATACCATGAGACAAAACAAACAAATGGTGTACACACATGTTATAGGTCTTATGGCTACCCACTAGCTATGATCTATTTAGGGAACCCTAGGTTGTCTATGTACCATACCGGTGGGGTATTCACTCCATATCAATGTATCCAATACAATATCTGGATAGCCGGGTGGTCAAACCCATATTCTTATAAACATTCAATGTCCAAGACACTATTCATACTTAGCCCTTCCAGCTATTTGTCACTTCCTATTCATTAAGCTGATTCATACAAGAATGTCAGGAAAAACATATATAATACAATCATATCCAAAGAACAACCATAGATCATATAATTTCACTATGAACATACAATAAAGTGAGTCTTAACTTTAATTCAAATTATAACCTACCTCGAGTAAGGATATAAGACCCACAAGCTAACTTCAATTCAAACCCTAACCTACCTCGAGTGAAGATATAATATCCTCTATCTAGTTAGCCACTTCCTTATTCTTTCTTAACTCTACGGAATACACAAGGACTAGAAATAACAAGCATATGAGAGTAATTAGCCAATTACCCTACATTTCAGGTCTTGGGAATCAAACCCAACTACTCTACCTGTTACCCAAGGTTCCTAGCATTCCCCAATAGTATAATAAGTCATAAATCATCCTATTGCATTTGTAGGATTAATAGTCAAAGTTTTTAACCAAGTTCATAGCTTTTCCACCATTTTTAAGCTTAAAGGTTTCACCTTTATGCAACCAAAGATTCTGCACTAGCCTAAAACATGTTAAGAACTGATAATTTCATGCTAGAACTCCTACCCATAGGATTCTTCCCCAAGTTCATATTTCTAGGAATTAAATGCAAGAAACCCACCATTAATTCTTTCTCCCAAGGCCTAAAGAAGATAATTAATCAATAAAATAAGGGCTCGATGGATTACATACCTCAAAAGATAGAGTTTGCCCTAGTTTTCTTGGGAGAACTGCTTTTGAGAGCTCTAGAACAAAGTTGAGTTATGAGAAAAATAACTCAGAAAAATTATAGAATGCCCAGGTATATTGCCCGTAATCTCATCACGGTAGATGAAAAATAACTTATCGTGATGATTGCCTTTTGTCCAGTTGAGTGATAATTTCTAGAATACGGCGTTCTCACTCCCAGACCCCTATTTTGCAATACACCTTATTTTATAGATACCACGAATTATTCTCAATGCGGTAACTATTATATCTGGAGTTTCATGACTCTAATTCTCACCTCAAAATTTTATATGAGTTTCTGTGATAGTTGGATCCAAAAATGAACACCACACTATCATATAATGATGCACGAAGTGCAAAATACACCTAAGGTACAGAATACTATATGTAATGACTCTTCCGGTAATTTCTACGTATACGTTTTTCTTGTACTGTTAGAGCTTTCCTGTAGCGGCCCCAAGTCATTTATGACTTGCTGGGACTGGTGGTTTGGTGCCCTGGCCGTTCAATTGGTCGTTATGATAAATTCCTTGTCTTAGGAGCTGAGTATCAAAATCGTGCGATGGTGAATTGCGAACCTAAATTTATGAATTTTATTAACATCGCGTGTATTTTAAAATATTTTATTTGAAAGTTGAATTTGGTAAAAAGTTATATTTTTATTACTGTTTTTAAAATATTTTAAAGGTTTATGAAAAATACTTTTGTTATGATATAATTGTGTATGTATTTATTTTATAAGGTTTTTATACATTGTATTATTTTAACGGAGATAGTAAATTTAGTTATGTTAAAAATTATTATTATAATATAGTAGGTTTTGTTTGAAATAATTTTCTGTGAATTATGGTATATTTAAAATTTTATATATATTTTACCACAAATCTATGCAATACCCGAATATATACATAACGGGGTAAAAATTATTAGGATATTGCCACCTCCACTTCCACGTGGAAATGGAGGAATTGGACAGCAATCCTCTTCAAATAATTATGGCCAACTTCCCCAAGAATTATCACTTGGTAGTCAATTAATTAGTGAGAGAATCCAAGGTTTATACTAACCTATAACTGTATATATGTGAATCATATGTTTATCCAGCAACGGCGGATTGAGTTTTACCACTTTTACCAAATTCATAGTTGTTGCAATTACGTATATATGTATATGTGATTTCTAACGAACTATGTCACTGTTTTCATTACTCAGCCCTCGTTATTTATGAGAAAAATAGTTGCACGCTGCATAAAGATACACCGAGTTATGCGTTGGAGGAGAATTTGGTAGGAAAATATTTTGATGTGGTATTTGATCACTGATAGAAAAATGATTATTTACGTCAATTATTCAAGCCCAAATTCGAGTTGATTTCATTTCAGAGCTTTTCGGAGTGGTTCAGGCTAGGACATCATCGTTCTAGCAGCTTGTCATCGGACGACAAGTAGGTTACGGTTTATTTTCCCTAGACTCCACATATATATGATAAAATTGTATTAATGGGAATCCTTGGGTTGGGTTTATTAGGTCGGTACCACAGACCTTGACCGCTTTATTCATGTCCGCCTACTTTTGTTCCTCCGATGCTTGTAGTACTTGCCGATACGTTTTATTTACCCTTGTGGTCCTGTGAGGCCTTGTTGACTCTGGAACATAGAAGGTGGGATATTGGGAATGTCCGCGAGTCCCGGGCATAGAATTATCCTTCTAGGCTGGTTATGCTTGCTGAGTAGCTATGGGCCTGTGTAGGATCGATAGGTTGATTGTGAGCTTCTCGGCAGCTATTGTGTTTGATCATACCATTTCCATGTATATAAAGAGGTTTTATCCATGTTTTACTACGGTTTTGGCTTCGGGCCTACTGGCACTATTTTCTAAACCTTGCATGGCCCCGGGGGCCCGTTTTGATGGAAATGAATTGGAAATGGTTTGATTTAACTTGTGAATATTCTTGGGTAAAAGAAAGTAAAATTATGATTTATATCACCAGTTTTACGATTAACGCTAGACTCGGAAGGGCCGGGGTGCTAGTTGAGTTTTCTTGCTACTAGAGATGATTTTAGCCTCGGTCGGACCGAGCACCTGAGATGACCTTCTATTGTTTAGACCCGACTATGACCGGGCACCCTTGGAGGGGTTCTTGAGATATTTTCCTACTACTTTAGTCCTGGACAGGGTCTGGGCATGCATATTCGAGACTGGGTCTCTATCTTGAAACTGGACTTGCTTCCGGATGACATATCTTGATACTGAGTTTTAGTATGGGGTCGGGGACCTCCATGGACCTTTCCATCCGGGCCTGGGGCTTCGGGCTGCGTATGCCGGAGGAAGGGTATACGGTGGAGTAGAGGTATATGGGTTGTGTCCTTCCATGGAACCTACCTGCTGGGCCGGATCGGCACCGGAGGAGGTACATACTGAGATACCATTTCACATGAGATCTTCATGCATCATATCATTCATTGTTTGAGGCTCCACCCTTGTTTGTTGTTTGTTGATTGTACGCTCCGGTAGTATGGGATGCCGGATGGTTTGTTTTCACTTGTTTGTGTTCCTCGATTGTATGGGTGGCCGGGGGACTGTAGGTAGACTCTTGCTATTTACTTACAGAATTGTTCCTTGTTACGGTTAAGTATGAAATTGGTTACTGCTAAACTGTTAGTTTCTGGATTTGAGATTGATATGATTAGTTGAGTTTGATTCATGTCTTGGAGCATGCCTATCATTACTCTTTCCCTCTTCTTACACTTGAGGTTACCGGTATATCATCCATTTCATAAACTTATTACGTATATACTATTATTGCAAGGACCGCAGGTGCGTTGTTTCTTACTTTCACATGTGCCTATGGTGTATATATTCTGCTTGCTGGCCTCTAATATGGTTTTGTTGACTTCCCTCTGGGCTAGTTCCTGTGTACCTTTTATTGATTTATGTGACTACTTGCTTCTATTCTGTCTGTTACTACGCTTTTATCTTATATGTGCCCAGTCAGCCTATGATACCTACTGGGTACCTTATGCTTCGCATTTGGTGCTCACCCTACCCCCTGCATCTTTTGGTGCAGATCCTAGCGTGGACCATCATCGTTAGATCGCTGTGATTCGTGCTTGGAGATCTGTTGGGGACTACTTCAGACTGAGGGTGAGCTCTGGGCGATCGGAGCTTAGCCTTAGTTTATCTTTTGCTTTATTTACTCTATTACCATTCGGAGACATCTGTATACGTTGTTTTGGATCGTTTGTATTCCTTATATGTAGTTCTGGCTCTATACTATGATACCAGGTCTTGGGGTTTGGTTTAGTTTCCGCATATGTATATATATATATTCCTGTTATCTATTCTCTGCATCTTGTTCCCTTACTTTTGCTTATTAAACTACTCTCCCGCTTATTTGTTAGATAGTAGCCCATTACTAACTGTCCTGGGCTACGGAAATTGGTTCACCTACTGGGGGTTGTAGGTGCCATCATGACTGAGAAATCGGGTCATGACAGCTTGGTATCAGGGCTCTAAGTTCACCGGTGTCATCGATATAGGAGTCAATGTCTAGTAGAGTCCTACGGATTGGGGCGGAGACGTCCGTACTCAATCTTCGGGAGGCTACAGTGACATTTTATGAAATTTGACTCATTTATTGCTTTTGTGTCATGTGTAGAACCCTTGAAGTTTCTGGAAATCTCATTTGTTCTACTTCATTCATCTGCAGATGGTTCGTACGAGATCATCGGCATCACGTGGAGATGAGCCTCCCACTTCAGCTAAGGGTCGAGGACGCCTTCGAGCAGTGGCACCTGCTAGAGCTGCTAGAGTTGAGATAGAGCTCGAGCAGCATGTGGATTAGGGGGCAGCCCAGGTACCACCATCTCCAGTACCAGCTCCAATGCCCACTTATGTGCCAGCTCCAGCCGCAGCTCAGTCTCCAGATATTCGGGGATTACTATTACAGCTTTTGGGTATGATTGGAGAGCGGCCTTCTGAAGTAGCACAGACATCCGCTCAGGGGGTAGCCCTGGGTGCACAGAGTTCAGGAGAGCAGCCTGCTACTAATGCTCCCCGTGTGGAGGTCATTCCGGTCCTATCTATTGCACAGCCTCTTGCTCCTCGCCCAACTATGACAGAGTCAAAGTAGAAGGCATTGGGTAGGTTTTTGAGGTTAGCACCTCCGAGGTTTGCCGGTACTTCTGGACAGGATCCACATGACTTTATTACTACCTGTGAGGAGATGTTGAATCATTTGGGTTTGTTGGAAACTCACGGGGTTGGTTATACTACCTATCAGTTGGAGGGCCCAGCAAAGTTATGGTGGAGGGCCCAGGTTGCTTGTAAACCACCATCGTCACCTCCTTTGACCTGGTCTGAGTTTTATGAGGCCTTTATGGCCAAGTTCCTACCTCAGAGTGATCGTGAGCGTTGCAGGGAGCAGTTTACTCACCTTATGCAGGAGTCTACGACTGTCTCGGAGTATGAGACCCATTTTCATCAGCTAGCACCGTTTGGAGCTATGATCATCCCTACCGAGGAAGATAGGATTCGCAGATTTGTATGGGGTTTGAGGCTAAAGATCAGGCAGCCAGCTGAGATACTGATTGCTGGTGGTCGATCATTCCAGGCTATCGTAGACTATGCCCGCACTGTGGAGGACTTATAGTGACATGATCAGAGGTCCAGAGATAAGAGGCCTCGACATCAGGGTGTCTACAGTGGTTCCAGATATGGTGGTAGAGGTTCTGGCTAGTGGAGCCGGAGTTATCAGCCATAGCAGCACCAGGGTCAGTCCAGCCGACCAGTTCAGGCTTCCTTTCAGACTTTCGGTAGTACCCAGTTCGAGCAGGGTAGAGCAGCCATCAAGGCTATAGCGGCCTGTCTTCGAGGGGTACAGTTTCTGGGGAATCAGGTCGTGGTGGTCATACGGGATCTGCTGGTTTATCTCGAATGAGTAGGCCGCCAGGGGCTTGTTTTACTTGTGGTGTTATTGGTCATTTTGCTAGAGATTGCCCTCAGCAGGGTACAGTTCAGTTGGCCGAGCCTTTACAAGCAGTTCAGCCTCCGGCTAGATGGGGTGGTCATTAGGGTAGAGGTGGTGCTCCGCGCGGCAGAGCAGGTGGTAGGGATGGAAGTCGGGCAGGTGGAGGTCGTCGTCAGTTTTACGCGTTCCCTAGGAGACCAGAGGCAGAGGCCTCAGATGTTGTGATTACAGGTAAGATTTATGTGTGCCATCAGTCTGCTATGGCTTTATTTGATCCTGGATCCACTTGTTCATATGTATTTTCCTACTTTGTGCCTTGTTTGGGGTTGGCTAGTGAGCCATTATCTGTTCCTATTTCGGTTTCGACCCCAGTAGGAGATTCTTTAGTAGTGGATCGGATTGTGAGATCTTGTATGCTATCTATTGGTGATTCAGAGACTTGGGGTGATTTGATGATTCTTGATATGCTAGATTTTGATGTGATACTGGGCATGGACTGGTTATCCCCTCACCGTGTGGTTTTGGATTGTTATGCCAAGACCATTACCATAGATGTGCCGGTGTATACCCGGTTGTGTGGCAGGGTTCTGTTAGCCATGCACCATCTGGGATCATCTCTTGTCTTCGAGCTAGGAAGTTGATTTCCCGTGGGTGTTTAGCTTATCTAGCATATGTCTGAGATGCTAGTGCTAACCCTACTTCTCCTGAGTCTTTTCCTGTGGTTAGAGACTTCCTTGATGTGTTTCCTACCGACCTGCCAGGCCTTCCAACTGAGAGAGATATTGATTTCGCTATTGAGCTAGAGCCGGGCACAAGGCCCATTTCTATTTCCCCTTACTGTGTGGCTCCGGCTGAGTTGAGGGAGCTTAAGGAGCATCTCCAGGATCTATTAGCTAAGGGGTTTATTAGACCGAGTGTGTCACCTTGGGGTGCTCATGTTCTCTTTCTGAAGAAGAAGGATGGGTCGATGCGCATGTGTATTGATTATCGATAGCTGAATAGGGTGATAGTGAAGAATAGGTATCCGATGCCGAGGATTAATGACTTGTTTGACCAGCTTCAGGGTTCAGTCGTGTTATCGAAGATTGATCTGAGGTCCGGCTACCATCAGTTGAGGATTAGGGCGGAGGACATCCCTAATACAGCATTCAGGACACGTTATGGCCATTATGAGTTCCTGGTGATGTCTTTTGGGTTGACTAATGCCCCCACAGCCTTTATGAACTTGATGCACAGGGTTCTTGGCCCGTATTTGGACTTATTTGTGATAGTTTTTATAGACGACATCTTGGTATACTCGCGTAGTAGAGATGGGCATGAGCAGCACTTGATGATTATACTCCAGACTTTGAGAAATCATCGGCTTTATGCCAAGTTCTCAAAGTGCGAGTTTTGGCTTGAGTCAGTTGCATTCCTAGGGCACGTGGTGTCTATGGATGGGATTAGGGTTGATCCGGGAAAGATTTCAGCGGTTTGTGAGTGGCCTAGACCTACTACTGTTACTGAGGTTCGCACTTTTATTGGGTTAGCAGGTTACTACAGATGCTTCATTCAGGGATTTTCTTCCATAGCAGAACCCTTGACTATGCTGACTAGGAAGGATATCCCATTTCAGTGGTCGGATCAGTGCGAGGATAGCTTTCAGAGGCTTAAGGCCTTATTGACTTCAGCTCCAGTTTTGACTTTGCCGATTGAGGGTCAGATCTTCTCCATGTATTGTGATGCTTCTGGGGTTGGTCTTGGTTGTGTGTTGATGCAGCAGGGTCGAGTAATAGCATATGAGTTGAGGCAGCTGAAGGTCCACGAGCGCAACTACCCCACTCATGACTTAGAGTTGGTGGCGGTAGTTTTCGCGCTCAAGATCTGGAGGCATTACCTATATGGAGTTCACTGTGAGATCTTCACTGATCACCGTAGTCTTCAGTATATCACGAGTCAGCGAGAGCTGAACTCGAGGAAGAGGAGATGGGTCAAGCAACTGAAGGACTATGACTTCACTATTCTATATCATCCAGGCAAGGCAAACGTGGTAGCGGATGCCTTGAGCCGGAAGGCAGTGAGTATGGGTAGCGTAGCTTCTCTTTCAGTTTTAGAGCGACCGTTGGCCTTGGACATCCAGTCTTTGGCTAACCGTTTGGTTAGGCTTGACTTGTCAGATCCCAGCAGAATTCTTGCCAGTGTTGAGGTTCGTTCTACTTTGATTGATCAGATTCAGAGCCGTCAGTTTGAGGATCAGCAGTTGTGTGACCTTCATGATCAGGTTGTTCAGGGTGAGACTATTCGGGCTACTCTAGATTCAGATGAGGTTCTGAGGTCTGATAGTCGCCTTTGTGTTCCGAGGATTAGTGATTTGATTTTGTTGATACTTCATGAGGCACATTGTACTAGATACTCAATTCACTCTGGCACATCAAAGATGTATAGAGACTTGAGAAAGCTTTACTGGTGGAGTGGTATGAAGTGGGATATAGCGGATTTCGTATCTCAGTGCTTGAACTGTCAGCAGGTTAAGTTCGAGCACATGAGACCTGGTGGTTTGATGCAGCGACTTCCCATTCCTGAGTGGAAGTGGGAAGGGATTACTATGGACTTTGTTGTTGGTTTGCCTCGTACTTCTCATGAGTTTGATTCCATATGGGTGATTATTGATAGGCTGACTAAGTCAGCACATTGCTTGCCGGTTCAGACTTCTTATGGCGCAGAGAGGTTAGCTCAGATCTACCTTCGTGAGATTGTTCGGTTGCACGGGGTCCCAGCTTCTCTCATTTCAGACCGCGGCACTCAGTTCACATCTCAGTTTTGGAGGGCTATTCAGCGAGATTTGGGTACAGAGGTTCATCTTAGTACCGCTTTCCACCCTCAGACAGATGGCCAGTCCGAGAGGACCATTCAGATTCTGGAGGACATGCTTCGGGCCTATGTTCTTGACTTTGGAGGTTCTTCGGATCAGTTTGTTCCCTTGGCAGAGTTTGCTTATAATAACAGTTTTCATTCGAGTATTAGCATGGCACCTTTTGAGGCTTTGTATGGCAGGTGTTACAGATCACCGGTAGGTTGGTTTGATGGTTTAAATTCTAGGCCACAGAGTACAGATTTTCTTCGAGATTCCTTAGATCAGGTTCGAGCGATTCAGGACAGACTTCGGGCAGCTCAGAGGAGGAAGAAGAGTTATGCTGATCGTAGGCTTCGTGCCTTGGAGTTTAGTGTCGGTGACTTGGTGTTTCTCCTTGTATCGCCCATGAAGGGTGTGATGAGATTTGGTAGGCGGGGCAAGCTTAGCCCCAGGTACATTGGGTCGTTTGAGATTCTTCAGAGGGTTGGTAGCGTTGCCTATCATCTAGCCTTGCCTCCGATGTTTTCAGCTATACATCCTGTATTTCATGTTTCGATGTTGTGTCGGTATGTCCCAGATGAGTCTCATGTGTTACAGTGGGATTCAGTTCATTTGGGTGAGGGTTTAGCCTTTGTTGAGGAGCCGGCAGCTATTTTGGCCAGAGATGTCAGGATATTGAGGTCTCGAGATCCCGGTTGTTAAGGTTCAGTGGAGGCATCGTCCAGTCGAGGAGGCTGCCTGGGAGTCCGAGAGAGATATGCAGTCTCAGTATCCGCAGTTGTTTGAGCCTTCAAGTACTCCCTTGTCCTTGACTTTCGAGGACGAAAGTCCTTTTTTAGTAGTGGATGATGTAACAACTCTTTCGGTCATTTCCACGTATACGTTTTCCTTGTACTGTTAGAGCTTTCCTGTAGCGGCCCCAAGTCATTTATGACTTGTTGGGACTGGTGATTTGGTACCCTGGCCGTTCGATTGGTCGTTATGATCAATTCCTTGTCTTAGGAGCTGAGTATCAAAATCATGCGATGGTGAATTGCGAACCTAAATTTAAGAATTTTATTAACATCGCGTGTATTTGAAAATATTTTATTCAAAAAGTTATATTTTTATTACTGTTTTTAAAATATTTTAAAGGTCTATGAAAAATACTTTTGTTATGATATAATTGTGTATGTATTTATTTTATAAGGTTTTTATACATTGTATTATTTTAACGGAGATAGTAAATTTAGTTATGTTAAAAATTATTATTATAATATAGTAAGTTTTGTTTGAAATAATTTTCTATGAATTATGGTATATTGAAAAAGTTATATATATTTTACCACGAATCTATGCAATACCCGAATATATACATAACGGGGTAAAAATTATTAGGATATTGCCAGCTCCACTTCCACGTGGAAATGGAGGAATTGGACAGCAATCCTCTTCAAATAATTATGGCCAACTTCCCCAAGAATTATCACTTGGTAGTCAATTAATTAGTGAGAGAATCCAAGGTTTATACTAACCTATAACTGTATATATGTGAATCATATGCTTATCCAGCAACGGCGGATTGAGTTTTACCACTTTTACCAAATTCATAGTTGTTGCAATTACGTATATATGTATATGTGATTTCTAACGAACTATGTCGCTGTTTTCATTACACAGCTCTCGTTATTTATGAGAAAAATAGTTGCACGCTGCATATAGATACACCGAGTTATGCGTTGGAGGAGAATTTGTTAGGAAAATATTTTGATGTGATATTTGATCACTGATAGAAAAATGATTATTTACGTCAATTATTCAAGCCCAAATTCGAGTTGATTTCAATTCAGAGCTTTTCGGAGTGGTTCGAGCTAGGACATCATCGTTCTAGCAGTTTGTCATCGGACGACAGGTAGGTTACGGTTTATTTTCCCTAGACTCCGCATATATAGGATAAAATTGTATTAATGGGCATCCTTGGGTTGGGTTTATTAGGTCGGTACCACAGACCTTGACCGTTTTATTCATGTCCGCCTACTTTTGTTCCTCCGATGCTTGTAGTACTTGCCGATACGTTTTATTTACCCTTGTGGTCCTGTGAGGCCTTGTTGACTCTGGAACATAGAAGGTGGGATATTGGGAATGTCCGCGAGTCCTGGGCATAGAATTATCCTTCTAGGCTGGTTATGCTTGCTGAGTAGCTATGGGCCTGTGCAGGGTCAATAGGTTGATTGTGAGCTGCTCGGCAGCTATTGTGTTTGATCATACCATTTCCATGCATATAAAGAGGTTTTATCCATGTTTTATTACGGTTTTGGCTTCGGGCCTACTGGCACTATTTTCTAAACCTTGCATGGCCCCGGGGGCCCGTTTTGATGGAAATGAATTGGAAATGGTTTGATTTAACTTGTGAATATTCTTGGGTAAAAGAAAGTAAAATTATGATTTATATCACCAGTTTTATGATTAACGCTAGACTCGACAGGGTCGGGGTGCTAGTTGAGTTTTCTTGCTACTTGAGATGATTTTAGCCTCGGTCGGACCGAGCACCTGAGATGACCTTCTATTGTTTAGACCCGGCTATGACCGGGCACCCTTGGAGGGGTTTTTGAGATATTTTCCTACTACTTTAGTCCTGGACAGGGTCTGGGCATGCATATTCGAGACTGGGTGTCTATCTTGAAACTGGACTTGCTTCCGGATGACATGTCTTGATACTGAGTTTTAGTATGGGGTCGGGGACCTCCATGGACCTTGCCATCCGGGTCTGGGGCTTGAGGCTGCATATGCCGGAGGAAGGGTATATGGTGGAGTAGAGGTATATGGGCAGTGTCCTTCCATGGAACCTACCTGCTGGGCCGGATCGGCACCGGAGGAGGTACATACAGAGATACCATTTCACTTGAGATCTTCATGCATCATATCATTCATTGTTGAGGCTCCACCCTTGTTTGTTGTTTGTTGATTGTACGCTCCGGTAGTATGGGATGCCGGAGGGTTTGTTTTCACTTATTTGTGTTCCTCGATTGTATGGGCGGCCGGGGGACTGTAGGTAGACTCTTGCTATTTACTTACAGAATTGTTCCTTGTTACGGTTAAGTATGAAATTGGTTACTGCTAGACTGTTAGTTTCTGGATTTGAGATTGATATGATTAGTTGAGTTTGATTCATGTCTCTGAGCATGCCTATCATTACTCTTCCCCTCTTCTTATACTTGAGGTTACTGGTATACCGTCCATTTTGTAAACTTATTATGTATACACTGTTATTGCAAGGACCCCAGGTGCGTTGTTTCTTACTTTCACCTGTGCCTATGGTGTATATATTCTGCTTGCTGGCCTCACATGTGGTTCTGTTGACTTCCCTCTGGGCTAGTTCCTGTGTACCTTTTATTGATTTCTGTGACTACTTGCTTCTATTCTGTCTGTTACTACGCTTTTATCTTATATGTGCCCAGTCAGCCT